>JARQWZ010000336.1:407500-480000 GCA_033150135.1 Gobio occitaniae
AAGACCTCTTGAGGCTAAATCTCTGCAGACATATTGACACTATATTGACACCAATCTTTGCATGTGTCATTGTTCCCTTATTCTGACCACACCACATCAATTTCATAACTCTGCCACCTATTGGTTGAACGTGATAAATCATTACATCATTATTATCGACTGTATTTATCAAATATTTTCCCTTAAATCACCTTAATAGGTCTTTAATTGCTCATTGCTGCAGTTGATCTGACACTGGCAGCCAATTTTGGCATCTCTTGTCTTCTTCTTTGCGTTTGGCCCCGATAATGGCTGCTTGCAGATATATTTTAACGTGTAGTTATTATATACACACACACACACACACACACACACACATTCTCTCTCTCACACACACACACACACACATTCTCTCTCACACACACACACACACAGTCAAATTTAAGACTTTTTAAGACCATTATGTATTACATTTAAGACCTATAGCACACAATAATATATATATATATATATATATATATATATATATATATATATATATATATATATAGCTACATATAATTTTTAGTGAGATCAAAATAACTTGTGGTAATTTCCAGAAATGTGTGAAAAATGTGCTTTTTTTTTCCCTAATAAGGATGCCACATTTACCATGTCATTATGTTAAATGCACAATAATCACATATGGCAATAACACAAACAAAATGTATGAATCTTGAAAAGGCTGGTCCAATGGTGTCTATGCCATCTGGCTTTAATAACATGATCGTTTAAGGTGGGAATTAAAATATGACCAAAAAGTAAACCGGGAGAACTGAAGAATAAAATCGGGTTGATGTGTCTGTGGTACAATCCGAAAGAGACTCGCGCCAAAAACACGAAAGCTGATTGGCTGCCATTTAAGATGCATGTTGGTCTCATTTGTAGTCATAATACAGCGAACTACAGTTGGACTAGCGAAAGAAAGAACTACAACTCCCCGGAATAAATAAACACACACACTATAGCGCTGCGGGAGCATTGTACTCGTGAAAATACTCCGCAAATGGTATATTATTTAACTATAGACTATTATCTAACTATTAACTATAACCTATTCTAGACATAAACTAAACATGTTGAATTTTTACCTCAGTGTTTCTTCTGTGAATTTCTTTAGGTTTGTCGTCGTGACGCTCATTTGATTTCTCCATGATATAATCTCACTAAAGTTCAATATCTAGCATATCATCCGTCCATATAAAGCAATGCTAGGGTTAGTGTGTAGTGCAGGTGTGGAGTGTTTATGGTGCCTTTCTAGGGGTTATAGTGTTTATCCTTTCAGGCGCTTGACATCTGTCATTTTATGGATTATATTGGTCCTTAAGTTTAAAAAGAAAAAAAGAAAAATACACCATAAAATACAGAATGATCAGTGAAGGGTCATGTGACACTGAGGACTGGAGTAATGATGATAAATCACAGGAATAAATGACACTTTACGATATATTCACAACAGCTATTAGAAATTGTAGTAATATTTCTTAATATTGTATTTATACTGCATTTTTAATCAAATAAATTCAGCGTTCTTTCAAAATATTTAAAAAGTCTTAATTATTTCAAACTGTTATTGCGTGTGTGTAAAATAATGCATGTGAACTAACTAGCAAATTATAGCCTTTATTTATTTTAGTATATGACAAGTTCCTTCACGGACACTTGAATATGAAAGTTGCCAGTTTTACCATGTTTTAGTGAAAATAATATTTTGAGTTTTATGAATCATTTTCAAATGATATTACTGAAGAAATCCTGGAAACACACACACACTCACTGTGATGCTGAAACTGCTGTGTTAATGTTTCGTTGTGCTTTGTGTCGGATTGGGTGTAACGTAAATGGCATTTCAATCTGAGGAATGTGAAATGGTCCGCAGTCGTTTAGTTTGCATCTCTGGAAATTAATGTGTATTGTTTCAATTTTGTTAATCGTAATAGATTAAAAAGTTTCCAGAGACAAACTTTAAGTTGGCTTGAAAAAGCCGGACCAGAAAGTTTTAAATAGTTCGAAAAGTTTAAAATAGTTTGAAATTTAAAGCTTGAAATAGTTGAAAAGTTTAATAGTTTGAATTTTAAAGTTTAAAATAGTTTGAAATTTAAAGTTTAAAATAGTTTGAAATTTAAAGTTTGAAATATTTTGAAATTTAAATTTTAAAATAGTTTGAAATTTAAAGCTTGAAATAGTTAGAAAAGTTTAAAATAGTTTGAAATTTAAAGTTTGAAATAGTTTGAAATTTAAATTTTAAAATAGTTTGAAATTTAAAGCTTGAAATAGTTTGAAAAGTTTAAAATAGTTTGAAATTTAGAGTTTGAAATAGTTTGAAATTTAAAGTTTGAAATAGTTTGAAAAGTTTAAAATAGTTTGAAATTTAAAGTTTGAAATAGTTGAAAAGTTTAATAGTTTGAATTTTAAAGTTTAAAATAGTTTGAAATTTAAAGTTTGAAATAGTTTGAAATTTAAATTTTAAAATAGTTTGAAATTTAAAGCTTGAAATAGTTTGAAAAGTTTAAAATAGTTTGAAATTTAGAGTTTGAAATAGTTTGAAATTTAAAGCTTGAAATAGTTGAAAAGTTTAATAGTTTGAATTTTAAAGTTTAAAATAGTTTGAAATTTAAATTTTAAAATAGTTTGAAATTTAAAGCTTGAAATAGTTTGAAAAGTTTAAAATAGTTTGAAATTTAAAGTTTGAAATAGTTTGAAAAGTTTAAAATAGTTTGAAATGTAAAGTTTGAAATAGTTTGAAAAGTTTAAAATAGTTTGAAATTTAAAGTTTGAAATTTAAAGTTTAAAATAGTTTGAAAAGTTTAAAATAGTTTGAAATTTAAAGTTTGAAATAGTTTGAAAAGTTTAAAATAGTTTGAAATTTAAAGTTTGAAATAGGTTGAAATTTAAAGTTTAAAATAGTTTGAAAAGTTTAAAATAGTTTGAAATTTAAAGCTTGAAATAGTTTGAAAAGTTTAAAATAGTTTAATAGTTCTATCCATCTCTATCATAGCAACCACCCAGAATATCCTAGCAACCGCATAGCCACACCCTAGTAACCACCCTGAGTACCCTAGCAACCACATAGCAAGACCTTAACAACCACTCAGTGTACTAACTAAAACTCAGACTATTTCTTTTTAATCTTGTTAATCGTTGAGAGTGGGGAAATATTGCTGCCAATCTAGCCAAACCATCAGCTTCTGAGAGAAACCCAGCAGTATTTATGCTATTATTTTACCTCTTTTCAGACGAGCGTGATCATCTCTGAGCTCAGACATAACTTCCGGAGAGTGAGGTCAAAATACGAGCGTGGTTATAGATGTATACGTAGATGCCTCATTAGCGCCTGCACAGATCAGTAGAATGAGGCATCTACTATCGATATATCTATGACCACGCTCGTATTTTGACCTCACTCGCCGGAAGTTATGTCTGAGCTCAGAGATGATCACGCTCGTCTGATAAGAGGTCAAATAATAGCATAAATACTGCTGGGTTTCTCTCAGAAACTGATGGTTTGTCTAGATCAGACCCTTATTCATCATCTGGTGTCGTTTAAAGCTGCACTGAAACTGTCATTTGACCCGTTTGGAGCCCATTGAAGTCCATTATATGGAGAAAAACCCTGGACTGTTTTCATCCAAAACCTTCATTTCTTTTCGACTGCAGAAAGAAAGACATGGACATCTCTGATGACATGAGGGTGAGGAAACTATCAGCAAAAGTTTATTTAAAAGTGAACTAATCCTTTAAGAGCCGTTGAATCTGATCTTTAGACTTTATAAGCACTTTTACTCCATGTGAGTGTGTAATAACCCCTGAAAGGATCACATGACTCAGGTTGCGCTGGAGCTGCTCTTTATTGGCTGAGCTCCTGTGGTTTAGGAGTTGGCGTTCGGGCCCTTCTTCTTCCCGAAGGTCGGCACCACGTTGACGAAGCGGCGGTTGTACTGGATGCGGCGCTTGGCGCGGCCCGTCTTCTTCTTCTTCTTCTCCTGTTTGTCCACCTGAGGACGACAGAGCGGACGTTACCTCTCCACTTCCTGTGACATCATCACACACACAGAATCATCATCATCAGATCTAACACTCACTTTGGGCGTCTGTCCTCTCACTTTACCGGCACGAGCCAGAGATCCGTGGACTTTACCTGAACACACACACACACACACACACCACAGGTGAACACGCCGTCCGATACAACACACCTTACACTGAAACACTAATGACAAATACATCATTTAATACAGAAACATTTCTATTAGAAATTAAGATAATCTGTGTGTGTGAGAGAGAGAGAGAGCGTGTGTGCGTGTGTTTGTGTGTGTGTGAGAGAGAGCGTGTGTGCGTGTGTTTGAGTGTGTGTGTGTGTGTGTGTGTGAGAGAGAGCGTGTGTGCGTGTGTTTGAGTGTGTGTGTGTGTGTGTGTGAGAGAGAGCGTGTGTGCGTGTGTTTGTGTGTGTGTGTGTGTGAGAGAGAGCGTGTGTGCGTGTGTTTGAGTGTGTGTGTGTGTGTATGTCTGAGTGTGTGTGAGAGAGAGCGTGTGTTTTGTGTGTGTGTGTGTATGTCTGAGTGTGTGTATGTGTGTGAGAGAGAGAGAGCGTGTGTGCGTGTGTTTGAGTGTGATTGTGAGTGTGAATGTGATTGAGTGTGTGTGTTGGTTTGATCAGGTGTGTGTGTGTGAGAGTGTGTGTGTGTGTGTACCTCCCAGCAGTCTGGTGGTCAGCTCCAGTGTGTGTGTGTGTGTGTGTGTCTGAGTGCTTGTCAGTGAGTGTGAGTGTGTGTGTGAGAGTGTGTGTGTGTGAGTGAGTGAGTGAGTGAGTGAGTGAGTGTGTGTGTGTGAGTGAGTGAGTGAGTGTGTGTGTGAGAGTGTGTGTGTGAGAGTGTGTGTGTGAGAGTGTGTGTGTGTGTCAGGGGTTAAAGCAAAAAAAAATCCTGCGCCTGAACTTTTTTTTTCAGTGGGGTTGGGGGCTGGATCAGTGGACAATTGCGTTATTTGGCAAACAAAAGAAAAAACAACAGTATAATAATGTATCTGCCAGGGGCGGAGCCAGACATTTTAAAGATTCGGGGCTTAGCCAAAAATCTAGTTTGTTCAATGACATTTTAATTTGGCTTTATCAACTTTACTGACTTTGAGGAACATTGTTGTACTAGACTGGAGTAAAGTTCATAATGATCATGAGCAGTTTTTCCTACAGGATTTTGTAAAGCTATGTTGGGTGGACATCTGTCCCTCTACGGGGGTTCGGGGGGTTCAATGTAAATGCCAAAAAATGTAGATGACAAACAAACAAAAAAATCTTAGGAAATTGGATCAAAACAAGGCAAATACATTAAAGAGTATTAGCAAATATGACTAAAATGCCCAGGTGGAAACTGTCAAAATGGCAATCAAGAAATTAATAAACTAAACCCTCAGAAAAACATAATTTTCAATGTCAACAGTAAGAATAAGCCAATTTATGTGCAAAAAGTACAAATATAAGAGATCGGAAAAAACAATGTAATTTGCAGGCATTTCACACCAGGGCCATAGCCACGAGGCCCCTTCATTTACATGTCCGGCCCCCCAGGTTACTGATTGCTTAAAATAAAATAATGGATTGAGTGCACAGCGGCAAACAGAGGAGTGAGCTTGTCAAGCACACATCCCTTTTTCACAGACACCGCTGGAAGTTTGAAGTTCAGTCGGATATTTTAAACATTAATTGCTTTTTTTTTTTTTTTCACAAAAGGCCACTAGTGAAATATTAAAAAATAAATTTGATTAACCTCTCGTCATCTCTAATAGAATATGCGCCCGTAATGCAGCGTCAGATAAATGGTTAGTTTTTTTTACTTTCACATTGAATAATTGACTGCCGTTTAAGACCCTCACCGGCATAACTCTCGCGCAAAGTTTGCACATTGCGATATGATATCCACTGGCCTGCCCTCATGGTTTAAGATTCAAACATTTTCAATATTGGCGTGGCATTTTTCTTTATGGTCACGCAAAATGATGGACAGACAATGATTCACATTTCGAGCGCATCATTTCCCGTGATAACAAAATGAAGTAGGCTAAATTATTGAATTATATATATATAACCTATATAATATATAGCGGCCCCCTATTTTTTTAGATGGGACCCTTCAAAAATAAAATTATGGCTAAGCCACTGTTTCACACACGTTAATTCACACACCACTGCCAAAATGCGTCATGCATTGATCAGTCAAAACTGAATAATCGTTGATTCAAACCTCTTTCAGCAGTCTACGGTTTAAAACTTGCATATGTCCTGGTCAGTGTGCACACGATGATGGACAGGAGTCATAGTCACTTATTCGTTATTCAATTAAAGCCATTCAACTGTGCTCTCAGAGTTATGTTTATAAAGAGGTGTAATCCACACTGGATCACTCTCCCACTCTTTACTCTAATACAGATACAACTTCTTTATGCAGATACAACTGTATATTTATGTCACTTTAGCATTGCGATCACTTGAATATACAGCTACAAGATATCGCGCTAAAAACCCTTCAGTTATGAATGACCGTGTCTGCCTGTTGATCGCTGATTGGCTGGAAGTGTGTGCTCGTCAACGACATCAACACCAATGCCAGATGACTCTGCGTGTTACTCTCAAACCATTGGTAGGCGAACTCATGAACTCAAACGTGATATCAACACAGTTTTTTATTTATAGAATTTTTCACCGCAGCCAAATGCCGGAGATCCGGCACGGTGCCGGAATACTTTAAGCCCTGGTGTGTGTGTGTGTGTGTGTGTGTGTGTGTGTGTGTGAGAGAGTGTGTGTGTGTGTGTGTACCTCCCAGCAGTCTGGTGGTCAGCTCCAGTGTGTGTGTGTGTGTGTGTGTGTGTGAGAGTGTGTGTGTGGGTGTGTGTGTGTGTGTGAGAGTGTGTGTGTGAGTGTGTGTGTGTGTGTGTGAGTGTGTGTGTGTACCTCCCAGCAGTCTGGTGGTCAGCTCCAGTGTGTGTGTGTGTGTGTGTGTGTGTGTGTGTGAGAGAGTGTGTGTGTGAGTGTGTGTGTGTGTGTGTGTGTGTGTACCTCCCAGCAGTCTGGTGGTCAGCTCCAGTGTGTGTGTGTGTGAGTGTGTGTGTGTGTGAGAGTGTGTGTGTGAGTGTGTGTGTGTGTACCTCCCAGCAGTCTGGTGGTCAGCTCCAGTGTGTGTGTGTGTGTGTGTGTGTGTGTGTGTGTGTGTGTGTGTGAGAGAGTGTGTGTGTGAGTGTGTGTGTGTGTGTGTGAGAGTGTGTGTGTGTGTGTACCTCCCAGCAGTCTGGTGGTCAGCTCCAGTGTGTGTGTGTGTGTGTGTGTACCTCCCAGCAGTCTGGTGGTCAGCTCCAGTGTGTGTGTGTGTGAGTGTGTGTGTGTGAGTGTGTACCTCCCAGCAGTCTGGTGGTCAGCTCCAGTGTGTGTGTGTGTGAGTGTGTGTGTGTGTGTGTGTGTGTGTGAGTGTGTACCTCCCAGCAGTCTGGTGGTCAGCTCCAGTGTGTGTGTGTGTGTGTGTGTGAGTGTGTGTGTGTGTGTGTGTGTGAGTGTGTACCTCCCAGCAGTCTGGTGGTCAGCTCCAGTGTGTGTGTGTGTGAGTGTGTGTGTGTGTGAGTGTGTACCTCCCAGCAGTCTGGTGGTCAGCTCCAGTGTGCAGAGCTCAGTGACCCCACAGGTCATCAGGGAGTGTTGGTCCTCCAGAGGGACTCCGGCCAGCAGCAGCACCTGCTCCTCCACACACACACCCTCCAGAGCCTGGACATGAGCCTGGACACACACACACACAGCATGAGCACACGCCATCCTCTCAGCACACGCATGTGAACACGCTGGCGGTTCTCCTCACCTTAATGTCATGGACCGTCTCGTGTCCGGACACCTGGAGCGTGTGCAGAGACTGAGCGCGCAGGAACAGCTGCATGATGAGCGCTGGAACACACACACACACACCAGATCAAACCAACACACACACAAGATCAAACCAACACACACACAAGATCAGAACAACACACACACACACACACACACACACACACCAGATCAAACCAACACACACACACGATCAGAAAAACACACACACACACCAGATCAAACCAACACACACACACACACACACACACACACACACAAGATCAGAACAACACACACACACACACACACACACACACACACACCAGATCAGACCAACATTACTAATTCGCTTATTCGACTCAGAGGCGTGTCTTGACTCTTGAGTGGGCGGAGCTTTTATTCTGCCGCGAGCGCTTCCGATATAATTCAATAATTGCGACATTTCGTTGAAAATAACTCGCATCATAAAGGACATCAATCATATCGCCCACCAATAACCGTGATTATGATTTTTGCCATAATCGAGTAGCCCTAGTCAAGCCATTAAAACTGAATCATGAAAAATCAATGGAAAATTTTTGAGAAAAAAAATTAATAATTATAGCACACTATTAGTTACAAATATTGTTTATTTTTGTTACTACTATCAATCCTTTTTGGTACTTAAAATGTAATTCTGAAAAACTAAAACAGAGAAAACTGAATTTACTGAAAAAATGCACATTTAATAGCGCACTATTATTAAAGGTACAGTGTGTAATTACTCAACTCGTGAGTGGGCGGAGCTTTTATTCTGCCGCTTCTTCCGCTCATGCGTGTGTGTGTGTGTGTGTGTGTGTGTTTGATCCTCTCACACACATGTGAGTGTGTTAAAGTGATGTTGTAATGCTACTCTTGCGCTACTATGAGACGCTTGTTCACACTGCAGTGAGTGAGATCATATGAGGCGGTAAAACATGGCATTCTGGGTAAATCAACAGCAGCAGATTTACACAATCAGACTAACTGTGTTGAGCTGGAGAACAATGAGGAGTTTCTGTCCATCAATGATCCAAACAGTGGCTAATAAAACACAGCAGATATTAAAGCGCCGCTAGTGTTGCCATGGTTACCGCACAATAACACGCGAAGATGATGTCACTGATGGGCGGCACACACACACACACACACACACGATTTAAACATTCACGGACACATTTGGGATAATGCACGTTAACACTTTAGAATAATGGTCATTAGTTAACATTAGTTTACTACATTAGTTAACAAGAACTAATAATGAACTGCACTTATTGAGCGTTTATTTATCTTTGTTAATGTTAATTTCAACATTTACTAATGCTTTATTAAAATCTTGTTAACATTAGTTAATGCACTGTGAACTAACATGAACAAACCATGAACAGCTGGATTTATATTAACTAACGTTAACAAAGATGAACAAATACAGTAACAAATGAACTGCTCATGGTTAGTTCATGTCAGTTAATACATTAACTAATGACCATTATTCTAGAGTGTTACCTAATGCACTAATATATAACACTGATCTAGTGGCTTATGGATATTTGAATCCGAAAAACTTACATTTTGCACCTTTAACGTAATTACATTTTTGTATTTAAAGAATTATTGGTCTTTTTATATATACACATACATATATATACACATTCATATATATGTGTGTGTATGTATGTAACACTGTATATATATATACACACACACACTACCTTAATAGTCCTAAATAGGTTTTATTTTCCTGAAATCAAATAAGTTCTGGAGTTTTTAACGGATTAAGCGCGGACATGTTCTCAAGATATTCATATTTCTGCATTTTCTCAAAGTTACTGTAACTGTTGGTCATCTGCTTACAGATATGCGACTTAATCGGTTCATCTCATATGTTTAATAACAGAAAAAGCAGATATTTGAGTTAAACTCGTGCCCGTGTGAGAGTCTCGTGCGCGAGCGCCGTGTGAAACACGAGGAGAACATAAACGCTCAAAAACGGCTTAAAACGACAGATTTCGGCTCGGGGTTTGAACATACAAGACGATAACGCTTATACAAACAATACATGCCACAATAACGCACATTAAAGACGATACACGCGATAAATAAGTGATTTGATTGCTAGGCCTTACATTGGATGATGCTAGTCGTTCCACAACCGGACGAGAAAAGGAAAGTGCGCATGTGCGGCGCAAAGAACTCTGGGAAGAGCGCTGCCCACGTGATCGTGACGTATTCAGTGTCGTTTGAATAAATATTAACATACGTGCACATTCGCTCAAATGCAGATGCTGAACAATATGCATACAAAAATAAAATAGAGAAAAGAGAAGCAACAACAACAAAAATAAAACAATATTATGAAATTGTTCATTTTTTTTATTAGGAAACCGTCCAAATCACATTTCCTACATGTTATGAGTTTTAATTATACACAAACCAACAAATTATAAACAAAAACGTGCTGGAGAAAAAGAAAAACGTGTAGCCTAAATGTATGCAACTTAATATGTGTAAAAATGTGTTGAATGAAGAACAGATGAGAACGTTATTAATGAACAAACGTTATAATAACGTTACTGGAAGAACCTTGAGAGAACCTTCAGTTAGCTGAGTATATATTTCAAAAAGTGAATAATAAAATGACCATGTGCGTTTCGAGCATCAGTGAATGTTCGAGTCCTCGATGGTAAGATGATCTGTTGAGAAGATGCTGGAAAACCACATAAATCATCTGTTTTTCATGAGCTCACGTTCTCTGGGAAAGAAGAAAAATGATCTTTTAAGACTTTTAGTTTGACACACATCTTTAAAAGGCCGATGGTAAACAAAACCAGCCTGAATTTAATAAGGACACAAATAAATAGGGTAAAATAAGTCCTAATTCAGGACTAAATATATCAAAATTAAACCTTTAAGTCAATTATTTTTAACTTCTGCAGGTTTAATCCTCGATATTGCGTTACTATGTTCTGAAATTAGTTAAGATTATGTATATTTGATATAAAATCTCAAGACGAGCAATAAGCAAACAAGCTTTTATCTTGTAAAATAGACTAGAAAGTGCAACGCGCAAAATGGCGGAATAAAGGCGGCAATCGATAGACCTTATTCAGCGCAGCGCCATGACCGCGAGAGACAGACTTACCGTGTTTTCAACGGCATTCGAGGTAAAATGATCCTAGATCACTTATTTTCCACAACTGACAGTTCCTGTAAGGATATTCTTTCTTTGTTTCGTCGCAGAAATAACCCCAAAACACCTTAAATAACAGTTTAACCCACTGAGGAGATGTACGTCTACCCAGACTCGCCTCATTCGCGCTTAAATTCAAAGATGGCGCTGACGTGAACAATGTCGTTGGAAGCTCCGTCAGTGTTCCGAGACGCGCGCTTATGACTGCGCGTTGTCGGGACCAGCCTGAGAAAAACTCATGATATAAGCATTTAGAGACAATTTTTATTGACAGATTTCACTGGGGACTTAAAATATGACATTTACTTGTGAGCTTGGTAAAGAGCTTTGGAGAATTGTATGCAAGAGATGAACTTGTTTCAAAGATGGCCGCCGATGACTTTGCTTTTATCCACCGATTTCAGATTAACAGTTTTCAAATTATAATATTCATCTCAGATGCTATAGAATTAGGGCTGTCAAAAGATTAATCGCGATTAATCGCATCCAAAATAAAAGTGTGTGTTTACATAATGTGTGTATACTCAGTTAATTATTATTTATATATAAATACACACAAGCATGTATATATTTAAGAACAAAATATTTTTATATATAAAACAATTATTAAAAGATATTATAGATTATATAAATGTATATACATGCAAATATTTCTTATATACATGAATGTGTGTGTATTTCTATATAAATAATAATTAACTGAGTACACACATATATTATGTAAACACAAACTTATTTTGGATGCGATTAATCTTGACAGCCCTAATATAGAATACAAACAAAATGCAAATAGCACATTTATAGTATAGATATAAACATTCAAACAGCCGCAGGAGTAAATGAATCACATTCAGGCGTGTAGGATGTCAATCTCTTTATTATGAAACAAAGTCAAAATAAAAAAACGTCTTCGTGTCACGTTTATCTCTGAAAACAGGATCACATTGAGGAGAGCAGAGGTGATGTAAGCGTTGGGTTCTCAACTCCTTCCACACAAGTGTAAATCGCTCACCGAAACACAACTAAACCTCCAAAAGCACTAAACCAATCAAGCTTCATTAAAAACTCACTTGCACTTAGACAGAGGGGGGGGGGGGGGGCTCCTTTTTCAACAAAAGAAAACACACAATGTCTGATCGGAGACGGTATGAATGTTGACGCTGTACGAGCAGGTAAAAAGATGGCAGGAAACGGCCGCTGTGGTCAGTTATGTGGGCGGCGGTGGGTAGTATTGGTTATACTGACCGTATTGACCATACTGACCCCAGGAATTCTGACCTCCCCACGAGTTATACTGCTGGAAGAGAGAAACACAGCTGTGAGCGAACATCAGGACACAATTTAAAGGGTTAGTTCACCCAAAAATGTAAATTGTGTCATTAATGACTGAGCCTCATGTGGTTGGACACCCGTCAGACCTCCGTTCATCTTCAGACACAAATGAAGATATTTTAGTGTAAATCTGATGCTCTGAAAGGCCTCCATTGGCTCAACTTTACACTCTCAAGACCCTTAAAAGACACTAAAGACTAAAGTTACAAAGTCCATCTCACTACAGCGGCTCTACAATAACTTTATGAAGACGACAATAGTTTCTGTGCGCAAAAAACCCCTAAATAACGACTTATATAGAGATGAAGATTTCAAAACACGGCCTCATGAAGCTTCGAAGCATTATGAATCAGTGAGTCGATTCAGCAGTTTGGAGCGTTATGAATCAGTGAGTCGATTCAGCGGTTTGGAGCGTTATGAATCAGTGAGTCGATTCAGCGGTTTGGAGCGTTATGAATCAGTGAGTCGATTCAGCGGATTGGAGCGTTATGAATCAGTGAGTCGATTCAGCGGATTGGAGCGTTATGAAGCATCAGATTTACACTAAAATATCTTAATTTGTGTCTGAAGATGAACGGAGGTCTGACGGGTGTCCAACCACATGAGGCTCAGTCATTAATGACACAATTTACAGTTTTGGGTGAACTAACCCTTTCAGGCATCTGGAGCAGAAACACCGTCACAAACTGACCTGATACCAGTTGTTATAGTTGTATCCTGCGTTGTTGGCCTGCATGTCCTGCATCATCTGACCCGAGGCTGCTGATTGGTCGTCTGTCCGCTGTCTCTTTGAGTCCGGCTCCTCTGACCTGCACACCAGACAAAGTGATATATGAACAAACCTTCAGAATATTGAAATATATATTATATATTAGGGATGCCATAATTCTCAATATAATCTTGAACCGTTCGGTACAGCCTTCACGGTTCAATACGCGCCTGTGAATTGCGGTTTTGCATTTAATTAATTATTTTTCTACAAATTCTATCATTTGCCTCCATCCCAATACTGAACAACGACATACATTCACATCACAGGTCAGTGGTGGAGTTATACTCACGGCACACTAGAGTTATTCACAATCACCAAAGTTCATTATTTGCATGTGTTTTAAAGACTTGCCGGCGTGTGCGCGGTTTAACATGTGCGGCGCACTAAACGCTTGTCAAACACGTGATTACTGGACTGAGTAGCGTCTTACTGCGCTAATACTGTCAAATACACACAACACAAACAAACAGTCGGTTATGTCTAAAGTGAAAGTAAAATCGTGTGTGTGTGTGTATATTAGATGAGCGCAGGTCTTTAATTGACAGCGGCGCAGTCTATAGTGAACACACTGGCCTTAAAGGGACAGTTCACCTCTAAAATTGTAATTATTTACTAGGGCTGAACGATATGGACAATTTCATATCTCGATTTTCATGCCAGATATCTCGATATCGATACAATACGATATGACTACGTGTTCGGTGAAAACCAGAATCTGAATTAAAATGTGTTTGATTTAAGCCTACATTTCAAAGATTTGTGTCAGAAAATGTATTGTTTTTAAGCCTTTGGCACGTACGATCACAGGTGTAATCAGTCTAGGCTGGTCCTGGAGCGGATGATCAAGAGCATCACATGATCAAATGTTGAATTTAGCCAGAGACAGGCGCGCTCAGAGCTGTCATATATCACAACTTTTCACTGTTTTCAACCACATACTGTTTATTTTAGGTTTCAAACACATAAATTCACATAAGTACTAAAAAAAACAATACATTTAGAGTTTGTAAAATACACACTGATGTCTATGGAAGAGGTAATAATAATCCCATCCATTATAATTCGACACGTTTTATTCATATCAGATACACATTGTGTAAGTAACTTCAATGTTTACTCTATTCTATTCCCAGTTCACCAGCCACTTACTTTTAAGTATTTTGGGAGAAGTGGATGAATTCACGTATTGTAAACATAGAGGTTGTAAATCCAACAGATCCGATTCTCTAACTAACACAGCGACGGCCATCGCGCACACAGCTCAACTAACGCCATCGTTATAAAGGTGTTTAAACAACAATATACTTCCACTCGCATGTATTTGACAATCGGAATATCAGATATTTCATGCCATAGCTAACACATTTGTGAATATTCTGAATAAAAAAGGAAAAAAATGACAAAAGCAGATAATCATTCATTAAGCGCTGTGTCACGTGACAAGCAATGACGCGTCACCATGGAAACGTAATATTGTTCAAAACCTGTATTCATTTCTCGATGACAGAATTTTCATTTTTGAGTGAAATATCCCTTTAATGTTAATAAAACAAAATTGTCTTTTTTTTTCTCCTTAACCTCTCTCTGTTCCTGTCGCATAAGAATAGAAGAGCAAAAAACTGATGTGAGAAGCCATCAGAACCGAAAACCATGGTTAAAAACCGAGGTGTGTATTGAACCGTGGACTAACTGTAGTGTTGCATCCCTAGTTAAATATATATATATATATATATATATATATATATATATATATATATATATATATATATATATATATATATATATATATATATATATATATATATATATATATATATATATATATATATATATATATATATATATAGTGGTTTTATGTATCCATTTTCTTTAAAGAATCCTTGAAAAGAGGGTTTGACTTAAACAGTGGACCTATAATTTGAACAGAAAAGCTCTGATAGGGGGATTTTAACGCTTGACGTCTGGCAACCACAAGCATGAAAGTGTATAATACAGTCTCTTTTTTCTACAAATATAAAGAGATGTTAGGAAAGTCTTTAGTTGATACTCTCAGTCGTCTCGTCATCGCTGCACGATTATGATTATATCATAATTGTCGATTATTCCCTTGAAACTGTAATTGCGATAATTAAATACGATTATCGCATTTTACAGTGAATGTTTTGAATAGCTCTATAGCATTGTTTGAAGCGACCGCAGGCCATATTTTATATAAAAAAGAAGCTGAAAACTCTTCCTGAAAAACTAGTATAGCTTTTCTGTATCAGGGCTGGGCGATATGGCTGAAAACTATCATGATCTACTCTCACCTAAAGGATTATTAGGAACACACACTAATACTGTGTTTGACCCTTTCTCCTTCAGAACTGCCTTAATTCTACGTGGCATTGACTCAACAAGCTGCTGAAAGCATTCTTTAGAAATGTTGGCCCATATTGATAGGAGAGCATCTGCAGTTGATGGAGATTTGTGGGATGCACATCCAGGGCACGAAGCTCCCGTTCCACCACATCCCAAAGATGCTCTATTGGGTTGAGATCTGGTGACTGTGGGGCCATTTTAGTCCAGTGAACTCATTGTCATGTAAGGGGCCTAAAGTGTGCCAAGAAAACATCCCCCACACCATTACACCACCACCACCAGCCTGCACAGTGGGAACAAGGCATGATGGATCCATGTTCTCATTCTGTTTACGCCAAATTCTGACTCTACCATCTGAATGTCTCAACAGAAATCCAGACTCATCAGACCAGGCAACATTTTTACAGTCTTCAAATGTCCAATTTTGGTGAGCTTGTGCAAATTGTCGCCTCTTTTTCCTCTTTGTAGTGGAGATGAGTGGTACCCGGTGGGGTCTTCTGCTGTTGTAGCCCATCCGCCTCAAGGTTGTGTGTGTTGTGGCTTCACAAATGCTTTGGTGCAGACCTCGGTTGTAACGAGTGGTTATTTCAGTCAAAGTTGCTCTTCTATCAGCTTGAATCAGTCGGCCCATGACCTCTGACCTCTAGCATCAACAAGGCATTTTCTCCCACAGGACTGCCGCATACTGGATGCTTTTCCCTTTTCACACCATTCTTTGTAAACCCTAGAAATGGTTGTGTGTGAAAATCCCAGTAACTGAGCAGATTGTGAAATACTCAGACCGGCCCGTCTGGCACCAACAACCATGCCACGCTCAAAATTGCTTAAATCCCCTTTCTTTCCCATTCCGACATTCAGTTTGGAGTTCAGGAGATTGTCTTGACCAGGACCACACCCCTAAATGCATTGAAGCAACTGCCATGTGATTGGTTGATTAGATAATTGCATTAATGAGAAATTGAACAGGTGTTCCTAATAATCCTTTAGGTGAGTGTTAGTTTCATATCGGTTGATATCGATAATTATTGATATTTTTATGACCTATTTGTAGTGGTGTTGTAGAAATGTCATTACAAACCATGGAAACACTCAAATAATTAAAATATAAACACAAGTCTAAAATCACAATGAACACTTCACACATTAGGGTGCAGTGCCTCCGTTATATCTTTAGGGTTTATATGCTTTGTCATAAGGCACTGATGCAGAGTAACATCACCTCGCCATGTAGATTCAAAGGCTGAATCTGAAATCGCCCCCTATACCCTACATAGGGCACTATCTGAGACCCCTATACCCTACATAGGGCACTATCTGAGCCCCCTATACCCTACATAGGGCACTATCTGTGGGGCAGCCATTTGTAGTGGTGTCCGAAAACATAGTGGACGTTATTGAGTGCCCTCATTCTATCCCACAATGCACTGCAATAACGAGTGTACAGCTGATGAACACTGTCCGACTTCGCTCACTCGTATTCCTTCACTCCTTCAAGTGAACTGTATTAGTGGACTAAAGTAGGGGACAGTGATTGAGGGTTTAGGGGGCAATTTCGGATTCAGACAAAGTCAAGAATAGCACAACGGCGAGCGCGTCGAGTATAAACACGCCCCCAAACGAACGAGTCGCTGTCATTGGAGGAGCCAGGCGAGAGTATAAACAAGGCTGGAGAAGCAAGTGTGTGGTGTGGCCAGTTTTGGTTGGGACGATGTTTTTGCATAATTTGCGGACGACATTACTCTGACTACGGTCACACTTATACAATCCAAAAAACTGCCACACTGGCGAGCCGACTAGTTTTCCTGTATTATCAACAATTTCCTCGCTCGCTGCAGCGCTCATTCTCCACTCATCACTCCAGCCGGTTTGTTATAGGACCACACCTCGGGTAACTTTAATTCAACGACTTACTCTGGGACACACTCAAATAAATGGAAACTAATTTTCCAAGCATCAGGTTTCAGCCTATTTTTGCAATGTTTCACGGTGTGTCTGAAGCGTTGAGGAACCATCGTAGTAGTTTTGTGCGCATGAACGTCATGGCAACGCACAACACAAAGTACCTTGTGCGTAAATACACGTAACTAACATAAATCAAGCAAGTCTGCACAGTCCACGAAGTGTTGGAGAAATAACACGTTAGCGGACCGGATAATACGTAATATTACTTTTTCAAGTAACTAGTTAAGTAACGCATTACTTTTCAAATTTACAACAAAATATCCGAGTTACTTTTTCAAAAAAAGTAACGCAAGTTACTTTTTCACATTAGTTTGACTGACAGCTCTCCTGTCCTCATGTTGTGAAAAATAAGTGCAGAGGTGTGTGTGAACATGAGGGTTATTGTAGTTCTAGACTAAATGTGAGCATTTATTTATCTCACTTGCACAATAAAGATTCTGTTCTCCTCAAAATGATTAAAATCAGTCAAATGCAAAATCAGAATACTATGCAAACCTCCAATAATTAAATGTTAAATAAAAAACTATTTTTATGCATAATCTACCTTTATTGACCAATGTCGTGCTGCTGACCTTTGATGATTCAGTTAAGCCATGAGCAAAAATTACTAGATTTTTTGTTTTTATTGGTAAAACGTTTTTTCTCCTGCGTCCTATTCTTCCATTATCCAGAATGGCAGCACATCTTTACCTCAGCCTGAGGCCTATTATTTTAATTTTGGTATGAAGAGGTCTTTACATTTGCACAAAAAATGACTTTTTTTGCTATTAAAAAACAAAACAAAAAAGCAAGCCCAGCCCAGGTGAGAAAAAGTAACGCAAAAGTAACGTAACGCATTACTTTTCTTAAAAAGTAACTAAGTAACTCAATTAGTTACTTTTTAAGGGAGTAACAAAATATTGTAATGCATTACTTTTCAAAGTAACTTTCCCCAACACTGGTAAATACACGTAACTAACATAAATCAAGCAAGTCTGCACAGTCCACGAAGTGTTGGAGAAATAACACGTTAGCGGACCGGAGGGAACCATATAGATTTTTTTTCCAGAAAATAAATCCAAGCACTTTCAAGTCTTTCAAGGGCCTTGACAATTAATTTTTTTCAGATTCACAAACTTAAGGATATCAAGGACCCGTGGGAACCCTGTAGGCATCAGGTGGTTCCCCGAGAACTAAAGCTTCCCCTAGGGTCATTTTCCTGATGGCATTCGCACCTCCAGGAACTTTGCCGCGTTTGTTTTGACGATGTTGAGAACGCCAGAGCCTGAGCACACAGCGCTCACATTCCCCATCTTCATTAGCTTACGATCTGTCTAACTGTCCTGTCTAATATGTGACCCTGGAACAAAACATTTATTCTTTTTTAAATGAATGAATAATCATCATTGATGTGTGGTTTGTTAGGACAATATTTGAAAATCTGGAATCTGAGAGGTCAAAATTTTCTAAATATAGAGAAAATCTCCTCTAACGTTGTCCAGATGAAGTCCTTAGCAATGCACTTTACTACTACTAATATACATTTACGATAGGACATTCACTAAATATCTTCATGGAACATGATCTTAATATCCTGATGATTTTTGGCATTAACGAAAAATTGACCCACACAATGTACTGTTGGGTATTGGCACAGATATAACTAGGGCTGTAACGATTTGACCAAAAATAAAGCTTCCAAAAAATTTGACCAAAGCTTCATGATGTCGTGTTTTGAAATCGTCATCTCTATATAAGTTATTTAGGGTTTTTTGCGCACAGAAACTATTCTCGTCTTCATAAAGTTATTGTAGAGCCGCTGTAGTGAGATGGACTTTGTAACTTTAGTCTTTAGTGTCTTTTAAGGGTCTTGAGAGTGTAAAGTTGAGCCAATGGAGGCCTTTCAGAGCATCAGATTTACAGTAAAATATCTTCATTTGTGTCTGAAGATGAACGGAGGTCTGACGGGTGTCCAACCACATGAGGCTCAGTCATTAATCACACCATTTACAGTTTTGGCTGAACTAACCCTTTAAGTAATCGGAATAATGCAAGTGAAATTTTGTAATCGCAGTGAACGATTAGAAATTCGGTTAATCGTGCCGCCCCATTAGCGAGTGTAGCTTACCCGTTCTCTGCTTTCCTCTTTTGCGTCTCCTGCTCCGTCTCAAGCCTCTGATGCTGTTCATACGCGGCCACGAGCCTGTGTGAAGAACCACAGGTTAAACACCCTCCCCAAGCTAACACACATACCCCTTTTCCACCAAAGCAGAGCCAGAGCTAGAGCGGAGCCAGAGCCTAGTTTCAAATCGGTTCTTTGTGTTTCCACACACAAAGCCCAGCTCCGAGCCAGGAGAAGTGGTTCTTAAGTAGCACCAAAACATTGCTGGGCTAGAACAGGGCTCGACATAAGCAATGGCCCGATGGCCCAGGGCCAGTAAAAGAGTATGTTGGGCTAGTTGAATGGCCAATCACTTGTCCATCCGCAAAGGCAAAACAAACGTCATACCGTTATACAGAATGGCTTAGACGTTAGCTCTCAGTACCTCACCGATGTAGCATGTCGACGGTAAGTTACTCAACTAGCTAGCTAATATATCACCGTAACTTTGCTCATAAATGATAGATCCAAAGTGCGAGTGCTTGACTTGTGTCACGAGTGAATTTTGATGTTATTCCAAAGGCAGCGCGCGCTCCGAAACAGACCGAGACGAGTAAATTATACTTTCGGTTTCATGTGCAGGTCAGGGATGGCAGACGCAAAACTGCAGTTCCGAAGCTTTGTGCGATCCGAAGTGCAGATGTTTCGATTCGAACGATCCGAAGCGTGATTCAAAACACCTATGTCACGTGACTACGGCTAAAGGAAGCCAAAAATATCTTATATAATGTGTATCTTTGTTCATTGTTTATCTTTTTTTTTTATTTTAATTTTTTTAATGTATATATATATATATATATATATATATATATATATATATATATATATATATATATATATATATATATATATATATATATATATATATATATATAAGAAAAGATAAACAATTAACAAAGATACACATTATATAGGCAAACACAGTGCTAACATTAGTGGTCAGGCAATAAAAAAATCATAGTTACAATGACAATTTGGTTATTTTTGCATGTCTCCAGGGGCTCTCTAGCTCTTAATTCATGTACTCCATTTGCTGTATTGATTAATCCTAATGTATATAATACATACAGCTTAATGGAAGAGTTTTCCTTATATTTCTTTCAGGGCCAATAAAAATATAGAAGGGGCCAGCAAAACTCTGATCTACTGGCCCCAGGGGCCAGTGGGAATTTTTTTTAATGTTGAGCCCTGGCTAGAAGTAAGACCCGATTCCGTCAGGCGCTGGGGGCGGAGTCAACAAGACCAACACACACTTGAGATCCGCCATTGTTTGAAATAGCAGCTAATGAGCTAACAGCTGCTGCTCGTTTGTAATCTCCGTCTATACAAATGACGGCGAACTGCATGAATGCGTTGATCCGCTGTGTTTTCGTTGTGTTTTGATGCCGATGTAGGATCGTAAAGCCGTGTGAATCAACAGTAACGCAATGTTTACATTGTTGATGTAAGGCTTGTTCGCAGCGGTGCTGAGACCGATCGCCGTATGATAACGAGTCCAGCGAGAGCACACGACTCCTTATGCTTTAGATTCACTCATGCGGTTTATATCATACGTGGATCGTCTGCGCAGCGCCGATGCGTCTCGAACAAGCCTGGTGTGTGTGTGTGTGTGTGTTTCCCACTCCAGGGTTGCCAGGTTTTCACAACAAAACCCGCCCAATTGCTACTCAAAACAAGCCCAGTGTTTCCCACACATAGATTAATTTGTGGCGGTGCGCCACAGAATCAACACCGGCCGCCACATATATTTTTCACCCTATTTAAAACACGCAGCGTATTCGTTCAGCTGCACTTTATATCCCTGCTCTCCCTCCGTCTATCTGTCACTCACGCGCGTCTCTCGCTCTCAAACACCAAACCTGCTTTTGTTATGAAACAAAGTCTAAGCTTTTACATTTTTTAAGTTTTAATACGGAATTCAAACAATAAATAGCGTTTTGGCGCTAATGTGTCATAACAGTTAAAGCCAGAGGCGACATGCTCTGATCTCGCGGGGGCGCGCACGGTCACGTGATACGCGGAGCGCTCTATACTTCTAGCGCTGGGTCAATACATTTGAATGGATAGACGACAGTTTCACTATTCAGATATTTGCAGCAAGTTTTGGTAAACAGTACAGCATAGTGTGCATTGATTATTACGTCAGCCATATTTACAGGATAATTTTATTATGGAGAGTGGTGGAGATGCAACATCTTAACATTAATGTTATTCTTGTATTTCGCCCTCAGGTATTCCTCACTAATTCGTCACAGTTGTACTCATTGGTGGTCAAATGTGACTATACACCTTAAGTATTTTTCAATTAAACAAAATGTTCTATATTTTAGTTTAATAATATTTATTGAATATTTTGAGGAGATCTTTTGGTACTAAATAGGCCTATTATTTGTGCAATAATTATGGTCCATTAATGACCATTTAATGAATTAAATAAAAATAAATGCTTCTAATATTCTTTTCTTATTTATATTACAATTAGTGTAGTAATTAAGGTTAAAATGGAGAAATCCAATGCAAATTAAAGTCATTATGTGTCTGGAAAAATAATTAATTTAATTTGTAATGCCATGGTTTACCCACTATAGGTGTATGTATGGCTCTTTAATAAATATACATGTGTCTAGTCTAGTTGCTCAAAAAAGTATTGCAGATCATAACTGCTTAATTATTTTTGGGTTTTGCATTTAAATACATTTAGACATGATCAAACACTAGATTTCTTTAAATGTGAAATTTTAAAACGTTAATAATTTACATCCTAATATTTTAATGATACTTAAACAAGCACACACAAGTGAATATTAATGAATGTGAGCAAATATAATTTATAATAGAGCTAAAAAGGCAACCTTATTTTTCCTTATATGTACAGTAGGCTATTTACATATGAATTAATACTGAATCAAGATCGAAATCGATATTTGTGCCAATCACCAACCCCAAATCGCCCCCGCCCGCCTGCCGTCGCCCGCCCACCACCACAAACTGGTTTCTAATCTGTGGGAAACACTGAAGCCCAATCGCGTTTCAGGGGTTCCCCAGTAAAAATCACATTTGGGGGTAAAATATGTGTTTTTTGGCATGATTGCCTACTAAAATTTGCATTCCCGGGGCTAAATATCACACAATTGGGGTCGCTTCAAGCCGCGGTCATGAAAAAAAGCCAGCGGCATAACCGCACACTTGGCCTCACTGCCGCTGCCTCGCTAGCGTTGCTGAGAGAGAGGAGGCGTATACAGTGACGTAAGACATGGCTCTGTTGTGGCTCTCAGCATGTGGAAAAGCAAACGGTTCTTAGAAGCTCCTCAGTCGAACCAACTATGAACTGGGACTAGCTCTGGCTCTGGCTTGGTGTTAAAGGGGTATCAGAGTTAGAGAGAGGGCCAGATCCACGTACACATTGATGTCACTGCCGAAGTCCTCCAGGAACTCCACCTTGCGCTGGGAGAAGGTGACCCTTGACTCCAGCGCCATCGGGCTGCTCAGGGCGCGGTCGAAGCAGGCGATGATCTCCGCCTCGTTCTGCTGCACGTCTCCACTGTACTCCAGCTCCAGCAGGTTCAGGTACAGCTTCGGGTTCGTCTGCAGGCACAAAAACACACACCTTTCATTAAGCTGCAACACGAAGTGCCTACAGCGGACATCCGAATATAACCAACGTTAAAGGGTTAGTTCACCCAAAAATGTAAATTGTGTCATTAATGACTGAGCCTCATGTGGTTGGACACCCGTCAGACCTCCGTTCATCTTCAGACACAAATGAAGATATTTTAGTGTAAATCTGATGCTCTGAAAGGCCTCCATTGGCTCAACTTTACACTCTCAAGACCCTTAAAAGACACTAAAGACTAAAGTTACAAAGTCCATCTCACTACAGCGGCTCTACAATAACTTTATGAATCGGCAAGAATAGTTTCTGTGCGCAAAAAAACCCTAAATAACGACTTATATAGAGATGAAGATTTCAAAACACTGCATCATGAAGCTTCGAAGCGTTATGAATCAGTGAGTCGATTCAGCGGTTTGGAGCGTTATGAATCAGTGAGTCGATTCAACGGTTTGGAGCGTTATGAATCAGTGAGTCGATTCAACGGTTTGAAGCGTTATGAATCAGTGAGTCGATTCATGATTCGGATCGCATGTCAAACCGCCAAACTGCTGAAATCGCGTGACTTTGGCGATCCAAACCACTGAATCGACTCACTGATTCATAACGCTCCAAACCGTTGAATCGACTCACTGATTCATAACGCTCCAAACCGTTGAATCGACTCACTGATTCATAACGCTCCAAACCATTGAATCGACTCACTGATTCATAACGCTCCAAACCGCTGAATCGACTCACTGATTCATAACGCTCTGAACCACTGAATCGACTCACTGATTCATAACGCTTTGAAGCTTCATTGGGCCGTGTTTTGAAATCGTCATCACTATATAAGTCGTTATTTAGGGTTTTTTGCGCACAGAAACTATTCTCGTCTTCATAAAGTTATTGTAGAGCCGCTGTAGTGAGATGGACTTTGTAACTTTAGTCTTTAGTGTCTTTTAAGGGTCTTGAGAGTGTAAAGTTGAGCCAATGGAGGCCTTTCAGAGCATCAGATTTACACTAAAATATCTTCATTTGTGTCTGAAGATGAACGGAGGTCTGACGGGTGTCCAACCACATGAGGCTCAGTCATTAATGACACAATTTACAGTTTTGGCTGAACTAACCCTTTAAAAGAACGCCCAACAAACGTTCTCCACGATGTATAAATGTTATGCTAACGTTTTGAGAACATTATCAACCCCTTAAACTTTTAGAGAATGATGTGAAAATGCACTTTACAAAATTAAAAGGTGCAGTGTGTAAGTTTTAGCGGCATCTAGTGGTGAGGTTGTGAATTGCACCCGCTCACCCTTTCAAAGGACATAGAGAAGCTACGGTGGCCCACACATGACAAAGATGTGGTCGTCTGAGAAGTTTGTCCCGTTAAGGCTACCATAGAAACATGACGGCACAAAATGGCAGCTTCACTGTACCCGCGGTGTGTGTGGATAGAAACGGCTCAAGGTCATAAAAACATAACGGTCGTTATACGCCACTGAAAATATAGTTATGTGTATTATATTGCATTTCTGTCAATAGACCATCATAAATACTACACACTGCACCTTTAAATGGCTGAAACTCTGTGACCCATGTTTGGTCTTGTTTTAAAGATGCCATCGGGCAGTTTACGGCGGAAGAGAAATCATGAAAAAGTTATGGAAGTTTACATTTACTGTAAATGAAATGTACGGTACTAAATAGTTTATTTTATATCAAAATTATTCTAGAAAATGACAAATCAAAGCCATATGTTGATAGATTTTGTATTTAAATCTTCCAGGCCAGTTCCTGTTTGTAAAATGAGCACCATTTGTCTTAAATGGCCCTTGGAGCCCATGCGTGATTGGATTAGCATCTATGATTTGAATGTCCCTGTTATGCTGATTGGATCAGTATCGATGGCAGGAACGTTTGGGGTGTGTAAGAACGATCTCCTGTGGGAGGTCCTAACAGTTTCCCTTTGTCTTCCCTGTATAAAGTTCTGTCTCAGAACACAGAACGTTGGGTTAAGATTGTTGAAGGGCGGCATGATAACATCGCTGCTGAAAGACTGCTACACTACAAACCTTCAATAAATTCTTCTCCCCACAAGAACTCTGGTCAAGCTTACTTATTTTATGTATTGGAGAAATCTAATACATTGGCGAGCACCCAAACAACTGCTCGGCCAAATACACCAAAATCTAACAATTTGGCGAGCCAGCCAGGAGAGACTGACAAGAAGAGAACTCACCAGCTGCAACAAGAAGCTGAATCCAGATTGAAACTTCAAGCACAAAGATCTGCTTTCCAGACTGCATCTTGTGGAATCCAGAGTGAAACTTCCAGCTGAACAAAGATTTCCAGACTGAATCTTTCTCAAATATCCTAATTTGGTGAGTGAAACTTATCAGCTCTCTAAAAGAACAACTTCTGACAAGAATAAATAAGTAGACCAGTAACGATTTGTAGTGTAGTCACACATACTGTGTATTGTTGAGAATTTTAAGCTTGGGCCTTTTTCATGAGTCTGTAGGAACCCATTAAATGATTTAGTTCTGAGGAGCTATTGTGGTGGGTTCGAGTCCCATCTCAGTAAGAATCATTTAAGAAGCGGTTGAGTCCGTTCTCATGTGATTGAAGGAGCTATTGAAATAAAGTATAAGTTTAGTCCTTTCTCTGGAAGTCTGTAGGAATTGTTAAAGAAACACATTGAGTCCGTTCAGAGAGATTGTAGGAGCTATTGTGGTGGGTTCGAGTCCCATCTCTGTGTTTTCCTCTGCACTGCCAGGGAAGAGTTAACAGACAGCTGTAGGGTTTGGTTAACTAAGTTATCCTCTAAAATTTTTGTTTTAGAGATGAGTTAAGCCTCTGTTTTTCAGGCAGGGAAGATTAGCATACAGGCTAATATTTGTGTTGTCCTCTGTTTTTTTGTGAAGGAAAGTTAACAAGTCTGTTGATCAGAGAAGTCAGTGTTTGTGTGTGTGGTAACAAAGAAATTCAAAAATGTTTAGGAAGAATCCTAGACTGACCCCCACAACTGAAAAAGGTGGTCTCGCAGCTCCTCTGTGGACAGACAGTGATTTCATATCACAGTTAGGAGTGCAGATTAATTTAATTGTCACAGAGAAAGTTAGACAAAAACTAATTCAGAAATATGAGATCCATCCAGACAAGAATTGGTCGATTGATGAATGTAAAAAAGTTTTAGGAGCATGTATTCGCAAGAACAATGTGAAAGGCATTATTTGTTGTCACAGAGAATTTGGTTTAGCGCTAGCTAGACAACAGTCTCAGCAGATCTCAGAGCTAGAGAAACAGAACGAAGAACTCTGTGCTAGAGTAGCTTCTTTGACTAAGAAATTGAACCTCAACAAAGCTGAAGAGAAAACTGATGTGAATGAAGTTAGTCAGACTGATAACGCTAATCCTGACTTGCAAGCTTTCTTTGAAACAGATGTAGCCATTCAATCAGTCTCTGATGTGCCTGTTGATTCAGTGAAATTTAGCGTCACAGCCCCGAACATTGTTTTACAGCGTGAACCACTCACAAACCCATCCTCATGTATGATGTCAGCAATGACTGAAGTTTTGTTAGAGGATGAAATGACTCATGATTGTGTTACGGTTACATACGCAACTACGAATGAAATAGCAGAAACTCCCATTGAGAATGCAGAATTGGAGTTGGTTGTTGATGGTTCAGCTCAAGTGATTGAAGGTAACATTACAGCAGCTGCAGTTTTGTGTCAGGGAAGGAAAACCTGGAGTCATGTGTCACACTGTAAAGTTGTTCCCCCACCAACAGGGATAGGATAGGACACGAATCAGTGAGGAGCCCAGGAAAGAACTGAATGCAACAGGCATTCGGGGGCCAAACCTGCGGCGAAGATTCCCTTGTAGGCATCCCCATCCACTAGTCCATCCTTACCTCACTGTTTCTTTAGGTGTCACAGGAATTAACAAATAGGGAAAGAAGGAACAACAATAGCAGACTCCAATTGAACAGATGAGACAACCCTGATGTTTGCTGATTTTTTTTTAGAACAAATACTGCTCTGTTGTCTTTTGTTTTTCTTTGTGCAGATACCTATTGATGGCTGTCCCCAGACCCATATGCACCGATTCTCACCTGCGTATGAAGCCACAACCTCTGAAGGACAACGAGACCCACTACTGAGTCAACTGTCAAGAAGAAGAAAAGAAAAAAAAAATACACAACGCAGAGAATGATCTACGGGAACTTCAGTCTTCCATCAACATGATCAAGATTGCCTTGCTACTAGTAGCCTTGCTACAACAAGATTGCCTTGCGACATCGCACAAAGTGTAGAAACACTCCAGAAACAACATATTCTCAGAGCTGATGAATATGTCAAGAAACACCTTGTTTGCTGGAAAGAACGTTTGCATGCCACACCTGCCTTCAGTAGGAGCAGGAATCCCATGGGTGGCACATGATGGGAGGAACGTCTGTATATAACATCCTGCTCAGCCAATTCAATGGCAGGTGCACCCTGGTTGCTCTCCTACCACCAACACAGAAGATGGCTGCATTCAAGGACTCACTTATGCACAAACATGGTGGTCATTCCAACAAGACATTCTTGATCTTTCAGCAAAATTACATCAGTTGACTGAAGATAATTCTTCATGGTTCGGAAACCTGTAAGGTCAACAAAAGGACTTACTATGTCTAACCAAGTTGTGTTCCAAATATGAAGTTGATATCACAAAAATGTAAGTTCCCATAAGATCAAGTTTCGGCGCTGTACCAAAAACAGCCACCGGGTGTCTCACACACTCCATTAATACATTCTCCCGTAGCCAATTAATACATTTCTGTCTAAATAATCACAAAACCGTCACCAAATATGAGATCGTGAGACTCAGACCTTTCCGACGATATGCGTTTCGTCAACATTAGAAAAGGTTTCGATTATAACGCTTTTGTAATATGAAACCTGGCACCGCCCACTAGGGGAGGAGCCTGCTAAAAGAATTAAGAGTACCGTTTCCATGGTAACGCAACATTCAATTTCAAAACAGTTTTCTCAGGATGAAACGAGTTTGAATGATACCTAATTTATGATAATTACTCAAATACGTG
This sequence comes from Gobio occitaniae, assembly GCA_033150135.1. Lineage (NCBI taxonomy): Eukaryota > Metazoa > Chordata > Actinopteri > Cypriniformes > Gobionidae > Gobio > Gobio occitaniae. Next base: position 435,824 of record JARQWZ010000336.1, read on the forward strand.
ATGTGAAAAAAGGCGACAGTTAAGGGGTCAAATAATGTTGAACAAACGTTACAACAAGAACGTTGGCACAACTTTTCAGAACGTTCCTGTTAGCCGGGAAATTGTGGCGTTGTCCGTGAACAACATGCTGCTATGATACTCGGGTGGTTGCTAGGGGGTTTCTATGGTGTTCTGGGTGGTTGCTAGGGGGTTTCTATGGTGTTCTGGGTGGTTGCTAGGGTGTTCAGATGTGTGGTTACCAGTAGGACTAAGCCATAAATCAATATGGATATTTTTTAAACTGAATGCATGATATTGATAAGTAATTTTTTATATTTAACCTAGATAAATATTCACATGCTAGCGGTTTCAGAGTGTGGCGTGTCATTTACACGCGTGTAGCTCATGATACCGTCTCGTTTATGTCCATTTCAAATCACTTTCTTTTGTAAAAGCTTGTTAGTTTAACCCTTTAACTGTCACCCCCTGTTTTTGAGAAGCTTAAAGGGCTGTAATTTAAGAATACTTTGGAATATATCTAAGTCTGGTCTTGTTTTAAAGCAGACACTCAGCAGATTATTGCTGAAGTGAAATTAAAAATATGAAAGTATGAAAAAGTTATGGAAATTTAAATTTACTGTAAATAAATACTGTACTAAATATTTTTTATAAAATGTTTATTTTACAATCATGTTTTAGTCTAAAATTACTATAAAATCAAAGCCATATGTCTAAGCAAGTTGTGTTCCAAATTTGAAGTTGATATCACAAAAATTGATGATGATGTTTAGGGCGCTGTACCAAACACAGCCACCGGGTGTCACATATTCCATTGATTGTTTTTTTGATGCATTTTTCTGTAAATTTCTGTCCAAATATCACTTTCATCACAAAACGGTCACCAAATATAGAACCTTGAGACTCAGACCTTTCCGACGATATGTGTCAAGATTAGAAAAGATTTTGATTGTAAAGTAGTTAAAATAAATGTTGTAATATAAAACATGACGACGCCCACTAGGGGAGGAGCCCGCTAGAATAATTTAAAGTACAATTTCCATGGTAACGCAATGTCCAATTTCAAATCGGTTTTCACAGGATGAATTTTGAGTTCGTAAGCTTTCGAATGATACCTAATTTATGATAATTACTCAAATATATGATACTAAAAAAAGGCGATAAAAAAAAAAAAGGGCGCCAGTTGACAGGTTAAATTTATAACAATTAAATTGATTCTGTATTGGTGCATATTAAATGAAAATAATTACATATGTGTGTTCATTCAGCGAAAATAACACGACCTCATCTCTTTCGACGGCCTCCAGCAACACTTTCTTGGCCTTTCCGATGCTCTTCTGCACTTTGACCAGTTGTCGGGCCAGTTTCACGGCGTAGAACGAAGACTCGCTGCTGTTCTTCCCGCTCGAGATGGCGTCGCGCAGCAAAGCCTCCGCTTCGTCCATGTTCCCGTGCCGGCGTTCCAGACTCACCCGCCTCAGCCTCACCATGGCCAGCCCCGGCACGGCCTCCTCAAACGCTTTCAAGATGCCCCGGGCCTCATCGATGCTGCCTGGAGGAACATTAGTGCGACAAAATGTTCACTTGCTGCCTAATATACCCCACCCACTAACAGAGATCATCAGTGGTCATAATGTTATGCCTGATCGGTGTTTGTATATTATATTCAACTTTACGTGTGTAAGAGTGATATATACTATATAGAAAATCTTAACTGTTTGTTTACATCGTCGCAAAATGTAACTTAAGGCATGAAAATATTAAGATATAAGCATTAACACAGTGTGTAAAGTGAAAAGTGGGATACAAAAACAAACAAAAGACGACAATTTACCAGATTTTCTGGAAATTAAGACACACCGTCAAAATTGAATTGAGAGAGAAAAAAAAAACAAGGCAAGATTTTATTATTACATTCAGAAATAAAGTAAATTAAATCCTGTAAATGTAATGATATTGAGAACAGGAGTGAGGATCTCTCATCTCATTCAGATGATCAAATACAGGAGTTGCTCTAAATGGTTTTGGAGAGCAGAGATCATTAGCTGTGTTTCCACGTTTGGGCAAAAATGACCCGGAGGGCGGGATTAAGATAAAAAAAGATTTGAGTAAAATCAATTAACTATATTTTTGTTCAATAATATTTGTGTGTGTGGCTTTCAGAGAGGCGTGTTACGGTGGGAGCTTCAGGCCCGACGACAGTGGAAACTAGAGATGCGCGGTATATCGGTACTGGGAAAATACTGGTATATATTTTATTTCAAACGGTACAATATCATAATTTTGCTCATTTCGATATATGCTGCTGTTCCGAAGTTCACCACTAGATGACAGTGCGCTGCCCAAACTGATGCGAAAACCGGCAAATGTGGTGCCATAGAGGAACAAAATGAATACAGCAGTTGATTCTCACTCAACACGCCCAAAACTCATTAATAAAGAGAGGATTAGACGTGAAATTTGTAATTACTTTTCTTATAAAACTGAAGAACCATCAAACCTTGCCAAGCATCGCTCACTCGCCATTCCTGTTGTATAAGACATTAAGAGATCGACAGGCGAGTGCATAATTCAAACCATCTAATTAAGTTAGACATTTATTTTCTTTTAACACTCGTCAACGCACATAAGATCGTATTGTTTAAATATCACAAAATCTCCAGCGTTTGTTTCAAACAGTGACGTTTAGATTTCATTAGGGCTGTCAAAAGATTAATCGTGATTAATCGCATCCAAAATAAAAGTTTGTGTTTACATAATATATGTGTGTGTAATCTGTTAATTATTATTTATATATAAATACACACACAAGCATGTATTTATTTAAGAAAAAAATATTATTTTTATATATAAAACATTTATATTTATATATATTATAGATTATATAAATGTATATACAGTATATACATGCAAATATTTCTTAAATATATACATGAATGTGTGTGTATTTATATATAAATAATAATTAACAGAGTACACACACGTATATTATGTAAACATAAAATCTTTTATTTTGGATGCGATTAATCACGATTAATCTTTTGACAGCCCTAGATTTCATAATATTTTCACGCATACTATTGCACTATTTACATTCGCGATAGACAACTGTGTTTATGTGACGACTCACTAAAGACTTTTTTACATTTTGTGTGTATTTGACTAAGGAAAAACAACTTAATTTGGAATGCGTGAGCTCTTTAGGCTTGTGTGTTTGTTGTTGGTATGAGCGCAAAGAAAACTCGCTCAGAGCTCCCATACCATGTATTGTGAAATTCTATAAAATCGCTTGCATGTTCAAATTGGCGAGGTTTAAAAAGACGTGGCCAGTGATTTCCGTCAGCTCCTGAAACGATGCAAAATGAGCGCACAGATGCTTTAGTGTAGGTACGATGTCTTTTAAAGCCAGAAGCAATTTGCTAATTCTGAGAGCTAGAGAATGGAGACGCGCAATATTGCTGAAATTACTTCTTACAAAATAGTAAACAAATGCCTGATTTGAGGTGATTAATCTTTGTTGATTCATTTAAGAATAAACATTTGCGGTAATTTGCTGCTTCATAAAACCCCAAACTTGCGAGAGTGAGTAAAATTATGCGCAATGCCAAAAATTCAGACCCTGTGTGGTATCGATTTAATATCTGTACTTCGGTATTAGATTGTGGGACCGTACCGAAGACAAAATTGTGGTATCGAGCCATCCCTAGTGGAAACACAGTCTGGTTTTGGGCTCGTGCTACAGGTCAGAGGATATTAGCCCTGGCTCACTCTGACCCGACAGTGGAAACTCGGCTAATGACCGAAACTGACGTTTGATTAGCGTGTTTTATGCGTGTTCCATTTCATACAATAAGTAAACGTGAGCCGTGTGGACGCTAGGGCGATTTCTTCATTTGAATGGCCTTTAAGTGTGTGTTGATGGATCACTGTTCCTCTTCAGCGTCAGAGGAACGATGAAAACGATGATGTCACGTGACGTCACAACTCTAGAGAGGAGCATTAGGGGCGGGTAGAAGAACTACATTTCCCCTAATGTGGCGTTCACACCAGACGCAATTCGCACGAATGGACGCTTGAACATTGAGTTTACTCGCTTCATTCGCGTGATTCTCCTCATGGGCGGAGCTTCTGCCAGCGGCTCGTCTCGTTGAGAAATGGCTGACATGGGCTGTGTTTACACGTCTTTTTTTGTTAAAATCTACTGTTACTGTGCGACAAAACATAGTTTTAAGACTTTTTCAGTCGATAATGTAGTTGTTTAAAGCTCAAATCAGTGGTTTATTTATATAAAGAGTGCCTATTTGAACATGTGATCTGGTGTGTGTGTGTGTGTGTGTGTGTGTGAGCTCCAGTGGATCAGCGGCGCTCATTAACCCGGTGAGATCAGCCTTTCCTCAGCCAGTTCTTCTGCCGCTGGCTCTGACGACTCGAGCTATAATTCGTCTTGTAACGGCCGATCTTTGCTCTAATGGATCTATAATTTGTTCCCTGGCAAATCGTTTAGACTGAGGGCAAAGAGAAGTTTCATTACTTTATATGTTTAGGCTATAACTGTACGTTGCCGTTGTAACGTTAGCCGACTAGCACTGACTTTGAATGTTTGAGTGAATTGTTTGCTTTATTTCCAGTGTAGCTTATTATACCTTTTACTTATACTTTTGTATTATTGATCATACATAAACTTGCATCTAACAAAAAGAGACTGGGTTGCGTTTCATGTAATTTAATGTTATCACAGTAATAATCATATTGTCTGAACCAGATATTGATATACAGATTTTCTCCTCATTGTTGACACTACTAGAGCAAGCTCCTGATTGGTTAACGCAGCGCGAAATATCCGCCAAAGTTCAGATTTTTTAACTTGAGCGATTTGCGGGAATCGCGCGTTCAAAACGCTCAATTCTCGCCGCCTCAAACGAGCCACTCTCGCCGCCTCAAACGAGCCACTCTCGCCGCCTCAAACGAGCCACTCTCGCCGCCTCAACCGAGCGACTCTCGCCGCCTCAAACGAGCGACTCTCGCCGCCTCAAACGAGCGACTCTCGCCGCCTCAAACGCGCGACTCTCGCCGCCTCAAACGCGCGACTCTCGCCGCCTCAAACGCGCGACTCTCGCCGCCTCAAACGAGCCACTCTCGCCGCCTCAAACGAGCGACTCTCTCCGCCTCAAACGCGCGACTCTCTCCGCCTCAAATCGCGTGAATCTCGCCGCCTCAAACGCGCGACTCTCGCCGCCTCAAACGAGCCACTCTCGCCGCCTCAAACGAGCCACTCTCGCCGCCTCAAACGAGCGACTCTCGCCGCCTCAAACGCGCGACTCTCTCCGCCTCAAATCGCGTGAATCTCGCCGCCTCAAACGCGTGAATCTCGCCGCCTCAATCGCGTGAATCGTGCCTCAAATCACGTGAATCTCACCGCCTCAAATCGCGTGAATCTCGCCGCCTCAAATCGCGTGAATCTCGCCGCCTCAAATCGTGTGAATCTCGCCGCCTCAAATCGCGTGAATCTCGCCGCCTCAAATCGCGTGAATCTCGCCGCAGAATGCCATTTCGCGTCTCTGCATTGACTTAACATGTAAATCACTCGTGCGAATCGCGTCCGGTGTGAACGCACCATTAGGCCGTTTTACTGATGGCATTTGTCTGGAGGGCGAGCGAATCATGGGCTAATGCTCATGTTTGGGTGACCAGCGCGACCCCTTTACCTTGCTGCTCCTCGAACGCCGCCCACAGCAGGTGAACCGACGGCTTCTTGGGCAGGTGGATGGTGCAGGCCTTCTTGAAGATGTGCCGGACGCCCTCAGTGCTGTAGCTCTCCAGATACTTGGCGTACTTCAGAGGACAGAAGAGAGAGAGCGACAGAGAGGAGGAATAACAGAAGAAGAGGGGAAAGAACACATAAAACTTGAGCTTTCATTTCACATCCCCGCACTGGCGAATTTCCATTGACAAGATCGTTTTGAGAATTTCTGTTTTAAACCCATCAGCACCTTCATGGAACCAATAAGATAAGATTCTGTAAGGTAGAAGGAGACGGAGAGGTGCAACGTAGTTGGCAAATGCTGCAGTCAAATCTTGTGTGGCAAGCAGGCCATCCCCTAATATAACAGATACAGTCAAATATCAACGTTACACGCAAAGAGTGCAGCAAGTTTTACTGTGGAAGTGATGATATCGTTGATGGGGAAGCAAAGGGTGGACAGAGGGAATGAGGCGGGAAAGAGAGCGCCGTATAGCTACCTTGATCCAGAACTCCTCGTACAGCGCGCAGGCGATCAGGCAGCGCTCAAACAGAACCACGACCCGCTCCGGCGTCCCGTTCTCCAGCTCGAAGTCCAGGTACTCCCTCCAGTTGTTGAGCTGGGTCTTCTCCAGGGCCTTGACGTGGAAGTACGGGCGCTTGATCTGCGGAGAAAAGCCAGCGTTCGTCAACGTTTGCATACAATCCGTCTGAGTTAACTACACAATCAACCGTTAAAATTAGTGATGCAACGATCATGATTTTACATGGTCGATTCCGATTTTTTTTTTAAGAAATCTGGCCGATTTCGATTTTTTTTTTTTTCCAAGAAAACTGGCCGATTCCGATACCGATTTTTTTTTCAAGAAAACTGGCCGATTTCGATTTTTTTTTTCAAGAAAACTGGCCGATTTCGATTTTTTTTTTTTTTTTCAAGAAAACTGGCCGATTCCGATACCGATTTTTTTTCAAGAAAACTGGCCAATTCCGTTTTTTTTTTTTTTCAAGAAAACTGGCCAATTCCGATACCGATTTTTTTTTCAAGAAAACTGGCCGATACCGAATTTTTTTTTCAAGAAAACTGGCCGATTCCGATACCGATTTTTTTTTTTCAAGAAAACTGGCCGATTCCGATTTTTTTTTCAAGAAAACTGGCCGATTCCGATTTTTTTTTCAAGAAAACTGGCCGTTTTCGATTTTTTTTCAAGAAAACTGGCCGATTTCGATTTTTTTTTCAAGAAAACTGGCCGATTTCGATTTTTTTTTTTTTTCAAGAAAACTGGCTGATTCCGGTACCGATTTTTTTTTTTTTCAAGAAAACTGGCCGATTCCGATACCGATTTTTTTTTTCAAGAAAACTGGCCGATTCCGATTTTTTTTTCAAGAAAACTGGCCGATTCCGATACCGATTTTTTTTTTTCAAGAAAACTGGCCGTTTTCGATTTTTTTTTTTTCAAGAAAACTGGCCGATTCCGATTTTTTTTCAAGAAAACTGGCCAATTCCGATACCGATTTTTTTTTTTCAAGAAAACTGGCAGATTTTGATTTTTTTTTCAAGAAAACTGGCCGATTCCGATACCGATTTTTTTTTCAAGAAAACTGGCCGATTTCGATTTTTTTTTCAAGAAAACTGGCCGATTTCGATTTTTTTTTTTTTTTCAAGAAAACTGGCTGATTCCGATACCGATTTTTTTTTTCAAGAAAACTGGCCGATTCCGATTTTTTTTTTTTTTTTCAAGAAAACTGGCCGATTCCGATACTGATTTTTTTTTCCAAGAAAACTGGCCGATTCTGATACCGAATTTTTTTTCAAGAAAACTGGCCGATTCCGATACCGATTTTTTTTTTTTTAGAAAACTGTCCGATTCCGATTTTTTTTAAAGAAAACTGGCCGATTCCGATTTTAACTTTTTTTTTTTTTTTTTTTTACGAATTATTGATGATTGTTTAGAGGGGCACTTTATATACTTTTGATACCAGCCCCCAAAGCCCTCCGCTCTGCACTTGCCTGGTGTGTGTGTGTGTGTGTGTTTGTGTGTGTGTGTGTGTCCGGTCCATAGACTGTAAAAAAATATGGACGTAGTGTCCGTGACGTCACCCATAGGAATCTGATGAGCCGTTCTGAAGCGCAAAGCTGGCCGTTGCCATCTTGGTAGCGCGTCATCGCGCGTCACTCCCGGATAACAGAAAATGGGCAAAAAGGCGGGATGTGGGCGGAGCTTAAGTGACGCGATGACTAACAGACAGCAGATAAATGGCTATCCACCTGTCACTCGAAGTGGCCACGCCCTTAATTATGCAGAATTTTAAGGCTTTATATAATGTAAACGAATGAGCTATAAAAAAATTCACCCCCCTCACAGTTGTCATGAAGGGCAAAATGAGCCGTATAGACCAAAAGCACAATTTGTACCAGGCTGTAAACATGTTTTATTCTGCTCTAAAGTTGGCCATTTTAACATGAGCTCAATGAGATTCTGCTCCCTTCTGGATCCTGTCCCTAGCGGCCAGTCGATGAATTGCAGTTTGAGGCACTTCCGTATTGGCTTCAAGAGAAACCGCGGGAGGTTGCCGCTTGGTCCGGTCACAAAATGCGGCGAAAACTCCTACACGGCGTTAATAGTTAGATTAAGGTGTGTTCATGTCTACAATGCACTTAGATAATGCGACTAAAATAGGCATACTCCACATGTCTTAATTCGATTTTTGTTTAATTCGAGTATGGCTTTAACCGGATTACGGTAATTCGAAATCGCTGTTTACATGGTAGTTTCTTAATCAGAGTATGGTCTTAATCAGATTAATATCGGGAGTATTGTTGTCCATGTAAACGTACTGATTGTCAGTTGTTGATATGCTCTTGATATTGTTGGCTAATAATGATTCGCCGATTAATAGATCCATAAAAAAAAATTGTGTTTGGGGAAACTGCACCATTTTTCCAAAACTTTTCCAGGCCTGGAAATTGCTACTTTAAAATTCAAAATTCGTTTGTTGCAGCCCTATTACTGATATTATGCCAGAGCTGCCCTGCTCTCTGTCTGATGTTTGATTACTGTAATATTTACTAGCAAATATTAGGCTACTAGCTACTTAATTTAATTCATAAAAACAACCATATTTCTTCTTTTTAATTTAATTTCTATGAAAAGATTTCCCTCAAATTATGTGCAGTTTTATGTGTATTTTCTGGTAATCAAATTAAGACATTAATTTATATTTTAATTTCATTAAACTTTAGTCAAACAAAGCTGCACCACTGAGCTTCATACGGAAAACATGAAGAAAATGGTAATTACTTAAAAAAAAATAAAGTTGATAATTTATTACACTGAGACGCATCTAAATTCTACAGTACAGTGATGTATTTGTCATCAGATCAGTCGTTTCCGATTCTTCTTCTTCGCCTGTTTTGACCAGGAGATTCTGTACTCGTTCAGGAGATGCGTAATAGCGCCCCCTACCGTATATCACGGAAAGCCGGAAAATATCGTATTTTATTACTGATTGTCTTTAACTAATATGTATATATATTAGGGCTGGGCAAATTAACGCGTTAACGCGGGCGATTCATTTTTTCAGCTTAACGCATTAAAAATATTTAACGCAAATAACGCAGCGTCCGTTTTTTTATCAATTTTTGCTTAGCGTTACATGATCATCACGCTCTTATTCATGTAAATGCTTCCAAGCGCGACAAGACACAAGAGAGCGCGCTGTATGCTAATGTCCTGTCTGTGTGTGTGTGTGTGGATGCGTCTCATGTCAGCTAATCAAGGGACACACACACACACTCGACGCACAGACAGACTCGCGCCAGTTTCCTGCTCACATCGAGTTCTCTTTTGCTCTTGAACAAACAATAACACAGAGAATTTGGAGTATTCTCATATTAGAGTCTTAAATTAGTTAAATAACATCTTAAATGAACTTAAAGAGTTGTGAGGAAATGAGATGCGCGGTAGAGCGCGTCAGATCCGCGCCTGTTCTTAAAGTGACAGGAGCACTGATGATGCTTGTTATTAATGTTAAAATCTGAGTTATATTACAAAAGCGATGAAGCGTATCAACGCGTTTGTGTAAGAAAAATATCCATATTTAAAAATGTATTTAATTTTTTTCTATGGCTCTGCATCAGCCGCGCCATCACTTCCGGCGAATAAGGTCAAAATACCGGCGCGATCATAGATATACACACTAGGGATGGGCATGATAAATCGGCAATCGATCGTTAAGAATTTCGTCGATCACGTTAATGTGTTATCGATTAATCTAATGCAGATTGCGTTGCGTAGTGTGAGTCTTGAAGCAATTAAATGAATTTCACTGCAAACATTGCGATGCCGTGTTTAAGTACAACACGGCCACGACTCAAATGATGTACCACTTAAACAAAGGTCATCCGTCCCTGGTTAATGCCGGCGGCGGTGCATCAAGTCCACAGAGAAAATTACCCAAAGGGATCTGCAAGTTCATTGAGTTGGAATATTCCTTTAATGTTAATAAAACCACAAAAGACAAAGAGAAAATCCCTCACTGCTCTTGACTGAAGAACTTTAATACACACTGTAAAAAAATCCAACTTATGTTTTGTATGACAAATTCAGCTTTTAAAGTTTATTCAGCTATTTAACATGAAAAAAGTTTGTACAACTAATTGACCCTAAGTTGAGAAAACTCAAATGTTCTGCAGCTGGTTGCCTTAAACTTAAGTTCTCAACTTTTTTTTTTACAGTGCAGCAGCTTTAATAAGAATCAGTGTATATTTTATAGTGAAGTAGTGTTTTATTTTTACATTTATTCATTCAATTTCACACTTAAATGCTGCTGTACAGCTCTGAGCTGCCAGTGCAAATCTTTATATTTACTTTATATTATACAATACACTAGGAATGTGTACATGGGTTTTTTTAAGTAAAGTTTTAAGTTTAAGTAAGGTTTTTCAATTATTTTAAGTTAAATAAAGAAATGAGTATTGCAATAAAAAAATGTATTTTTTCTCCTTAACCTCTTGCTGTTCCTGTCGCTTAAGAATAGAATAAAAAAACTGATGTGAGAAGCCATCAGAACCGAAAACCGTGGTTAAAAACGGAGGTGTGTATTGAACCGTGGACTAACTGTAGTGTTGCATCCCTAGTTCATTAATTTAAAAACAGACGGAATATTTAAAGGGTTAGTTCACCCAAAACTGTAAATTGTGTGATTAATGACTGAGCCTCATGTGGTTGGACACCCGTCAGACCTCCGTTCATCTTCAGACACAAATGAAGATATTTTAGTGTAAATCTGATGCTCTGAAAGGCCTCCATTGGCTCAACTTTACACTCTCAAGACCCTTAAAAGACACTAAAGACTAAAGTTACAAAGTCCATCTCACTACAGCGGCTCTACAATAACTTTATGAAGACGAGAATAGTTTCTGTGCGCAAAAAAACCCTAAATAACGACTTATATAGTGATGACGATTTCAAAACACGGCATCATGAAGCTTCAAAGCGTTATGAATCAGTGAGTCGATTCAGCGGTTCTGAGCGTTATGAATCAGTGAGTCGATTCAGCGGTTCAGAGCGTTATGAATCAGTGAGTCGATTCAGCGGTTCTGAGCGTTATGAATCAGTGAGTCGATTCAGCGGTTCAGAGCGTTATGAATCAGTGAGTCGATTCAGCGGTTCAGAGCGTTATGAATCAGTGAGTCGATTCAGCGGTTCAGAGCGTTATGAATCAGTGAGTCGATTCAGCGGTTCAGAGCGTTATGAATCAGTGAGTCGATTCAGCGGTTCAGAGCGTTATGAATCATTGAGTCGATTCAGCGGTTCTGAGCGTTATGAATCGGTGAGTCGATTCAGCGGTTCTGAGCGTTATGAATCAGTGAGTCGATTCAGCGGTTCAGAGCATTATGAATCAGTGAGTCGATTCAGCGGTTCAGAGCATTATGAATCAGTGAGTCGATTCAGCAGTTCAGAGCGTTATGAATCATTGAGTCGATTCATTGCGCGAGAATATGAGCAGATCCGACGTTCGGGAATCCATGAAATGCTCACTTTAGCCCCATTTTGAGAACTACACCGAGACCTAAAGCACGATCAATGTAGAATTCAACAGCTGAGATACGCGCGTCTTCCTCTGCTCGTAAACAAATCTCTTCTGGGTCATGTGTCCAACGCCGGATCTGCTCATATTCTCACGCATGCGTCGTGGAGACACACACGGAAGACAAGAACAAGTTGGATAAAGGTGTTATTTTGTTTGTTTTTTGCGCACAAAAACTATTGTCGTCGCATCGTAAGATTATTGTAGAGTCACTGTGGTGAGATGGACTTTGTAACGACGTTTTTAGTGCCTTTTATGGGTCTTGTGAGTGTAAATGTACTGAATGCCAATGGAGGCCTATCTGAAGCCTTTCTCAGCATCAGCTTTACACTAAAATATCTTCATTTGTGTCTGAAGATGAACGGAGGTCTGACGGGTGTCCAACCACATGAGGCTCAGTCATTAATCACACAATTTACATTTTTGGGTGAACTAACCCTTTAAGTATCTGATAGAAAGCTCGTCATATCAACAGGAATCGGACACTCTCACCCCCTCCTCGAAGGCCCAGCCTTTTTATTTGATGACGAAAATGACAGTAGATTTTCGTTAGTTTTTGTCATCCAACACTAGTTTTTATTTGATGACGAAAATGACAGTAGATTTTCGTTAGTTTTTGTCATCCAACACTAGTTTTTATTTGATGACGAAAATGACAGTTGATTTTCGTTATAGTTTGTCATCCAACACTAGTTTTTATTTGATGACGAAAATGACAGTAGATTTTCGTTAGTTTTTGTCATCCAACACTAGTTTTTATTTGATGACGAAAATGACAGTTGATTTTCGTTATAGTTTGTCATCCAACACTAGTTTTTATTTGATGACGAAAATGACAGTTGATTTTCGTTATAGTTTGTCATCCAACACTAGTTTTTATTTGATGACGAAAATGACAGTAGATTTTCGTTAGTTTTTGTCATCCAACACTAGTTTTTATTTGTTGACGAAAATGACAGTTGATTTTCGTTAGTTTTTGTCATCCAACACTAGTTTTTATTTGATGACGAAAATGACAGTTGATTTTCGTTATAGTTTGTCATCCAACACTAGTTTTTATTTGATGACGAAAATGACAGTTGATTTTCGTTATAGTTTGTCATCCAACACTAGTTTTTATTTGATGACGAAAATGACAGTAGATTTTCGTTAGTTTTTGTCATCCAACACTAGTTTTTATTTGTTGACGAAAATGACAGTTGATTTTCGTTAGTTTTTGTCATCCAACACTAGTTTTTATTTAGTTATCGTCTCGTTTTCGTCAGTGAAAACAGGTCGTTGACAAATTATGACGAAAATTATTCGTCAACGAAATTAACACTGGTTGATATCAACAGGATTAATCGGACACACTCACCCCCTCCTCGAAGGCCCAGCGTTTGCTGACTTCATGCTCGTTGTGGTTGAACACCTCCTGCCGCGTCTCGATGACTTTGTGCCTCATGTTCTCGATCTCCGTCACTCTCTGGAGGGCAAAACACACGTCCTGAGCATGGCATCGTGCAGCCGCAGACATGTTATCTCGTCTGATGTCCAGCTACGCAAAAGGTCTACGTCACCATGAGTTTGACAGAAACAGTACGGTTTGCACACCCAGTGAATCAGCTGTGGCCCAAGCCCCGGTGCTGGGAGGGACGGTGGCATTTCGTCACGAGCCCGTCCCACTTTAAGCCCAAGTCCCTGATTGGATGCCAACCTGGACCCCTCAGGTTTTCATTGGCTGCTAACGGAAAGACACCTCTTCAAACCTGCACACGTTTTGCTTGTCTCCAGGATCAGCTAGCCTCTGCCCCTGCCTACCTCTGCCATGTTTGATACCCCCGCGGGCAGCAGATGGCGCTCTTACCTTAGCGGGATCCGGCAGGTCATCTGTGCCCGGCGGCAGCTCTTCCCCAGGGGCATCGTCTCCGCTGGGCTTGTTAGCATTAGCTAGCTCCACCCGCAGCGCCACGAACTCCTCCTCGGACAGGAAGTGCTTGGGGTTGTTGCTCTGCACGTGTTCTTTGAACCTGAACAAAGAGTTTAAACAACGTTTAACCCTCTGGGGTTCTTCGAAGCGTTTTATAAAAATATTTTTTTTAGTCGTAGCTTCATCGGAATGGTCGAAACACCCAAAAAAAACAGGGGATATGAAAAGTCTAAGTGGTCGTAAAAAAAGTTACACTCTGGACCTTCTGGGTCCCCCATAGGAAATGAATGGGAAATTGGCAAAAATATGAAAATACAGAGTTTTTTTGTGCGTACAATCAGTGTTGGGGAAAATTACTTTGAAAAGTAATTCATTACAATATTGCATAACTCCCTTAAAAAGTAACTAATTGAGTTACATAGTTACTTTTTAAGAAAAGTAATGAATTACAATATTGCTTTACTCCCTTAAAAAGTAACTAATTGAGTTACATAGTTACTTTTTAAGAAAAGTAATGCATTACAATATTGCGTTACTCCCTTAAAAAGTAACTAATTGAGTTACATAGTTACTTTTTAAGAAAAGTAATGCATTGCAATATTGCGTTACTCCCTTAAAAAGTAACTAATTCAGTTTCTTAGTTACTTTTTAAGGAAAGTAATACATTACATTACTTTTGCGTTACTTTTTCTCACCTGGGCTGGGCTTGGTTTTGTTTATAACAAAAAAGTATTTTTGCGCAACGGTAAAGACCTCTTCATACCAAAATCTCTAAAACATCAAGAGTGCAAAACAGACAAAAAAAACTCACACACAAAAACACAATTAGCTTTTGGAATGGGATGCGTTAATTTGTGTGTGCGTGTGTTTTTGTCAAGTCAAGTCAACTTTATTTATATAGCGCTTTTAACAATGTAGATTGTTTCAAAGCAGCTTTACAGTGTTAACCAGGAAAATAATGCAGCATAATTTTATTCAGCTGTACAGCCATTCTGGAAAAATTTCAAGTATCATACAGTGACAGTGTGGGCTTTAGATCAATAATTTGATCAGTAATTTAGTTTAAATGGTTATTTTAGTTTATTATTTAGATGTATTTCGATGTTTTAGTTGAAAAATTTAGTGTCCCCAACTGAGCACGCCAAGCCAGAGGCAACAGTGGCAAGAAAACCAAAACCCCATGAGGTGACCTAATGGAGAAAAATAAACCTTGGGAGAAACCAGGCTCAGTCGGGGGGGCAGTTCTCCTCTGGCCAATTAACAAACAGCGTATTATTATTATTATTCTGGCAGTTTTACAGCTCAGAGGTCATAATAGATCAGAATATTCGAGGGACCGGGGGCAACATGCTGGAGACGGGTTTATTGAGGATGATGTTGATTAAATAATTATTAAAGTGCAATATTCGAATGATCGGAGGCAACACGCTGGAGACGGGTTTATTGAGGATGACATATCGATTTAAGTATTATTTAATTGTAATATTCGAGCAATCTGAGGCAACACGCTGGAGACGGGTTTATTGAGATGCCGTGTCGATGAGGCAGTTTCAGGGGGAGTCTAATCACGGTCTCTCAGACACTTCGGGGTCCTGTGTTGGTTTTCTCTGGGCGCAGGTCCACCATCTGAACTGGATACGGCCCGGATCCGGCTGACTGCAGTAAACCTCGGGATAAAACAGAGAGACTATCATTAGCGTAGATGCCATTCTTCTGATGATGTAACGAGTACATCAGGTGTTATGGGAAGTGTTCCCGGTTCCGGCTGACCTAGTTAATGCAGCCTAACAATCATTTCATTGAAAAAGTGTTTTAGGTGTATGCCACAGTAAAGAGATGTGTTTTTAGTCTAGATTTAAACTGACAGAGTGTGTCTACTTCCCGAACAATGTTAGGAAGAGTTCCAGAGTTTAGGAGCTAAATAGGAAAAGGATCGAGCGCCTGCAGTTGATCTGGATATTCTCGGTATGATCAACTGGCCAGAGTTTAGAGAACGCAGTAGACCTGATGGAGGATAATATGTTAAGAGCTCGCTCAAGTACTGGAGATATAAACCATTTAGTGCTTTGTAAGTAATAAGTAAGATTTTAAAATTTATACGATGTTTAATAGGCAGCCAGTGCAGTGTTGACAGAACTGGGCTAATATGGTCATACTTCCTGGTTCTAGTAAGAACTGGAGCTGCTGCGTTTTGGACCAGCTGGAGTTTATTTATTAAGCGAGCAGGGCAACCACCCAGTAGAGCATTACAATAATCTAGCCTTGAGGTCATGAACGCATGAACTAACTGTTCAGCATTTTGCATTGAGAGCATGTGCCGTAATTTAGATATATTTTTAAGATGGTAGAAAGCAGTTTTACAGATGCTAGAGACGTGGCTTTCAAACGAAAGATTGGTATCAAAGAGCACACCCAGGTTCCTCACTGACGACGAGGACTTGACAGAACAGCCATCAAGTGTTAGACAGTATTCTAGGTTACTACTTGTGGAGCTTTTTTGTCCAATAATTAAAAATTCAGTTTTTTCTGAATTGAGTTGCAGGAAATTACCGGTCATCCAATGTTTTATATCAGCTCTGCATTCCGTTAATCTTGTGAATTGGTAAGTTTCTTCAGGGCATGAAGAAATATAGAGCTGAGTATCGTCAGCATAACAATGAAAACTAACGCCATGCTTCCTAATGATATCTCCCAGTGGTAGCATGTACAGGGTGAAGAGTAGCGGTCCTAGCACTGAGCCTTGTGGTACTCCATACTGAACTTGTGCTCGCTGGGACATCTCTTCATTTACTGCTACACACTGATAACGGTCGCATAGGTATGATTTAAACCATGATAATGCAATTCCACTAATACCTACATAATTTTCGAGTCTATTCAAAAGAATGTTGTGGTCGATAGTATCAAATGCAGCGCTAAGATCGAGTAACACTAATAGAGATACAGCCACGATCGGATGATAAGAGCAAATCATTTGTAACTCTGATGAGAGCAGTCTCAGTGCTATGATACGCTCTAAATCCTGACTGGAAATCCTCACAGATACCATTTCTTTCTAAAAAGGAACATAATTGTGAAGACACTGCCTTTTCAAGTATTTTTGACAGAAAGGGTAGATTTGAGATTGGTCTATAATTGACTAATTCTGTAGGATCAAGTTGCGGTTTTTTAATAAGTGGTTTAATAATAGCCAACTTAAAAGTTTTCGGTACATATCCTAATGACAAAGATGAATTAATGATATTAAGAAGAGGATCTATGACCTCTGGTAGCATCTCTTTTAATAGCCTAGTTGGTATAGGGTCGAGCATACATGTTGTCGATTTTGATGATTTAACGAGTTTAGCCAATTCTTCTTCTCCTATAGCAGTGAATGAGTGTAATTTTTCCTCAGTGACACTACAATGCTCTGTCTGATGTGATGCTGTATTAGACGGCTGCATGGTTAAAATTTTTTTCCTAATATTATCAATCTTACATGTGAAGAAGTTCATGAAGTCATTACTGCTGTGCTGTTTACAATCATCAGAAGTTGAAGCTTTATTTTTGGTTAATTTAGCCACTGTATCGAATAAACACCTTGGGTTGTGTTTGTTTTCTTCCAAGAGAGTCGAGAAATAAGCAGATCTAGCAGTTTTTACGGCCTTTCTGTATGTGATCATGTGCTCTTTCCACGAATTACGAAATACCTCTAATTTTGTTTTCTTCCAGCTGCGCTCCATTTTTCTGGCTGCTGTTTTAAGGGCCCGGGTGTGCTCGTTGTTCCACGGCGTTGGACTATTTTCTTTAATCTTCTTTAAGCGCAGAGGAGCAACTGTGTCTAAAGTGCTGGAAAAGAGAGAGTCAATAGTTTCTGTTGCAACATCGAGTTCTTCAATACTATCTGGGATGCTGAGCAGATGATACTGATGAGGGAGATTATTTAAAAAGCAATCTTTAGTAGCGGCAGTGATTGTCCTGCCATTTTTAAAGCGAGGGGGCGGCTTTGCAACCTTAGCTGAATTAGGTATACATGATACTAAGTTATGATCTGAGATGTCATCGCTCTGCTGCAGAATTTCAACGGTATCAACATTTATTCCATGTGACAATATTAGGTCTAAAGTATGATTATGGCGATGAGTGGCTCCTGACACGTGTTGCCTAACTCCAATAGAGTTTAGTGTGTCTTTAAATGCTAATCCCAATACGTCTTTTTCGTTGTCTACATGGATATTAAAATCACCAACAATTAGTACTTTATCTACGGCCAGAACTAACTCTGATAGAAAATCAGCAAATTCTTTGATAAAGTCTGTATTATGCCCAGGTGGCCTGTATACAGTAGCTAACACAAATGTTGAACGGGTTTTATCATGTACACTACATAGCGTTACATAAAGCACCAAAACTTCGAAGGAATTATATTTGAAACTAGACTTCGGAGTAATACTGAAGATATTATTATAAATTACAGCAACCCCTCCCCCTTTACCTTTCAGACGCGGCTCATGTTTATAACAATAATCTTGGGGGGTGGACTCATTTAAGGTAATGTAGTCGTCAGGTTTTAGCCAGGTTTCTGTCAAACACAGCACATCTAGATTATTATCTGTAATAATATCATTAACAATAAGCGCTTTTGGGGAAAGGGATCTAATATTCAGCAACCCAAGCTTTATCAATTGTTCTTCTGTATTATATCTGTTGTTTATTTGTTGGACGTCAATTAAATTTTTACTGTTGAATGGTTTTGATGTTTTTTTGTATTTACTAATTCGGGGAACAGACACAGTCTCTATATGATAATATCTAGGTGAAAGAGTCTCTATGTGCTGGGATTTATCTGACTCCGGTAACGTGAGACAGCTAGCAGACGGTCGGTTTAGCCAGTTTGTCTGCTTCCTGACCTGGGCCCTAGTGAGTCAAGGTTTAGCTCTAAGACTATGTGCCAGATTACTAGAGAGAAGAGCAGCACCACCCCAAGAGGGATGGATGCCATCCTTCTTCAACAGGTCAGGTCTGCCCCAAAAACTTTTCCAATTGTCTATGAACCCTATGTTATTTTGCAGACACCACTTAGACCAGTGGTTCCCAACCACGTTCCTGGAGGACCCCCAACAGTGCACATTTTGCATGTCTCCTCAATCAAACACACCTGATTCAGGTTATCAGCTCATTAGTAGCTACTCCAAGACCTGATGTGGGTGTGTCAGACAAAGGACACATCCAAAATGTGCACTGTTGGGGGTCCTCCAGGAACGTGGTTGGGAACCACTGACTTAGACAACCAGCCATTGAGTGATGATAGTCTGCTAACTATCTCATCACTGCTTTTTACAGGGAGCGGTCCAGAACAATAAACAGCCTCTGACATCGTACTAGCGAGTTCACACACCTCTTTAATGTTAATTTTGGTGATCTCCGACTGGCGAAGTCGAACATCATTAGTGCCGACGTGAATAATAATCTTAGAGAATTTACGATTAGCTTTAGCCAGCACTTTTAAATTAGCTTTGATGTCAGGTGCTCTGGCTCCCGGTAAACAAGTGACTATGGTGGCTGGTGTCTCTATCTTCACGTTCCGTGTAATAGAATCGCCAATGACTAGGGCACTTTCAACAGGATACTCAGTGGGTGCTTCACTGAGAGGGGAGAACCTGTTTGATGTTCTAACCGGAACAGAAAAGCGGTTCTTTGATCTGCGACTATGCTGCCTCACTGTAACCCAGTTTCCCTGCTGCGAGGGCCCTGCAGCCGGAACCGAAGAATGTACAGAGTTCACTAAGCTATTCGCATCCAAATCAGTGTCTAAAGCTGTTACATCCTCACTACTCTCAGATAAAGTATGGATGCGTGTTTCTAATTCTGAAATCTTCTCCGTCAGCCTAACTATCTCCTTACATTTATCACATGTGAAGCCCTGTTCGCCAGCGGAGAAGCCTACACTAAACATGCGACATGCAGTGCAGGTGATAATGACAGGAGAAGACATGACTTACCGTGTTTGTTGATTAATCCAATTTACCACTTACCACAATCGTTTGCTGGACACAATTTACTAATCCAAGTTATGAACTCAGAAAAAGGGAGACCCGGGTGCAGAGATAAGCTAACAGGCTAGCAAAATGCTAACGTGTGATGGTGATTTAGATTAAAAGCTAGCGATGTCAAATTTAACGTGATAGGCAATATTTAAACAATGTATGGTGATGAGTAAGTTATATTTAGCAGTAGAAGAAAGAGGAAATATCAAAATAAAGATTCAAACGTAAGCAAGGCTCTACAGAGCAACAGACACAGCAGGCAGACAGGAGCAATCGATCAGGCACACTTTTTGTGTGTATAAGTGTGCGAGTTTTGTCTGTTTTGCACTCTTGATGTTTTAGAGATCTTCACTGTTGAGTCTTTTTTTCTGCATCTTGGCTGATTTGTAGATTGTACGCACAAAAAAAAACTCTTTGCCAATTTCCCATTCATTTCCTATGGGGGTCATTTTTGACCCGAAGGTCCTGAGTGTGACTATTTTTTACGACCACTTAGACTTTTCAAATCCTGTCCCCAATTTGTTTGGGTGTTCATATACCAGGTACCAATAAAGTCACCAAGTTTCGGACCATTCCGATGAAGCTACAATTTTTTTTTTTTAATTATAAAACGCAAGATCCACTATAGTGATAAAAATGTGCTATTGCGTGATAAATATGCTCAATGTGTCGACCGGATGGCACCGATCTCATTAAAAAAATTGCTTTCATGAGGCCTAGGCTTGACTCTAAAATAAATATATAAATATATATATATATATATATATATATATATATATATATATATATATATATATATATATATATATATATATATATATATATATATATATATATATATATATATATATATATATATATATATATATATATATATTAGGGCTGTCAAAAGATTAATCGTGATTAATCGCATCCAAAATAAAAGTTTGTGTTTACATAATATATGTGTGTGTACTCTGTTAATTATTATTTATATATAAATACACACACATTCATGTATATATTTAAGAAATATTTGCATGTATATACATTTATATAATAATATAAATGTTTTATATATAAAAATAATATTTTTTCTTAAATATATACATGCTTGTGTGTGTATTTATATATAAATAATAATTAACAGAGTACACACACATATATTATGTAAACACAAACTTTTATTTTGGATGCGATTAATCTTTTGACAGCCCTAATATATATAAATAAATGTTTTATTATATTCAATGGGAAAAAATTGGTCATAATTATTGCATAAATATGTTTAATTGATTTTACTCAAATCTTTATCTTAATCCCGTCGGCCATTTTTGACCCGAAGGTCCTGAGTGTGACCCATAAATGAGGTTCTCACTTTATTATATATTATATATTATATATATATAATGCTCACTTCTGGAAGTGTTGCGAGTACAGCTGGGTGGGGATGCAGAGGATGCGATCATAGACGGCCGTGACATTGGCCAGCTTGTCCTGCTCCGTCTCCCAGCCGATGTAAGCCTCCCACAGACGGTCGGAGCGGAAGTCCGTGCCACAGGCCAGAACCGCGTGCTCATAGGACCTGAAAGAAACCAAGCACACCACTGAGTCAGGGTCTAGGGATGTTACACAGAGTGTGTGTGTGTGTGACGGTTTAGCTCAGAATACCCCACAGATCACTTATAGCGCGTTAAAAAGGTCACTTTTTGAGGGCGAGCAATAACGCGGCGTTTTAGTGTGAGTCCCTTTAAATGCAAATGAGCTGATGCTCATGGGGCGGAGCTTCAAGAGCTCGTGTTAGCAGCTCCGATTATGATCAAACCGGAGTTGGACAATGATGGAGAGACGACCTGTAGAACGAGACAGGACGTTTCTGAAGGAATAGAGGATGAGTTTATGAGTTAACGAAGGCCATTGATTAGCATATTCAGTCATGACAATCTATAAAGCGCTGGTGTGGGGCAAGATGAGCCAGATAATATCTGCTGATGAAGAGAGAACAGAGATAGTAATTACGGTTATAACTGATGATGTCATGCTTTTGCGTTTGTACTGTATCAATAAATGTGAGAGACTGACGACAGCTTGAGCGACTTGACTACAGCAACTCCACATGTCCCCGGGGGCAGGGTTTATGCAAATGTTAGGGTTATGATGTCACTAACTCGTTGTAGTCCCTACCAGTCGTTTGTTGTGACTTCTGTAGAAAATAAATATCTCCCTTTGCTTTGAACGTGGAATGACGCAATTCACGGGAATGATGGCGTCATTCATGTGTAGCTTATTTTACCTTTTACTTATACTTTTGTATTATTGATCAAACATAAACTTGCATTTAAAGGGGCGGTTGCATGCGATTTCACTTTTTTAACTTTAGCTAGTGTGTAATGTTGCTGCTTGAGCATAAACAGTTTCTGCAAAGTTACAGCGCTGAAAGTTCAATGCAAACGGAGATACTGTCTTTTAAAGTTATGGCAGTTTATTGCCTACAAAAACGGCCGGTTTGGACTACAACAAGCTTCTTCCCGGGTTGGTGACATTATGAACACCTGCTATTAACATAAACACTGCCCCCGTGAACACAAAGTGGGTGGGGCCACGCAGCAGTCATTAAGAAAGAGAGAGCGGTTGCAGAACTACAAACTACATCTGGCCATCTGACCAATCTAAGACCATTGCGTTTTTCGGAGATATGGGCTTCACAGAAGCAGGAAGCAAACGAGCCGTTCATAGGACAGTGGAGACAGCGGTGTGGAATAAAGAGAAAATATAAGAAAAATACGGCGTTAAAAAAAAAAAAGAAGTATTAAGACACGTTATACTGCGCCCCATAAACACAACCAAGCCTAGAAAAAAAAACACGGAACCACCCCTTTAACAAAAAGAGACTGGGTTGTGTGTCATGTCATTTAATGTTGAATGATTGAATATAGGCGTATGTGCACGCGGGCGCACTTCAGGAAAAATCGGCAGAAAAATACAAAGAAGACCGATCGCGCACTAGAAGCAAAAACCGGCCGGTTCCGGTTTTTGGCCGGTTAACCGGTGCATCCCTAGTTATCACAGTGATAATCATATTGTCTGAACCAGATATTAATATGCAGATTTTCTCCTCATTGTTGTCACTACTAGAGCAAGCTCCTGATTGGTTAACACGGCGCGAATATCTGCCAAAGTTCAGATTTTTCAACTCGGGCGATTCGCCTTATTCGCGCAAAACGCGCCGCCTTATGTCTATTCGCGTCTTTGCATTGACTTAATTCATTGTAATATTGTAACAATCGGAGTCATCACGCCGGAGACGGGTTTATTGAGGATGCCGTGTCGATGAGGCAGTTTCAGGCGGAGTCTGAACTTTGGCAATATCTGCACGCGAGCTACCGCTTTGCTCAGGGTCACTTACGCTCTGATGCGGTTCTCGGCCTCTCCGTCGCTGGTGTCCTGGTTCTCTCGCAGGAAAGTGATGTAATGAAGCCACAGGTCGACGCTGAGCGGGATGGCCTGGAGGCCTCGACGGTACACCTGTGGAGGAAAGAGACGGCCGACACTTTAAAGACCTTCAGTCTCATGAAAACAACACAACACACCGTTAAAAAATCTTCATGCCTTATAGTCACATTGATACAAGAAATTATACACTATAATGTAGTGTTAGACCGATATATCGTGTATCGGCCGATACAAGCAGCCTTGTATCGGCCAATGCCGATACACGTAAAAATACAAATATTTTATCCCCTGATATATCGGTCAATATTTGCGATTTTTTCGTGTATCGGCCGATGTTTGCGTTCGCCGATATTTTTTCCCCTGCATTATTTCCAGACAGGCGTCCACAGGGCAGCTCTCACCGTCTTCAAACTCTCTTGTGCATATTAATCAAAATCAACTGAGAATTGACACGATGGTAAAAGGTGGAAAGACTGAAGTTTCACGTGGAGCATTGGGAGATTTTTTCCTGAATTACCGCTGGTGTTGCTCTAGAGCAGTGGTCGCCAACCCGTCGATCGCGATCGACTGGTCGATCTTTATGACTGTCCCGGTAGCTCCCGATAAATAACCGAAAAATAATTAACAACATGTAACAAGTAGAATTATGTACTGCTCCTTTAATGCAGAAGGCAGTCCATGCCGTGGACGGAGCGCGTGCTGTGAACGTCGCATGTATGCGTGTAATATTTCTGTTGCTCTCACTGTTTATTTTCTGTTCAGTAACAGTTGTTAGTGAAGTGTTTTGCAAACTGCCCCGTGTGGGCGTGGGATCGACGACGCTGATAATAAACCCCTGTGAAATATCAGATACGTGAGTTTTGCTTTCACTTGACTAACGTTACAACTAGGGGTGTAACGGTACACAAAACTGACGGTTCGGTACGTACCTCGGTTTTGAAGTCACGGTTCGGTACGGATTCGGTACAGCAGTTTTACAAAATTGCTTTTTATTCATTTTTATTCAACAGTGGTTTAATGAAAAAAAATTGTGTCTGTCCTTAAATTAATTCAGTTATAACTAAAAGTTTCTTAAAGATAATGCTGTAAACTATATAGGGAGCCCTTACTTACATATTGCTATTAAAGATTAACAACAGAGCCCAAACTATTAGCCTAAATTCAGTTGCTATTTATTTTTAGATATAATAATCAACACTCATAAGCTTCACATAAGGCAGTTTTTGCAGTAACTTCTAAATCGAATTATTATAATTTTTTCTCCAATTTTTTGTTGAAATATAATCATTTAGTGGCTGTAATTTTAATGACAGGTTTATTTAAACATACATTAAATAAACAAGACATCACTAACAGGCTAAGTAGTATATAATGAATATATATAGGCTAATATAATGAATATATAGGCTAATATAATGAATATATAGGCTAATATAATGAATATATATAGGCTAATATAATGAATATATAGGCTAATATAGTGCATGTATTCAGTGAAAGAGTTAATCTCTCTAACGTTAGTGAGCTAACAGCTGTAGACACTGAATGACTTCTGAGGTAAACGTGATTCTACACGACATTGTTTACCAGCTGTTTTATTGTCTTTCCGCGGTTGAATCACTGATGGAGTGATTACACAACATATGATACGTTTCAGTAAGTTGTAATGTATCCTCAACAAGATATTAATTTATATTTATTCTCTTCCTGATCGCGACGCGTTCACTCGCGCTGCAGCTTGAAGTTGAACTGATACGCGTCTATCAGTCACGTAACATTAAAGAGCATTAAAATGCATTTATCGTTTGAATTTCGTGATAAAATGGACTGAATACTCAATATGTTCGTGTGGGAACTAGGATTGAAGTGTGTTCCTTGCTTTAAACAAGCCGACTGTTAACTGTTAAAGATTGCATTCACGCGTGCACCGAACCGAGAGCCTTGTACCGAAACGGTTCAATACGAATACGTGTACCGTTACACCCCTAGTTACAACCATTCAGGCCAGCTATCCGGCCTCTCTGTGTAAAGTCGTACAAACACATTATCAAGGCACGAAATCGCTCCTTATGCTCCCAAAATGTATTATCTGCAACCTCAATTCACACAGCAACAAATCGACCGATGCTTTAGTTATGACAGCTCTACTGCAGCTGAATATCTCTTCAGCAAACTGCCGCAAAGGAAAGTAAAGGTTGCAGACGCTCATACACAATCATTAAAAGTAAAGTAACTAAATGATCAGTGCTTATGCCACTCTCTCTCCTATTGCAGTCCTTGATTTGAAAAGAGCTGTTTTGATCAATACAATGCAGCTCATATTTGTTGATTTCGGTGACGTGAACTCCATTAAAAACGCATATAACGTGGGAATTGAAGACAACACATTTATGTGACCAAGTGTAAATGGAATCGTTGTGATAAATCAGATATCTGATCTGTAAAAACACGAAGTGGACCAGGTATAAATAGTCCCAGCAAGATAACTGTTCGGGATGCTTGAAATTTATGAAGAAAAATATAAATATTGAATTGGGGAGGGGAGGGGGGTTACATGAATGTATCTCTGAACGAAACTGTCTCAGTTTTGATGGCATTTTACAGCGGTACCCAAAGAAACGCTTCTTTTCCATAAGCACCATCTACTGTCAAAAAGTGAATTAGCATTTTTATTCAGTCCATCTGTTTTTGTTTTGTGCAGGTGTGTCTTATGTATCAATTTCACAAAGCTAAAGCTGAATAAAGTCTTGAAATTATGCAATCTAATTTAAATAAAAAAACACTGCTCATGCTACATGTGTGTACCTTTGTTTGGGTAGTGATTAAAACGCAGTGGTTGCCTCACATTTCAAATGGCTAATTTTTTAAGCTAGTTTGGGCTGTTATAGAGCAAATAAACAACAAAATAATTTGCTTAAGCAAAGAAAAAAAACAACAGATGTTCTCTAAATAAATAAAAAAAACTCTGAATCGGCCATGAAAAATCTATAAGTAGATCTTGCCTTTCATCAAGGCTGAGGTCAGGGATCTTTGGCTTGAAAAGGTTGGTGACCACTGCTCTAGAGATTAAGTCAGTGCACCTACACTCTAAACAATGCTGGGTTAAAAATAACCCAAGTTGGGCTGAAAATGGACTAATCCAGCAATTGGGTTATTTAAGCAAACATTTAACCCAACCGCTGGGTCAAAACAACCTAATTGCTGGGTTAGTCCATATTCAACCCTCCTTGGGTTATTTTTAACCCAGCATTTTTTAGAGTGTAACCATTAAATGACTAGGTTGTAAATAGTTTTAAATGAAGTATAGTACAGTCAGTGTGCACTTTATTATGCTGCTCGCTTGTTGATACTGTGCGCAATAGTGTCATTAATTTCATTATGCTTAAATATTTATTTTCAGAATTTATTTTCACCACTGAACTCTTATTTTTCTTGTTCTACCTCATCTGTTTTTACTATTTGTTAAGTAGTTCTTTTTAGTTCAATAAATGTTCCTATTTTTTTTAATTGTTATCATCCTGATCATTGTGTCATTTTTATGATGTAAATTGAGGGAGCAAAAGCAGTATCGGTTACAAATATTGGCTCACGAAAATCGGCAGCTCGTATCATCATCGGCTAAGGCTGAGGGGAAAAAAAATCGGCATCGGCACTAAAACTGTTCCCACAAAGTTGGGAACATGAAATTGTCCAAATTGTCTTGGTGAAGCGTTTAGAGTTCCTTTCACTGGAACTAACCCCTGAAAAACAACCTCAACCCATAATCCCCCCTCCACCAAACTTTACACTTGGCACAATGCAGTCAGGCAAGTCAACCGCCAAACCCAGACTCCTCCATGAGATTGAATTCCGACCAATCACGCTATGGCAATGATTTGGAGGGGTGTCCCAATACTTTCGGCAATATAGTGCAACAGGAAATAAATCATACTAAAGAAAATGTAACCTTATTTGTGACTACGACGACCTTCATGAGTTCTGTAGCTTGATCAGACTCACCTCATCGGCCATCTGGATGTATCCATGTTTCCTCTCGATATCAGCGTATTTCTTCCAGTACCCATAACAGTAAGGATAGTGCAGGAAGAACGCATCAAACGCCTTCCTTGAAGCCAGAAGGTGGTTCTGAAACAAAAGAAACACTGATGAACGCGTGTGACGCTTTGATACCAAAAAAATGGAAATTCGTTCCAAACCCTCGAGAGTTTTGTTCATCTTTGAAACAGAATATGAGAGATTTCTGTCCCTCCGTTTAAAAGTCCGTCCACCCAAAACTCTGAAGCTTCAAAACGCTAAACGCAGTTAAAGGTGCAGTATGTAAGTTAACGCAGTTAAAAGGTGCAGTATGTAAGTTAACGCAGTTAAAGGTGCAGTATGTAAGTTAACGCAGTTAAAAGGTGCAGTATGTAAGTTAACGCAGTTAAAGGTGCAGTATGTAAGTTAACGCAGTTAAAGGTGCAGTATGTAAGTTAACGCAGTTAAAGGTGCAGTTTTTAAGTTTTTCGGATTAAAATATCCAATATCCTCTAGATCAGTGTTATATATTAGTGCATTATCCCAAATGTGTAAATCAGTGATTTTCCCCAGGACACGGCCCGTGTGTGTGTGCCGCCCATCAGTGACATCTTCGCGTGTTATTGTGTGGTAACCATGGCAACACTAGCGGCGCTTTAATATCTGCTGTGTTTTATTAGCCACTGTTTGGATCATTGATGGACAGAAACACCTCATTGTTCTCCAGCTCAACACAGTTAGTCTGATTGTGTAAATCTGCTGTTGTTGATTTACCCAGAATGCCATGTTTTACCGCCTCATATGATCTCACTCACTGCAGTGTGAACAAGCGTCTCATATTAGCGCAAGAGTAGCATTACAACATCACTTATACACACTCACATGTGTGTGAGAGGATCAAACACACATGCATGAGCAGAAGAAGCGGCAGAATAAAAGCTCCGCCCACTCACGAGTCGAGTAATTACACACTGTACCTTTAAATCAATGCGCGATCTCTTCAGAGCTTTGGTGAATAAACGTTCAATGACGGATGGAAATATCTCGTGTTTTGACGATGAAAGTGGACTCACCTCTTGCTCCACATACTGCAGAAGGTACACCCAGCCATTGAAGTCTTCAGGATTGTCCTCCACGACTTTAGAAAGACGCTCGTATTCTGTGGGAAGTTCTGGTTCTTGCGGAGTAGCGGAGTCGTCGGCTGCGGGTTCGGCTCCCGGTTCTGCCGGTTCTTCCTCTTCTTTGGGCGCATCTTCCAGCTCCATTTCAGAAGGGCTCTCCGAGTCTCCCGCCTGCTTCGCGGCATCCGGCTCCGCTGATTGGTCCACGACGTGCTCCCCGTTTGACTCCGCCTGCTGCCCGACAACCGGATCCGAGTTCTCCAGAACGGGTTCTGGAGGACTGATTTTCTGGTCAATGTTCTCGGCTGCGGATTTCAAATGCTCCAGCGAGCACAGCTCCACCGCCAATTCGTTGCTTTCCGGTTCCGCGAGAGGAGGCGGTGCCGTCGTCCAATCAGTGGCGGGCGGTTCTGGCCCATCTGTGGCCTCCATCGCAGGAGCGTCCCCGTTATCAGGGGCATTCGTGTCCAACATCCCGGTCATCGGCTCACCTGAAACAAACCCATGGGATCATTAATAACTAGCTTATTTTTAATAATACTAAATCAATATACTACACCGATGTAAAATATTATAAGTTTGTTCTACTAGTCACGTCATATGTAAATATAACTATACAAGTCAGTATGGGATAAAAATGAAAGCCAATTTCCGCCACATAAGGAAAAAAGTCACGCCTAAATCTTGATTATAACAGGAAAAAGTCGAAATACTAGCTCAATTATCACACTAGTTATAATTTCGACTTGGACAAAGTTAAATATGTCATAAAAATTCTATATTTATTAAACAAACTAATGAAAGTGATGTTCGCTTATAAACTAAATACTACACCAATGTAAGATATTATTTGCACAATACTGCATTAAATTAAGTTTGTTCTACTCGATTTGGGTCAACTATTGGACGTATTATTTATTCATCATTCAAACTGTTTTTTTACACCCCTAAACATAAGACTGAAGACAACAATCATCTCTCAATGATTTTGCTAGCAATAAAAAATAATGCAATATTTATATTAAAGCACAAACAAGTTGTTGTGATGTATAT
The DNA here is from genome assembly GCA_033150135.1 of Gobio occitaniae. Lineage (NCBI taxonomy): Eukaryota > Metazoa > Chordata > Actinopteri > Cypriniformes > Gobionidae > Gobio > Gobio occitaniae. The sequence continues at coordinate 465,206 of JARQWZ010000336.1, forward strand.
ATGAAAAAAAATTTACGCTGTGATGCAATAATTACGACTTGTCAATTTGGACAAAAAGTTACTTTTGTCATAAAAATTCTATATTTATTAAACAAACTAATGAAAGTGATGGCTTGTAAACTAAATACTACACCAATGTAAGATATTATTTGGACAATACTGCATTAAATTAAGTTTGTTCTACTCAATTTGGGTCAACTATTAGACGGATTATTTATTCATCATTCAAACTGTTTTTTAACCCCCCTAAACATAAGAAAGACTGACGACAACAATCATCTCTCAGTGATTTTACTAGCAATATAAAATAAAGCAATATTTATATTAAAGCATAAACTACACCAATGTAAAATATTGTAAGTTTGTTCAACTAGTCACGTCATATATAAATAAAACTATGCAAGTCAGTATGGATAAATATGAAAGCCAATTTCCGCCACATAAGGGAAAAAAAAAAACCACGCTTAAATCTTGATTATAACAGGTAAAAGTCGAAATACTAGCTCAATTATCACACTAGTTAAAATTACAACTTGTGTAAATTTGGACAAAAAGTTACATTTGTCATAAAAATGTCTATATTTATTAAACAAACTAATGAAAGTGATGTTCGCTTATAAACTAAATACTACACCAATGTAAGATATTTTTTGGACAATACTGCATTAAATTATGTTTGTTCTACTCGATTTGGGTCAACTATTGGACGTATTATTTATTCATCATTCAAACTGTTTTTTTACACCCCTAAACATAAGAAAGACTGACGACAACAATCATCTCTCACTGATTTTGCTAGCAATCTAAAATAAAGCAATATTTATATCAAATGCACCTTTCTATTAAAGCAATAACATGTTGTTGTGATGTATAGCTCACAAAAATGTAAGTTGTGATGCAATATACCACATTGGAATTTAAGATAACGCCCAATTTGCATTTATTTACAAGCTATGGGTTTAGTATATTTAAATAACTGGCTTGTTTGATCTGACTTGATCTACAAACTCTGCAAGTTTAACGCAGAAATGCTTTAAAAATGTTCCCAAAAAACACACATGAATGGAGGTGAAAACTTTAAAAGCTTTGAGGGTTTATTTAAGGTCAGGTGAAATGTTTCTAACGCGTTTCCTGGTCAAACGACACACGATGATTCGTCGCAGTTAACGCTAGTTTGCGAAAATTAGTTAGCCTGCTGATCAAAACAGGCTTTAAAACGCGGTCGGTGACTTTTAAAGGGCTAATTCGTTTTCAAAGCAGCTAAATATGCTTATAGAATTACGAAAACGTATTCAATTGTATCGGTGTGGTCTCGGCCTGCTCTCTTCACGCGTTAGCTGAACTGCTAACCGTTGGTTTACCTCAGAGTCTTCTAGAAAAGACCGCGCGCGAACCGCGGGAAACACACGGCGGGAAGGATACTTACCAGAATCTTCCATGAAACTGGGTTAAAACGGCAGATATTTGCACAACTTCTTCGAAGTTTTATGCGGCTGATAACATGTGGTCGAACAGCCGCGCTGTATCGCATTCAACACCCGTTGCGTCGACGAGGAAAGGACACGAATGCTTTGCGCATGCGCACTGCGTTACGAAACTCACAACAAATAAAAGACGACTAGTCACGTCATAACGTTGTATTATAGAAAGGGGAGTAACCCCCCAAAATCATTTATTATTGTATTTATGTCTTACTATGTTTATTCAATGAACCCCTGACTGTTTTTATATTTGTATTTCTTTAAAAGCAATAAATAAAAATAAATAAAAAAAATAAAAAAAAGTAACAACCCAAAAAAGTAACGCCAATTATTTTATGTTCCCCTCGACTGTAGCTGTAACTATTAAAATTACAAATTAAAAAGTAACGCGGCCCAAAAAAGTCAGTATGGGATAAATACGAAAGCCAATTTCCGCCTCATAAGAAAAAAAATTATGCTTAAATCTTGATTATGACTGAAAATTATCAAAATTATCACACATCATTTTGTTATACATATATAATTTTGACTTTTTATGTCATAACTTTGACAAAAAGCCAAAATTGTGATATAAAATTCGTACTTTATATTAAACAAGCTATATTGGATAATATTAGTATATTGCAAGGTCTTTTTTATGAAACTGGTGTTCAAAAGTATTTTATTATTTCTACATAGCAATACTTTTATTTGAATAACTGATACCAGTGTATTTTCGAGGCTTTAGTTTGTACATTTGAGCAACGTTTAAAACAGGAAATAAATGTTTTCAAATGCTGGATGTAAATGGCCTCTTGACTTCAGGTTTATAAGTAAGGAAGTTGCAAATTATTTGAAAACAAAACAGACATCAACCACTAATAGATGTGGTTAGTTGATTTATTAGCTACATGTGTAGCCCATTCTTCTGAGGGGAAAAAAATGCAAATATGAATGTATTTATAAGCTTCACATTGTGTTTTATTTAAACAAGGCATTTTTTGAATTCGATGGCACCACGTCATAAGCCCCGCCCCTTCAACGTAAAACGACGGTGAGGAGCTGGAAGGACAGTTATGCAAAACTCCTCCGGTTGATCGAACATTAAAAACGTTTAATTACAATCCACATATCACATCTGAACGGTGCTTTAAACACAGTAGCCTTTAAAAAAAATCACAAAATTATATTCTACCGGGTTTCAATGGCGTCCATTTCATTCACATCGCGCATTCGAATCCCACTACGGCGAAGGCTCATACGCTCATCTTTTGAATATTAATTAGGTCACGCGTCCGTTGCGGGAATAATAATTAAAGGGACAGTTCACGCCAAATTCTGTCATCTCACCCTCAAGTTGTTTCATTCCTGAGTTGTGTTTGTTCTGTTTAACTCAAAGATAGTTTAAAGAATATTGAAATCAAACAGTTGATGTTTAAAGATTAATTTTATTTATTTTCTCTTATTTCTAAGATTGTTTGTATTTTTCCATCAAGATATATTGTGAGGATGTTGTTTAACATAATATACAGAGAAAATAACCCAGTCCTATGTGTGTTTCATGCCTTATTAGTGTTCTAAAGTATTGAGATTAAGTTACAAAACGTGTGTAATCTAACGAAATACATAACAAATGACATTTTGTATTTTGTAATCTGTAGTGAAATACATTTTAAAAGTAACCTTCCCAACCCTGTATACATATATAAAGGAAACTTTTTATTATTATTATTATTATTATTATTATTATTATTATTATTATTATTATTTCCAAATATATAAATTAAACATTTCAGAAATATACAAATGTTTCATATATAATTCTTTGAAATATATAAAGGAAACTATCTAAAGAAGTCGTTGACGCAGCCGCTATCTGTCCAATGGCAAACCGCGCCTCATGAATATTAAACGCAGCGCCTTCGCCGTAGTAGGACGCGAGTGCCAAATGGCGCAGTGCGCCTGAGCAAGAAAGAGAGGAAGTAGCGGCTGAAGCAGGTCCGCACCTTTTCCGGTAACACCGACAGCAGCAGCAGCAGCACAACCCGGGCCGAGAGAAAGAGCGACCGGTAGAAGGAAAGAGGGGACAGAACCGAGCCGGGGCGCGAGAGAGCGCGGCTGTTACACGAGGTAAAGCAGCGCGCGCGGCGTCGCGCTCACGCGCTCGCGTTTGGCACGAGTAGCGAAACTACAAGAGTAAAGTTAGTTAGACACCCCTCCCTTTTCTCATCCGCTTTCTGTTGTGTTCCAGGGACGGAAGAGGGGAAACGCGGGATGAATCGGAGTGTTTTGGAGCCGAACTGATGATCTGAAGTGTGTCGGAAGGGAATGAGCGCGAGCGAGCGGCGACCCGATAGTCGGTACACAAGAAGGAAGTCCGATAGGAAAGGCCTGTGACAGATCTATAGCCTACTTTCTATGCATCCGATTCACTCTTTCTCTCTTTTTTAAAAGCAAATGCCCGAAAAGCGACTGAACTTTTCAAAGTCGTGACTTACTATATGCAACAAAATGGGGAAGATGCTTTCCAAGATCTTCGGGAACAAGGAGATGAGAATTTTGATGCTCGGACTTGACGCCGCCGGGGAAAACGACGATTCTTTACAAACTCAAACTGGGCCAGTCGGTCACCACCATCCCGACCGTCGGATTCAACGTGGAAACCGTCACGTATAAGAACGTCAAGTTTAACGTTTGGGACGTGGGGGGCCAGGATAAGATCCGGCCCCTGTGGCGGCACTACTACACTGGAACCCAAGGACTGATCTTCGTGGTGGATTGCGCGGATCGGGACCGGATCGACGAGGCGCGACAAGAGCTACATCGCATCATCAACGACCGCGAAATGCGCGACGCCATCATCCTCATCTTCGCAAACAAGCAAGACCTTCCGGACGCCATGAAGCCGCACGAGATCCAGGAGAAACTGGGCCTGACCCGGATCCGAGATCGCAATTGGTACGTCCAGCCGTCCTGCGCAACCACGGGCGACGGACTCTACGAAGGGCTCACCTGGCTCACCTCGAACTACAAGTCCTAATGCGCGTGACAACTAGAAGCAATTAACCAATAACTCTCGACTTTTCTTTCGTACGCCCGTTCTCTGCTTTCAGCACTCTCTGTTACGTTTGAATGTCCGTAAAGTATTACGTTTGGGTGAAGATCCGGTTGTTATAGTCCACAAAATGGCAGCTTGTTTGTTTACCTCTGTGCCATCATCACGTATGCCGAATGTATGGAGAATAGCAGCTCAAATAAACACACAAAACCATGGAGCGTTTGATTGCATTTCCGCCAAAACATGTTCTGCTGCAGGGGATTATGGGTAATTTTCTGAACTAATCCAGCCGTGAGAAACCGCGTTCTGGTACCGGCTCTCCTCAAACACAAATCGAGCCTCTTTTGTCTCCTGCTAAATTAATGCTTTGTTTTCTTATTTTGACTTATATGCTATGCTGAAGAAATAATAAAAGCTATATATATAAATCTCTATATATATATATATATATATACATATACATCTATATCAAGTATAATGTGATTGTATCTTCTTGACGTGGAGCAATGTGCCAGCTTTACAGAAAATGCTTGATTCAATGTTACAGTTTAGAAAAGTTTTTTTTTATTTTCATTATCGATATCGGTCGATACATTATTATTTTAATGTTATCGTTATTGGCCTGATTAGAAAATCTGGCCTTGGCTTTTATTGGTGAGACTTTTGTTTTGTAATCAGGCTCTCAAAAATGATGTAATTATATTTATCAGCCAAAATCGGTTATTGGCTTTCAAATATAGAGAATTATCGGTATAGGCCCAAAATTTTCATATTGTGGATCTCCAGTAGAGTTCAGATGTTTGATAGGAGCCTCTATTTTTATATTAAGATGTTTTTAAAGTCACAATGAAACATAAGTAGTTACTAAAGGCACACGATATATCGGCACCACATCGGTATCGGCCGATATATGATAATTTTTTGTGTTATCGTTATCGTCCCGATAAGAAAATCTGTCTGATATATTAAACCCTGACTTGGCCTTTATTGGTGAGACTTTTGTTTTGTAATCAGGTTCTCAAAAATTATATAACTATATTTATCTGACAAAGTATCGGTTATCGGCCAAAATGTTGATATCGTGCATCTCTAGTAGGGTTCAGATGTTTGAGAGTAGCCACTAATATTTTTATAATATATATATTTATATGTATGTATGTGTGTGTGTATATGTATAACGACAAGGGATGCACAATATATCGGCACCACATCGGTATCGGCCGATTGTATGATAATTTTAATGTTATCATTATTGGTGCGATAAGAAAAGTTGGCTGAAATATTAAACCTGGACTTGGCTTTTAATGGTGAGACTTTTGTTTTGTAATCAGGGTCTCAAAAATGTTACAAAAATTAGTATTTTGATTTATTGGCCAAATTATCGGTTATCGGCCCAAAATGTTGATATCTGCATCTCTAGTAGAGTTCAGATGTTTGAGAGGAGCCACTAATATTTTTATATTAAAAAGATGTTTTTAAAGTCGCAATGAAACATAACTAGTGACTAAAGACACACGATATATCGGCACCATATCAGTATCGGCCGATATGTTTATTTTTAATGTTATTTTTTTCGGCTTGATAAGAAAATTTGGCTAATATATTAAACCCGGATTTGGCTTTTAATGTTGAGATTTGTTTTGTAATCAGGCTCTCAAAAATTATATACAAATTTGGATTTAGATTTATTGGCCAATATATCGGTTATCGGCTTTCAAATATACATAATCATCGGTTATCGGCCCAAAATGTTGATATCTGCATCTCTAGTAGAGTTCAGATATTTGAGAGTAGCCACTTATATTTTTATAATATATATATGTATGTATATATGTATGTATGTGTGTGTGTGTGTGTGTGTGTGTGTGTGTGTGTGTGTGTGTGTGTGTGTGTGTATGTATAATGACTAGGGATGCACAATATATCGGTATCGGCCGATATATGATCATTTTGTTATCATTATCGGCCCGATAAGAAAATCTGTCTAATATATTAAACCTGGGGCTTGGCTTTTAATGGTGAGACTTTGTTTTGTTATCAGGCTCTCAAAAATGACATAAAAATGTGTATTTTGATTTATTGGCCAAAATATCGGTTATAGGGCCCTAAATGTTCATATCATGCATCTCTAGTAGAGTTCAGATGTTTGAGAGGAGACACTAATATTTTTATATTAAGATGTTTTTAAAGTGCGATATATCGGTATCGGCCGATATATGATCATTTTTACTGTTATTTTCCCGATAAGAAAATCTGTCCGATATATTAAAGCTGATAAATCTGGTATTATTTCCTTCAGATGTGCAGATGTTCTCCATGATGGGTCTGGATTGCTTGAAATATGATTGGAATCACTTCAGAAATGAAAATACAGTTCACACGTGCCCGTCTGTCATATAGGCGTCATAAAATTATAACGAGAACATCATGATTGTGTGTTTGGGACATTAATGATGAGACTTTTGTTTTTGTAATCAGGCTCTTAAAAATGATATAAACATTTAGATTTATCAGACAAATATATGGGTTATCGGCTTTCAAATGTAAAGAATTATCGGCCGAAATATTGGTGCGTCCCTTTTTTTAATTTGTATTATTGGCAGGTCTTCAGCCGTTCTCTGACCCTGTGAGGTGATCATGACTTCTTCAGCTTCAGGGGCAAGCGATCCGCAGATTCCCTCACACCGAGCGCGTATGAAAAGTGAAAGTTGATCATAGATATGATTTGTGTTGTGAAGACTAATGTTTGTCAGACAGTTCCTGTTTTCCGGAACGCAGGAGTTTCTGTAATGCTGCTGCTGTTCTACAGTCTATTTGAATAACAAACATCTCAAAGTTGAATTAAATGCTGGTATTTCCTGGAACACATCACCAATGATTTCATAACTCATATTTGAATGTCTGTGCACCATGAAAACATGCTCACATTTAACCTCTAAAAGATCAGTGAAAAATAACATAACATTATAGTTTACACTCAAAAAAAAAAAGGTTCTATATGGCACCAAAAATGGTCATCGTAATCATAGGGGAACCTTTTTTAGTGCTATATAGCACCAATTGTGGTTCTTCAGAGGTTCTTCAGCGGTTCTTTGACTAAGCTGCTATATAGCACCACTGAAGAACCAAAATTGGTGCTATACAGCACTAAAAAGGTTCCCCTATGATTACAAGCCAAGAACCATTTTTGGTGCTATATAGAACCTTTTTTTTTAGAGTGTAGTTTATACTGTGCTTCAATATTTTCATGACAACTGAACACACTTCAATAGGTTTAATTTCTTAATGCAACAAATGATCTCTTCCTGTGGTTTGATTGGCTGTGACCTGAAGTCTGCAGAGGATTTGGTGAAGTTATCCGGCAAGTGAAGTGTGGCCGTGTGGAAACTGAGCAATGTTGTCCGACCGAGAGAGGCGTGAGATGACACCAACAACACAACCACAGAACCCAGCTCCATCTCTGCTGATCAGGAACACTGAGACTGACTGGAGCTGACACACTAAAGCGCTGCTGTTTTACACTGGCCGTCTGTTCGGCCATTTCATGCATAAATACACAAAACTACTATAAGAGCATTTCTTGCATTATGGTCATAGCATGTAGACAAAATGAGCCATCTCATTCCGCTCAGCACTGGAAAAAAAGGTTCTATACAGAACTCTAGGGTTCTCGATTCGATTTTAAAGAACGCTTTAACGCCAAAAAGGTTCTATATAGAACTCTAGGGTTCTCGACTCAATTTTAAAGAACACTTTATGCCAAAAAGGTTCTATATAGAACTCTAGGGTTCTCGATTCGATTTTAAAGAACGCTTTAACGCCAAAAAGGTTCTATATAGAACTCTAGGGTTCTCGACTCAATTTTAAAGAACACTTTATGCCAAAAAGGTTCTATATAGAACTCTAGGGTTCTCGACTCAATTTTAAAGAACACTTTATATCGAAAAGGTTTTATATAGAACTCTAGGGTTCTTGACTCAATTTTAAAGAACACTTTACGCCAAAAAGGTTCTATATAGAACTCTAGGGTTCTTGACTCAATTTTAAAGAACACTTTACGCCAAAAAGGTTCTATATAGAACTCTAGGGTTCTCGAATCAATTTTTAAATAACACTTTATGCCAAAAAGGTTCTATATAGAACTCTAGGGTTCTCGAATCAATTTTAAAGAACGCTTTACGCCAAAAAGGTTCTATATAGAACTCAAGGGTTCTCGATTCAGTTTTAAAGAACGCTTTAACGCCAAAACGGTTCTATATAGAACTCTAGGGTTCTCGACTCAATTTTAAAGAACGCTTTAACGCCAAAACGGTTCTATATAGAACTCTAGGGTTCTTGACTCAATTTTAAAGAATGCTTTAACGCCAAAACGGTTCTATATAGAACTCTAGGGTTCTCAACTCAATTTTAAAGAACGCTTTAACGCCAAAACGGTTCTATATAGAACTCTAGGGTTCTCGACTCAATTTTAAAGAACACTTTACTGTATATCAAAAAGGTTTTATATAGAACTCTAGGGTTCTTGACTCAATTTTAAACAACACTTTACGCCAAAAAGGTTCTATATAGAACTCTATGGTTCTCGACTCAATTTTAAAGAACACTTTATATCAAAAAGGTTTTATATAGAACTCTAGGGTTCTTGACTCAATTTTAAAGAACACTTTACGCCAAAAAGGTTCTATATAGAACTCTAGGGTTCTCGACTCAATTTTAAAGAATGCTTTACGCCAAAAAGGTTCTATATAGAACTCTAGGGTTCTCGATTCAGTTTTAAAGAACGCTTTAACGCCAAAACGGTTCTATATAGAACTCTAGGGTTCTCGACTCAATTTTAAAGAACGCTTTAACGCCAAAACGGTTCTATATAGAACTCTAGGGTTCTCGACTCAATTTTAAAGAACGCTTTAACGCCAAAACGTTTATATATAGAGCTCTAGGGTTCTCGACTCAATTTTAAAGAATGCTTTAACGCCAAAACGGTTCTATATAGAACTCTAGGGTTCTCAATATTATTAAAATTAAATGAATTAAAAGTCTATAAAATGATCCCATATGAAGCGTTGACGGAACCCTTTAGAATGGCTGAAGTCCCTCCTATAATGTGTGTTTTAGTGATGCATTAGAAACACCACTAACATGCGTTCAGGGTTCTCTACAGGACCTTATTGAATCAGTGGCGCGTTCCCAATGGTTTCTTCACTCATTTCACGCCCACTGCTGATCATCTGCTTTCAGCCGGCGTCTGGTAAACAGACAAATCTCCGGCCCTTTTTTAGTGTGTCTTGAGTGTATCTGAAACGTTGCAGCATTGATCTCTGCCATATTTGGCGGTGATAAAACTAAATCAAAGTTTTCCTCCCACACTCCAGATGAACTTTAGACAGAGCTGAGTCAGGCCAGAGGCTCTACACTGATCAACCGTCCCATTAGAGTCGCCAGGACACCATTAGTATCTGTTAGGACACACATCACTGACTGAACGTCTCTCACACACACACACACACACACACACACACACACACACACACACACACTGTGTCCAACAGGTTTTAACGCTCCTCCTTCAGTTCAGCACATGTTGGTGGCATTTGTTCATGATCCCGTGAGGTTTAAATGTGTTAAATGAATATAATGCATTGCTGTGCAATTGTAAAAAATATGATCAATAAGTCAAAATAAGTCTCTTAAAGGGATAGTTCACCCAAAACTGAAAATTAGCCCATGGTTTACTCTCCCTCAAGTCATCCGAGGTGTGTGTGACATTCTTCTCTCAGACGAATAAAATAGAGTTATATTACAAAAGTCCAGGCTAATCCAAGCATTATAACAGCAGTAATAGTTGCTCTGTTTTTGAAGTCCATAAAAAGTGCATCTGTCCATCATATAACTGCTCCAGCGGCTCTGGGGTGTTAATAAAGGCCTTCTGAAGCGAATCGACGTGTTTGTGAGAGAAAAATATCCATATTTAAAACTTTATCAAGTAAACTTTCGGCCTCCGCCTTCTGTGTAAAGTGTTGAATGTTGAAAGTGAAACTCCAGATGTGTTCGTTCGTTAGTCTTTCGATCAGCAGGCGAACTTTCAACACTTTCTCCATAAATTGAACAGGAAAGGTGGAGGCCGAAAGTTTACTTGATAAAGTTTTAAATATGGATATTTTTCTTACACAAACGCGTCGATTCGCTTCAGAAGGCCTTTATTAACACCTCAGAGCCGCTGGAGCAGTTATATGACGCACAGATGCACTTCAAAAACAGAGCAACTATTACTGCTGTTATAAAGCTTGGATTAGCCTGGACTTTTGTAATATAACTCAGATTTTATTCGTCTGAAAGAAGAATGTCATACACACCTCGGATGAGCTGAGGGAGAGGAATTTATGGGCTAATTTTCATTTTTTGGGTGAACTATCCCTTTAACATGTGTTTAAACTTCATACTTTAAGTGTACTTAAAAATTTAAAGTCAGCATAAAACAGACGTTGCACTCACTTGTGCCGTATATCGAGTGAATCGCTTCACAAACAAGAACAAATGTAGGGGTGGGGCTTGATTTTGTCTGTGGGGAATTGATTGGATGGTTGTGGTTTGCTATTGGCCGATCTCATGTGAGTGACAGGTGGCCCCGCCCTCATCATCAGAGAAGAGATGAAGTTATTCAGACTCAAGATTATTAACACAATAATGATAAATAATTTATAATAAACACTGCAATATTCCATAAATCACAAGAATTGTCCATTTTGATTGGGCGTGACTCAGGTGTTGTGTTGTGTTGTGTTGGAGTGTGTTGTGTTGTGTTGGAGTGTGTTGTGTTGGAGTGTGTTGGAGTGTGTTGTGTTGGAGTGTGTTGTGTTGGAGTGTGTTGTGTTGGAGTGTGTTGTGTTGTGTTGGAGTGTGTTGTGTTGGAGTGTGTTGGAGTGTGTTGTGTTGGAGTGTGTTGTGTTGTGTTGGAGTGTGTTGTGTTGTGTTGGAGTGTGTTGTGTTGGAGTGTGTTGTGTTGGAGTGTGTTGTGTTGTGTTGTGTTGGAGTGTGTTGTGTTGTGTTGGAGTGTGTTGTGTTGGAGTGTGTTGTGTTGGAGTGTGTTGTGTTGGAGTGTGTTGGAGTGTGTTGTGTTGGAGTGTGTTGTGTTGTGTTGGAGTGTGTTGTGTTGGAGTGTGTTGGAGTGTGTTGTGTTGGAGTGTGTTGTGTTGTGTTGGAGTGTGTTGTGTTGGAGTGTGTTGTGTTGGAGTGTGTTGGAGTGTGTTGTGTTGGAGTGTGTTGTGTTGTGTTGTGTTGGAGTGTGTTGTGTTGTGTTGGAGTGTGTTGTGTTGGAGTGTGTTGTGTTGGAGTGTGTTGTGTTGGAGTGTGTTGTGTTGGAGTGTGTTGGAGTGTGTTGTGTTGGAGTGTGTTGTGTTGTGTTGGAGTGTGTTGTGTTGTGTTGGAGTGTGTTGTGTTGGAGTGTGTTGTGTTGGAGTGTGTTGTGTTGGAGTGTGTTGTGTTGGAGTGTGTTGTGTTGGAGTGTGTTGTGTTGGAGTGTGTTGGAGTGTGTTGTGTTGGAGTGTGTTGTGTTGTGTTGGAGTGTGTTGTGTTGGAGTGTGTTGTGTTGGAGTGTGTTGTGTTGTGTTGTGTTGGAGTGTGTTGTGTTGGAGTGTGTTGTGTTGGAGTGTGTTGGAGTGTGTTGTGTTGGAGTGTGTTGTGTTGGAGTGTGTTGTGTTGTGTTGGAGTGTGTTGTGTTGGAGTGTGTTGTGTTGGAGTGTGTTGTGTTGGAGTGTGTTGTGTTGGAGTGTGTTGTGTTGTGTTGGAGTGTGTTGTGTTGGAGTGTGTTGTGTTGGAGTGTGTTGGAGTGTGTTGTGTTGGAGTGTGTTGTGTTGTGTTGGAGTGTGTTGTGTTGGAGTGTGTTGGAGTGTGTTGTGTTGGAGTGTGTTGTGTTGGAGTGTGTTGTGTTGTGTTGTGTTGGAGTGTGTTGTGTTGTGTTGGAGTGTGTTGTGTTGGAGTGTGTTGTGTTGGAGTGTGTTGTGTTGGAGTGTGTTGGAGTGTGTTGTGTTGGAGTGTGTTGTGTTGTGTTGGAGTGTGTTGTGTTGGAGTGTGTTGGAGTGTGTTGTGTTGGAGTGTGTTGTGTTGTGTTGGAGTGTGTTGTGTTGGAGTGTGTTGTGTTGGAGTGTGTTGGAGTGTGTTGTGTTGGAGTGTGTTGTGTTGTGTTGTGTTGGAGTGTGTTGTGTTGTGTTGGAGTGTGTTGTGTTGGAGTGTGTTGTGTTGGAGTGTGTTGTGTTGGAGTGTGTTGTGTTGGAGTGTGTTGGAGTGTGTTGTGTTGGAGTGTGTTGTGTTGTGTTGGAGTGTGTTGTGTTGTGTTGGAGTGTGTTGTGTTGGAGTGTGTTGTGTTGGAGTGTGTTGTGTTGGAGTGTGTTGTGTTGGAGTGTGTTGTGTTGGAGTGTGTTGTGTTGGAGTGTGTTGGAGTGTGTTGTGTTGGAGTGTGTTGTGTTGTGTTGGAGTGTGTTGTGTTGGAGTGTGTTGTGTTGGAGTGTGTTGTGTTGTGTTGTGTTGGAGTGTGTTGGAGTGTGTTGTGTTGGAGTGTGTTGTGTTGTGTTGGAGTGTGTTGTGTTGGAGTGTGTTGGAGTGTGTTGTGTTGGAGTGTGTTGTGTTGGAGTGTGTTGTGTTGGAGTGTGTTGTGTTGTGTTGTGTTGGAGTGTGTTGTGTTGGAGTGTGTTGTGTTGTGTTGGAGTGTGTTGTGTTGTGTTGGAGTGTGTTGTGTTGGAGTGTGTTGTGTTGTGTTGTGTTGTGTTGGAGTGTGTTGTGTGGAGTGTGTTGTGTTGGAGTGTGTTGTGTTGTGTTGGAGTGTGTTGTGTTGGAGTGTGTTGTGTTGGAGTGTGTTGTGTTGTGTTGGAGTGTGTTGTGTTGTGTTGGAGTGTGTTGTGTTGTGTTGGAGTGTGTTGTGTTGGAGTGTGTTGTGTTGTGTTGGAGTGTGTTGTGTTGGAGTGTGTTGTGTTGGAGTGTGTTGTGTTGTGTTGGAGTGTGTTGTGTTGTGTTGGAGTGTGTTGTGTTGTGTTGGAGTGTGTTGTGTTGGAGTGTGTTGTGTTGTGTTGGAGTGTGTTGTGTTGGAGTGTGTTGTGTTGGAGTGTGTTGTGTTGTGTTGGAGTGTGTTGTGTTGGAGTGTGTTGTGTTGTGTTGGAGTGTGTTGTGTTGTGTTGGAGTGTGTTGTGTTGTGTTGGAGTGTGTTGTGTTGGAGTGTGTTGTGTTGGAGTGTGTTGTGTTGTGTTGGAGTGTGTTGTGTTGTGTTGGAGTGTGTTGTGTTGTGTTGGAGTGTGTTGTGTTGTGTTGGAGTGTGTTGTGTTGGAGTGTGTTGTGTTGTGTTGGAGTGTGTTGTGTTGGAGTGTGTTGTGTTGGAGTGTGTTGTGTTGTGTTGGAGTGTGTTGTGTTGGAGTGTGTTGGAGTGTGTTGTGTTGGAGTGTGTTGTTGCAGACGTGGACTGGTGTGATCGCAGAACTCTTTGTTCTGTCTGAGCTCGTGTTGCGGATCCTGGCGCCGCCACAGATGATGATTCATGGGACACAATGAGGTTTGTTTCCTACAGGAGGGACAGATCCATGAGTTTGGACACTGAGACTGAGACGCTTTTCCCCGAGTGTCATTCAGATCAAAACAAAATGTATAAAGCACCTTAAAGGCGCAATATGTAAGTTTTTTTGTGAACAAGCGTCTCCTAGTAGCGCCCAGACAACATTACAACATCACTTTAACAAACTCACATGAGCGGAAGAAGCGGCAGAATAAAAGCTCCGCCCACACATGAGTCGAGACACGCCTCTGAGTCGAGTAAGAGAATAAAAGCTCCGCCCACACATGAGTCGAGACACGCCTCTGAGTCGAGTAAGAGAATAAAAGCTCCGCCCACTCAAGAGTCAAGACACGCCTCTGAGTCGAGTAAGAGAATAAAAGCTCCGCCCACTCACGAGTCGAGACACGCCTCTGAGTCGAGTAAGAGAATAAAAGATCCGCCCACTCACGAGTCGAGACACGCCTCTGAGTCGAGTAAGAGAATAAAAGATCCGCCCACTCACGAGTCGAGACACGCCTCTGAGTCGAGTAAGAGAATAAAAGCTCCGCCCACTCAAGAGTCAAGACACGCCTCTGAGTCGAGTAAGAGAATAAAAGCTCCGCCCACTCAAGAGTCAAGACACGCCTCTGAGTCGAGTAAGAGAATAAAAGATCCGCCCACTCACGAGTCGAGACACGCCTCTGAGTCGAGTAAGAGAATAAAAGCTCCGCCCACTCAAGAGTCAAGACACGCCTCTGAGTCG
>JARQWZ010000336.1:490000-525000 GCA_033150135.1 Gobio occitaniae
TGTGTTTCAGTGTGTGTGTTTCAATGTAGCAACATTGTTGCGTTTCAATTAATTTGTTTCATTGTTGTGTTTCAGTGAGTGTGTTTCAGTGAGTGTGTTTCAGTGAGTGTGTTTCAATGTAGCAACATTGTTGCGTTTCAATTAATTTGTTTCATTGTTGCGTTTCAATTAATTTGTTTCAGTGTGGCAACATTGTTGCGTTTCAATTAATTTGTTTCAGTGTTGCAACATTGTTGTGTTTCAATTAATTTGTTTCATTGTTGCGTTTCAATTAATTTGTTAAATTGTTGCGTTTCAACTAATTTGCTTCAATGTTGCATCATTGTTGTGTTTCAATTATTTTGTTTAATTGTTGCATTTCAATTAATTTGTTTCAATGTTACAATGTTGCATTTCAATGAGTGTTTCAATGTTGTAACATTGTTGCGTTTCAATGAATTTGTTAGTGTTGCAACATTGTTGCATTTCAATGAATTTGTTTCAGTGTTGCAACATTGTTGTGTTTCAATTATTTTGTTTAATTGTTGCGTTTCAATTAATTTGTTTCATTGTTACATTGTTGCGTTTCAATGAGTGTTTCAGTGTTGCAACATTGTTGCGTTACAATGAATTTGTTTCAGTGTTGCAACATTGTTGTGTTTCAATTAATTTGTTTAATTGTTGCGTTTCAATTAATTTGTTTAATTGTTGCATTTCAATTAATTTGTTTCAATGTTACATTGTTGCGTTTCAATGAGTGTTTCAATGTTGCAACATTGTTGCGTTTAAATTTATTTGTTTCAGTGTTGTAACATTGTTGCGTTTCAATGAATTTGCTTCAATGTGGCAACATTGTTGCTTTTCAATGAATTTGTTTCAATGTGGAAACATTGTTGCGTTTCAATGAATGTGTTTCAGTGTGGCAACATTGTTGCGTTTCAATGAATTTGTTTCAGTGTGGCAACATTGTTGCGTTTCAATGAATTTGTTTCAATGTGGAAACATTGTTGCGTTTCAATGAATTTGTTTCAATGTGGCAACATTGTTGCGTTTCAATGATTTTGTTTCAATGTGGCAACATTGTTGCGTTTCAATGAATTTGTTTCAATGTGGCAACATTGTTGCGATTCAATGAATTTGTTTCAATGTGGAAACATTGTTGCGTTTCAATGAATTTGTTTCAATGTGGCAACATTGTTGCGTTTCAATGAATGTGTTTCAGTGTGGCAACATTGCTGCGTTTCAATGAATTTGTTTCAATGTGGCAACATTGTTGCGTTTCAATGAATGTGTTTCAGTGTGGCAACATTGTTGCGTTTCAATGAATTTGTTTCAATGTGGCAACATTGTTGCATTTCAATGAATTTGTTTCAATGTGGCAACATTGTTGCGTTTCAATGAATTAGTTTCAATGTGGCAACATTGTTGCGTTTCAATGAATTTGTTTCAATGTGGAAACATTGTTGCGTTTCAATGAATTTGTTTCAATGTGGCAACATTGTTGCGTTTCAATGAATTTGTTTCAATGTGGAAACATTGTTGCGTTTCAATGAATGTGTTTCAGTGTGGCAACATTGTTGCGTTTCAATGAATTTGTTTCAATGTGGAAACATTGTTGCGTTTCAATGAATGTGTTTCAATGTGGCAACATTGTTGCGTTTCAATGAATGTGTTTCAGTGTGGCAACATTGTTGCGTTTCAATGAATTTGTTTCAATGTGGCAACATTGTTGCATTTCAATGAATTTGTTTCAATGTGGCAACATTGTTGCATTTCAATGAATTAGTTTCAATGTGGCAACATTGTTGCGTTTCAATGAATTTGTTTCAATGTGGCAACATTGTTGCGTTTCAATGAATTTGTTTCAATGTGGAAACATTGTTGCGTTTCAATGAATTTGTTTCAATGTGGCAACATTGTTGCGTTTCAATGAATTTGTTTCAATGTGGCAACATTGTTGCGTTTCAATGAATGTGTTTCAGTGTGGCAACATTGTTGCGTTCACATGTAAATCTATCTGATGATCGTGAGTAAGGTGTGTTGGACGTTTAAACGAATGATTAGCATTGAGTGTAAACGCGGATGAGTGATTTAATGGCCTGCCGGGATCAGATCAGTGATGACTCTTGTCTTCTGTAGAGCTGGATCTGAATGTCTTGTATCTGATGAAGTTTGCATCATTGATTGGGTGTATGAGCTGACCACCGTTAGTGAGTGTGTGTGTGTGTGTGTGTGTGTGTGTGTGTGTGTGTGTGTTGTATAGAGCGCTGTGGAGATGAAGCTGACTTCACATGTCCGCAGACTCTAGGTTAAGCAGATCAGCCTAGATTAGGAAACAAAAGGAGTTTTGCTTGATAAATCCGTCTCAGTGTTATAACAGAGGCTCATAGTCGAGCACAGCTGTGAGCGCGTGACATAATCCACTCAGGAAATGAGAGCGTAAAATGTTTCCGCCCACTTGTGTGTGTGTGTGTGTGTGAGACATCAGGAAGTGCTAGGGCAGCGGCAGGAACTCCTCTAGTGTCCACACACACTGCTTCATCATGCCTCCGCTTCCTCACATCTGACCCAGAGCTGAGGGAAGTAGACCGTAGTCCAGTCAGCTTTATTTCTACAGCGATTGATCCAAAGCAGCTTCACACTCATAAACACAGTCAGAATCTGCGTTTCAGGAGCAGATCTCTGGAAGGAAACCCCAGTAACCTCACATCAATGCATTTGAAAACATTTCATTTGAAAAGTCTCAGTGACCGTGAGTGTGTGTGTGTGTGTGTGTGTGTCCTCTCCTATAGCAGTCAGCGGTTCAGAGCGTTATGAATCAGAGAGTCGATTCAGCGGTTCAGAGTGTTATGAATCAGCGGTTTGGCTCGCGTGTCAAACAGCCAAACTGCAGAAATCGTGTGACTTTGGCGATCCAAACCGCTGAATCGACACACTGATTCATAACGCTCCAAACTGCTGAATCGACTCACTGATTCATAACGCTCTGAACCGCTGAATCGACACACTGATTCATAACGCTCCAAACTGCTGAATCGACACACTGATTCATAACGCTCCAAACTGCTGAATCGACACACTGATTCATAACGCTCCAAACTGCTGAATCGACACACTGATTCATAACGCCCTGAACCGCTGATTCGACTCACTGATTCATAACGCTCTGAACCGCTGTATCGACTCACTGGTTCAAAACGCTCTGAACCGCTGAATCGACTCATTGAGTCATAGTGCTCTGAACCGCTGAATCGACTCACTGATTCATAACGCTCCAAACCGCTGAATCGACTCACTGATTCATAACGCTCCAAACTGCTGAATCGACTCACTGATTCATAACGCTCTGAACCGCTGAATCGACACACTGATTCATAACGCTCCAAACCGCTGAATCGACACACTGATTCATAACGCTCCAAACTGCTGAATCGACACACTGATTCATAACG
This sequence comes from Gobio occitaniae, assembly GCA_033150135.1. Classification (NCBI taxonomy): domain Eukaryota; kingdom Metazoa; phylum Chordata; class Actinopteri; order Cypriniformes; family Gobionidae; genus Gobio; species Gobio occitaniae. The sequence goes on from JARQWZ010000336.1 coordinate 493,432, forward strand.
CTCTGAACCGCTGAATCGACTCACTGATTCATAACGCTCTTAACCGCTGAATCGACACACTGATTCATAACGCTCTGAACCACTGAATCGACACACAGATTCATAACGCTCTGAACCGCTGAATCGACACACAGATTCATAACGCTCTGAACCGCTGAATCGACTCACTAATTCATAACGCTCTGAACCGCTGAATCGACTCACTGATTCATAACGCTCTGAACCGCTGAATCGACACACTGATTCATAACGCTCTGAACCACTGAATCGACACAGATTCATAAAGCTCTGAACCGCTGAATCGACTCACTGATTCATAACGCTCTGAACCGCTGATTCGACTCACTGATTCATAATGCTCCAAACCGCTGTATCGACTCACTGGTTCAAAACGCTCTGAACCGCTGAATCGACTCATTGAGTCATAGTGCTCTGAACCGCTGAATCGACTCACTGATTCATAACGCTCCAAACCGCTGAATCGACTCACTGATTCATAACGCTCCAAACCGCTGAATGGACTCAGATTCATAACGCTCCAAACCGCTGAATCAACTCACTGATTGATAACGCTCTGGACCGCTGAATCGACTCACTGATTCATAACGCTCCAAACCGCTGAATTGACTCACCGATTCATAATGCTCCAAACCGCTGAATTGACTCACCGATTCATAATGCTCCAAACCGCTGAATCGACTCACTGATTCATAACACTCCAAACCGCTGAATCGACTCACTGATTCATAACACTCCAAACCGCTGAATCGACTCACTGATTTATAACGCTCCAAACTGCTGAATCGACTCACTGATTCATAACGCTCCAAACCGCTGAATGGACTCAGATTCATAACGCTCCAAACCGCTGAATCAACTCACTGATTGATAACGCTCTGGACCGCTGAATCGACTCACTGATTCATAACGCTCCAAACCGCTGAATTGACTCACCGATTCATAATGCTCCAAACCGCTGAATTGACTCACCGATTCATAATGCTCCAAACCGCTGAATCGACTCACTGATTCATAACACTCCAAACCGCTGAATCGACTCACTGATTCATAACACTCCAAACCGCTGAATCGACTCACTGATTTATAACGCTCCAAACCGCTGAATCGACTCACTGATTCATAACACTCCAAACCGCTGAATCGACTCACTGATTCATAACACTCCAAACCGCTGAATCGACTCACTGATTCATAACACTCCAAACCGCTGAATCGACTCACTGATTCATAACACTCCAAACCGCTGAATCGACTCACTGATTCATAACACTCCAAACCGCTGAATCGACTCACTGATTCATAACACTCCAAACCGCTGAATCGACTAGGGCTGTCAAAATTGCTCAAAAATGACGTTCGAATATTCCCTCTAAAAAAAGCACGAATATTCGAACTATTCGAACATCTGGTTGCGCATTTTATCAATGCGCATTACGCATTACGTCAATAACAGGACAAATGAATACAAAGACACATAACTACTTATATAGGTAGTCTATTTAAGTTTAAACATATTTGACAACGTATTACCTACACAAAAACAAGTAAATCAACTAATGGCTAAGACCGCAGACCTCACTCTCTCTCTCGCCCTCACGCTCTCTGCGTATAACGGCTTAAATGAACACACACATTTTGAGTGCTGATCAAGAGTTTTGTGCAAGCAATTTAAGGTCGCGACTCTTGTCCCAAATATAGCAGGCTTCATTCAGTGATTGAAACAAATATTAATATAAGTTTTACAGCATATTATTGAACACTCCGAGCGAGCTGTGCTCTGGTAAACATGGAACTTTTCCTTGACATGAAACGGAAAATAATCTAACCAGTGGAAGCAGTGCATTTATCCTTTATTCATGCAATATCTCTTCAGTCAGTACCTGTTCCACTGCTTGACAGAACTCCTGAAGCCGCCCCATCCACGACACTGATCGCTCTCATGTCCTTACAAATGAACAAAATTAATTTCTCCGTTATGGCCTCTTGTCGTGTTGCAGACACAGAGCTTGTGGCGGGCGATGCAAAGTAAGGCTGGTCCAGTTTGCACATAAAAATTAGTTGCTTATATTTACAAAACGAGCCTACAAAAGCATAAAAAAGCTCGTTTAATAAAGAAAAGTTCACGAAACTAAGTGAAAACTCACTAAAGTGTTTAGTGAAATTAGGAAACATTTAGATATCATAAATTGAGTTGTATAAGTTAACGTTACATTTCTACATACATTTTGTTCTCATGTCACAAGTTATATCAAGGTTTATTTTGATCTGTTGTACATGATTCTTCTGTAGTGTGGTTTTCGGTGAAGTGTACTAAAATAAATATCGTCACCTGTGTACATTAGCCCACTTCTTCTCCACGCTTTTCCTGATAGTTTATAGAACAATTACTCCGAGTCGCCATCTGTCGTTTCAAAGAAAAGCACAACAGCGAGCGCGTCAAATATAAACACCTCGTCCGTTTGGGGAGGAGCGCGCGCAGTCAGCGGAGGCTCGCGCTCTGGAGACGGGCCAAAGTACACAAGGCTTCAGGCGCGCTAGCGCACCCACTCGCAAAGCAGACAGCCACGCCTCTACTACCGCGGGGTTTTTTTCCCCCCATTTTTTTTATTTATTCGAATATTAATTTTCACCTTCGAAATTTGTTTTTTAAAAACTATTCGAATATATATTCGAATTTAGAATATTCGTTTACAGCCCTAGTATCGACTCACTGATTCATAACGCTCCGAACCGCTGAATTGACTCACTGATTCATAACGCTCTGAACCGCTGATTCGACTCACTGATTCATAATGCTCCAAACCGCTGTATCGACTCACTGGTTCAAAACGCTCTGAACCGCTGAATCGACTCATTGAGTCATAGTGCTCTGAACCGCTGAATCGACTCACTGATTCATAATGCTCCAAACCGCTGAATCGACTCACTGATTCATAACGCTCCAAACCGCTGAATCGACTCAGATTCATAACGCTCCAAACCGCTGAATCAACTCACTGATTGATAACGCTCTGGACCGCTGAATCGACTCACTGATTCATAACGCTCCAAACCGCTGAATCGACTCACTGATTCATAACGCTCCAAACCGCTGAATCAACTCACTGATTGATAACGCTCCGAACCGCTGAATCGACTCACTGATTCATAACGCTCTGAACCGCTGAATCGACTCACTGATTCATAACGCTCTGAACCGCTGAATCGACTCACTGATTTATAACGCTCCAAACTGCTGAATCGACACACTGATTGATAACGCTCCGAACCGCTGAATCGACTCACTGATTCATAACGCTCTGAACCGCTGAATCGACTCACTGATTCATAACGCTCTGAACCGCTGAATCGACTCACTGATTCATAACGCTCTGAACCGCTGAATCGACTCACTGATTTATAACGCTCCAAACCGCTGAATCGACTCAATGATTCATAACACTCCAAACCGCTGAATCGACTCAATGATTCATAACGCTCCAAACCGCTGAATCGACTCAATGATTCATAACACTCCAAACCGCTGAATCGACTCAATGATTCATAACGCTCTGAACCGCTGAATCGACTCACTGATTCATAACGCTCTGAAGCTTCATGATGCCGTGTTTTGAAATCGTCATCACTATATAAGTCGTTATTTTTATGGTTTTTTTGCGCACAGAAACTATTCTCGTCTTCATAAAGTTATTGTAGAGCCGCTGTAGTGAGATGGACTTTGTAACTTTAGTCTTTAGTGTCTTTTAAGGGTCTTGAGAGTGTAAAGTTGAGCCAATGGAGGCCTTTCAGAGCATCAGATTTACACTAAAATATCTTCATTTGTGTCTGAAGATGAACGGAGGTCTGACGGGTGTCCAACCACATGAGGCTCAGTCATTAATGACACCATTTACATTTTTGGCTGAACTAACCCTATAAGTGTTACAGTAGTCACTGATATACATTCATTGCATTGATCCGCATGCATTCACCTCACGGGCAGGTCATTGTGCGAATATAGAGAAAACAACTGAAGCATTTGAATATTTGTGTGTGTGTGTGTGTGTGTGTGTGTGTGTGTGTGTTTGTGTGTGTGTGTGTGTGTGTGGTGCTGAAGTGGCCCTTTGACCTCTCGCTCTCAGGCTTCTGGATGCTTCACTCCAATATCTACGCCATATAATCTGAAATGGCATATTATTTATAAAGCATAAATAAGTTCAGCCGCTCGCATGCCCTGAAATGCTGAGGTTTATATCAGTGAGTGGCAGTATCGCACACTCTGAGCCCAGCTGTGCCATTGAAGCACAACACGCCTCGCTCTTTCCACCAGTCTGAACAAAAGCGCCTTTCTCTTCTGGACGGCGTATACTGAGGTTACTGTGGCAGATCTCAGCTTGTGTTGGACATACATGAGATCCTCACATCTCTTGACTAAACTCCAGAGTTTTCCGTCTCAGTGGTTCCTGGCATCTGAGATTATGTTTATTGGGATGACTCAAAGAATTTCTCTTTAGCTCATCCATAATGGAGTGCTTTAGTGCCGCCCACTTTTTCAATGGTGTTGCTTCTGGAAGTGTTTCTTCCGTTATCTCGGATAATCACAAAACTTTGATTTGAAGCAAAAACATATTTTGGCATCTTTTGGCGTGCTTTGCTTGTTTAGACTCACTGATTGGTGGATTCTCTGTACAGCATCATGGGTAATGAAGTCTTTATGAGTGAGTCATTGAATCATTCACTCGAGAGATTTGTTCAAAAACACTGATTCATCTAGTAAAGAAACAAGTATTTATGAGTGAGTCATTGAATCATTCATTCACGAGATTTGTTCAAAAACACTGATTCATCCAGTAATGGAACAAGCGAAGTCTTTATGAGTGAGTCATTGAATCATTCACTCGAGAGATTTGTTCAAAAACACTGATTCATCCAGTAATGGAACAAGCGAAGTCTTTATGAGTGAGTCATTGAATCATTCACTCAAGGGATTCGTTCAAAAACACTGATTCTTCCAGTAATGGAACAAGCGAAGTCTTTATGAGTGAGTCATTGAATCATTCACTCAAGGGATTCGTTCAAAAACACTGATTCTTCCAGTAATGGAACAAGCGAAGTCTTTATGAGTGAGTCATTGAATCATTCACTCAAGGGATTCGTTCAAAAACACTGATTCATCCAGTAATGGAACAAGCGAAGTCTTTATGAGTGAGTCATTGAATCATTGAATCATTCACCCAAGAGATTCGTTCAAAAACACTGATTCATCCAGTAATTTAACAAGTCTTTTAGTGAGTCATTGAATCATTCACTCGAGAGATTTGTTCAAAAACACTGATTCATCCAGTAATGGAACAAGTGAATCGTTCATTTAAAATGGAGTACTGTCAAACTGATTGGTGGATTCTCTGTACAGCATCATGGGTAATGAAGTCTTTATGAGTGAGTCATTGAATCATTCACTCAAGAGATTTGTTCAAAAACACTGATTCATCTAGTAAAGAAACAAGTATTTATGAGTGAGTCATTGAATCATTCACTCAAGAGATTTGTTCAAAAACACTGATTCATCCAGTAATGGAACAAGCGACGTCTTTATGAGTGAGTCATTGAATCATTGAATCATTCACTCAAGGGATTCGTTCAAAAACACTGATTCATCCAGTAATGGAACAAGCGAAGTCTTTATGAGTGAGTCAGTGAATCATTCACTCAAAGGATTCGTTCAAAAACACTGATTCATCCAGTAATGGAACAAGCGAAGTCTTTATGAGTGAGTCATTGAATCATTGAATCATTAATCCAAGAGATTCGTTCAAAAACACTGATTCATCCAGTAATTTAACAAGTCTTTGAGTGAGTCATTGAATCATTCACTCAAGAGATTTGTTCAAAAACACTGATTCATCCAGTAATGAAACAAGTGAATCGTTCATTTAAAATGGAGTACTGTCAAATTGATTAATCGCATCCAAAATAAAAGCTTGCGTTTACAAAATGTGTGTGTACTGTGTATAATTATTAGTTATATATAAATACACGCCATGCATGTGTGAAAATGAATTAAACATTTTCAATAGACTGCAGCGATTAACATCAGTCAGATCCTCTAGTAATGACGTGTTGCTGTGTTTAGTGTTCAGAATCGTGGAAGAATCACAATCACACATCCTGATCCTCTCTTTATCCACAATTGGGTCTAATTCATATCATAGTCAATATGAACACATTTGCTCCATCTGGACTTTTATTTGAGAAAATATGATTCCCAGTTCACACAGACCTACTTTTTAATGACAGAATCAAGAAGTTTAAAGGATTAGTTCACTTTTAAATCAACTTTTGCTGATAGTTTCCTCACCCTCATGTCATCAGAGATGTCCATGTCTTTCTTTCTGCAGTCGAAAAGAAATGAAGGTTTTGGATGAAAACAGTCCAGGGTTTTTCTCGATATAATGGACTTCAATGGGCTCCAAACGGGTCAAATGACAGTTTCAGTGCAGCTTTAAACGACACCAGATGATGAATAAGGGTCTGATCTAGACAAACCATCAGTTTCTGAGAGAAACCCTGCAGTATTTATGATATTATTTTACCTCTTATCAGACGAGCGTGATCATCTCTGAGCTCCGCCATAACTTCAGGAGAGTGAGGTCAAAATACGAGCGTGGTTATAGATGTATTGATCGTAGATGCCTCATTAGCGCCTGCACGGATCACTAGAATGAGGCATCTACTATCGATATATCTATGACCACGCTCGTATTTTGACCTCACTTGCCGGAAGTTATGTCTGAGCTCAGAGATGATCACGTTCGTCTGATAAGAGGTAAAATAATATCATAAATACTGCTGGGTTTCTCTCAGAAACTGATGGTTTGTCTAGATCAGACCCTTATTCATCATCTGGTGTCGTTTAAAGCTGCACTGAAACTGTCATTTGACCCGTTTGGGGCCCATTGAAGTCCATTATATGGAGAAAAACCCTGGACTGTTTTCATCCAAAACCTTAATTTCTTTTCGACTGCAGAAAGAAAGACATGGACATCTCTGATGACATGAGGGTGAGGAAACTATCAGCAAAAGTTGATTTAAAAGTGAACTAATCCTTTAAATGTGTTTATTTTACAGATTTATTTTTTATCACGCATGTTGCATATTGATATATTTTCCAATTAATTATTTTGAATTTAGTAAATATTTAATATATGCAGAAAGTATGCACATTTACTTTCGTTAAATTAAATAATGTGAACTTAACTATAGCTTTTGGCTTTAAATCAGCCGATATCAGAGAGTCAATATCAGAGGGTTCTGTCATATAGATCCTCATATGTGTTGAAATGTCTTGATTTAACCCTCTGGTGCTCTTGCTTTGGTCGTCTTCCCGCTCATAAGTGACCGGACACCTAAACATTAATCTTCCTCCACCCCAGTAAAACCAATGCAATTTATTTTTCTTCGATAATATTTTCTCTTTTTAATTTTGTATTTTGAGATGATTTTATTGTATTTTTTAATATTTATGCAATAATTATGGTCTATTTTTGCCATTGAAAATTATACTATTTTTTTTGTCATTTTATTTTTTATTATTGCAGTATTTCAGGTTAAAATAGAGACTAGGCCTTCAAAATAATATTTTTTGAAGGCAGATTAGCGCCTCTTTTGGAATTATTTCAGAAATCCTGCACTCATGTGTGTGACCACTAGAGGTCTCTCAGGAGAGGCTAGAGCATTCACTAGTTCTGTTTTCAACACATTTAATGATTTTATTTGTTTTTTTATGCATTTGAATATATATTTAAAAAATCTCAAAGACTATTTATTATAAAGGTTTAGATATTTTTTTGTTTGTTGTTGTAATCATGCCCTCAATTTTTGTTTGTTTATATCCCTAATGCTAGAAAAGTCACCAAGTTTCATATCATTCTGATGAAGCTGTGATTTAAAAAAATTCAAAATGTGGTTCATAGGTTCAGTTTTTCATAGGTGTGTGTGTGTGTGTGTGCGTGTGTGTGTGTGTGTGTGTGTGTGTGTGAATATCACACTCTTGATGTTTTAGAGTGTCACTGCTGTGTACTTTTTTTCAGCATCATGGCCGATTTGTAGATTGAACACACAAATATTCAGAGAATTTGTGTGTTTTTGCAGATTTCCCGTTCATTTCCTATGGTCGCTCATTTATGACTGAAGACAATTAACGCTACTTTTTTTTTTTTTTACAACCAATTAGCATGCTCGAATCATGACCCCAATTGTTTTGTGTGTTTACATCCCTAATGCTTGAGTCACCAAGTTTCATATCATTCCAATGAAGCTGATTTAAAAAATAAAAATAAAAAAATAAAATTTCAAAACAGAAAATGTTCCGGTCGGAAATGACCGAAGAGCACCAGAGGGTTAAAGGGTTAGTTCAGCCAAAACTGTAAATTGTGTCATTAATGACTGAGCCTCATGTGGTTGGACACCCGTCAGACCTCCGTTCATCTTCAGACACAAATGAAGATATTTTAGTGTAAATCTGATGCTCTGAAAGGCCTCCATTGGCTCAACTTTACACTCTCAAGACCCTTAAAAGACACTAAAGACTAAAGTTACAAAGTCCATCTCACTACAGCGGCTCTACAATAACTTTATGAAGACGAGAATAGTTTCTGTGCACAAAAAAACCCTAAATAACGACTTATATAGTGATGACGATTTCAAAACACGGCCTCATGAAGCTTCGAAGCGTTATGAATCATTGAGTCGATTCAGTGGTTCAGAGCGTTATGAATCAGTGAGTCGATACAGCGGTTTGGAGCATTATGAATCAGTGAGTCGATTCAGCGGTTTGGAGCGTTATGAATCAGTGAGTCGATTCAGCGGTTTGGAGCGTTATGAATCAGTGAGTCGATTCAGCGGTTCAGAGCGTAATGAATCAGTGAGTCAATTCAGCGGTTCAGAGCGTTATGAATCAGTGAGTCGATTCAGCGGTTTGGAGCGTTATGAATCAGTGAGTCGATTCAGCGGTTCAGAGCGTTATGAATCAGTGAGTCAATTCAGCGGTTCAGAGCGTTATGAATCAGTGAGTCGATTCAGCAGTTTGGAGCGTTATGAATCAATGAGTCGATTCAGCGGTTTGGAGCGTTATGAATCAGTGAGTCGATTCAGCGGTTTGGAGCGTTATGAATCAGTGAGTCGATTCAGCGGTTCAGAGCGTAATGAATCAGTGAGTCGATTCAGCGGTTCAGAGCGTTATGAATCAGTGAGTCGATTCAGCGGTTTGGAGCGTTATGAATCAGTGAGTCGATTCAGCGGTTTGGAGCGTTATGAATCAGTGAGTCGATTCAGTGGTTCAGAGCGTTATGAATCAGTGAGTCAATTCAGCGGTTCAGAGCGTTATGAATCAGTGAGTCGATTCAGCGGTTTGGAGCATTATGAATCAGTGAGTCGATTCAGCGGTTTGGAGCGTTATGAATCAGTGAGTCGATTCAGCGGTTTGGAGCGTTATGAATCAGTGAGTCGATTCAGCGGTTCAGAGCGTAATGAATCAGTGAGTCAATTCAGCGGTTCAGAGCGTTATGAATCAGTGAGTCGATTCAGCGGTTTGGAGTGTTATGAATCAGTGAGTCGATTCAGTGGTTTGGAGCGTTATGAATCAGTGTGTCGATTCAGTGGTTCAGAGCGTTATGAATCAGTGAGTCAATTCAGCGGTTCAGAGCGTTATGAATCAGTGAGTCGATTCAGCGGTTTGGAGCGTTATGAATCAATGAGTCGATTCAGCGGTTTGGAGCGTTATGAATCAATGAGCCGAATCATGATTCGGATCGCGTGCCAAACTGCTGAAATTTGGCGATCCAAACTGCTGAATCGACTCACTGATTCATAACGCTCCAAACCACTGAATCAACTCACTGATTCATAACGCTCCAAACCGCTGAATCGACTCACTGATTCATAACACTCCGAACCACTGAATCGACTCAATGATTCATAACGCTCTGAACCGCTGAATCGACTCACTGATTCATAACGCTCCGAACCGCTTGTTGTGTGTGTGTTGCAGGTATAATGGCTTGTTGTGTGTGTGTTGCAGGTATAATGGCTTGTTGTGTGTGTGTGTTGCAGGTATAATGGCTTGTTGTGTGTGTGTTGCAGGTATAATGGCTTGTTGCAGGTATAATGGCTTGTTGTGTGTGTGTTGCAGGTATAATGGCTTGTTGTGTGTGTGTTGCAGGTATAATGGCTTGTTGTGTGTGTGTTGCAGGTATAATGGCTTGTTGTGTGTGTGTGTTGCAGGTATAATGGCTTGTTGTGTGTGTGTTGCAGGTATAATGGCTCTCTGCCAGGAGGAGATCGCGGACGCAAGAGGAGCCGCTTTGCTCTCTACAGGAGGGCCAAAGCCAACGGCGTCAAGCCCAGCACGGTCCACATCCTCAGCAACCCTCACGACAGCAAGGTGTGTTCTCCTCAGCCAATCACAGCGCTCTGAAGGGCACAGGCCCAGGGAATTCTGGGATAGTGACAGTGCGTGACCTTTCGTTGCAGGCGGTGAACAGCAGGGGGCAGCACAGCATCTCCTTCACGCTCTCCAGGAACCAGACCGTGGTGGTGGAGTATTGCCATGACAACGACACTGACATGTTCCAGGTCAGTCTGTGCAAACTCTGACATAAACCAGGCTGATCTGTCCCATACAGGGGTCTTAAAATGTCTAAAATTATTAGTTCTAAATAGGATTAGTTCACTTTCAAATAAACTTTTGCTGATCATTTACTCACCCCCTTGTCATCCAAGATATCCATGTCTTTCTGTCTTCAGTCGAAAAGAAATAAAGATTTTTGATGAAAAGATTTCAGGATATTTCTCCATATAATGCAAGTCAATGGACTCCAAACGGTTCAAGGTCCAAATGAAAGGTTCAGTACAGCTTCAAAAGAGCTTTAAACCACATCAAACGCTACCAGACCATCAATAAGGGTCTTATCTAGCCAAACCATCGGCCATTTTTTTTTTTAAATAAATAAAGTTTAAGTTTTATAAGCACAAATGCTCGCCTTTCTATGTTCTGCGCTCGTGACGTCACTTAAAACGCAAAAGGTCACACTTATTGACCCTTATTGATCGTCTGATGTGGTTTAAAGCCCTTTTGAAGCTGTACTGAACCTCTCATCTGGACCTTGAACCGTTTGGGGTCCATTGACTTCCATTATATGGAGAAATATCCTGAAATCTTTTCATTTCTTTTCGACTGAAGACAGAAAGACATGGATATCTTGGATGACAAGGGGGTGAGTAAATTATAAGCAAAAGTTTATTTGAAGGTGAACTAATCCTTTAAGGCCTTAAAACGTCTTAAATACGGCCAGATTTTCATCCGAGGTCTTCAATTTCATTTAGTTAGGTCTAAAAAAGGTTTTATCCTCGTTGATTTCCAGAAACGCTGGCTGCAGAAAGTTATTAACGTTACACAGTAGCAAAAAAAGTATTGAATCGTAGACGACAAAGTGGAGCTGTAGAGTCTTTGCTCCGCCCTCAGAGCGTTCGTTCGGTGTGTTGTAGTTCTTTCTGGGGGATATTGGTGTTGGTGTTGGTACACATACCTGGTGATAAAACTACAAATCCCATGATAAAGGCAATTACCTGCCCGCAAAATACGTCTACGTTTAATAATGTTGTATTTTGTTGGCCAGAATGAGGCAGACATGCTGTGTTTTCTATTATTCTCTACAGTGATAAACTCAATCAGCACTGCACATCTTATTATTATGAAGATAGTGAAGGCTTGAAGAACTCAAATACACCAGATCTTGATGCAGTCGTTTCATCAGTCAAAGTGTTTCTATCTTCAGTTTATCCTACATCGCTAGCTTCACATTAGGGCTAGCGATGACTTCTCTAAAGCAAATGTGGAGTTTCTGCTCGAGGGCGCCCTCTGGCTTCAGTATGAACGAAACGTTTGGGTAACAAATATGAAAAATAATACTTCTCTCTAAATACATTTATATGACAGTCCATATGTTTTTCTCCAATGTACAGTTTTTCTCCCACAGTGGATGCATAAGAGGCTCATATTTCATATTAAATACATAGACTTTAAGAAATTGAAATAACAGATAAAAAGCACAGATTTTTATTATTATATATATTTTTTTACAATAAATCTTTTGACCTTTCTAATGATTTTTAGTCATAGGCTGTCTGCATATTTACAGGTAACCCAGCAGTTTTTTTGTAAAATAAGTTTTCTGTAAAATATAAATGTTATTACTAGTAGTATTATTATATTGTTATATTTATTCTTAAATACTCTATTTTTAATTTTTAAATAATTAAAATGTTATTGTAATAGTAATATTTCTAATTTTGTTATATATTTGTATTTATTGAATATAATAATTATTATTAGTCTCATTAATATATAAACATTAATATATAAAATGTTATATGCATACACTTTTCATTTGTAAGAAAAACACACAAAAAACACCACGCATTTTAATTAGGGCTGTCAAAAGATTAATCGCGATTAATCACATCCAAAATAAAAGTTTGTGTTTACATAATATATTTGTGCTTACTCTGTATAATTTTATATATATATATATACAAACACATTCATGTATATATTTAAGAAATATTTGCATGTATATACTGTATATACATTCATATAATTTATATTATATATAAATATAAATATTTTATATATAAATATAATACATTTTTCTTAAATATATACATGCTTGTGTGTGTTTTTATATATAAATAATAATTAAACACCGTACACACACATATATTGTGTAAACACAAACTTTTATTTTGGATGCGATTAATCGCGATTAATCTTTTGACAGCCCTAATTTTAACCAGAAAAATCGCTATTAGATATCTTCCCCAAATCGTACCAGACGATCAATAAGGGTCTTATTTAGCGAAACGATCTGTCATTTTTTTAAAAATAAATAAAGTTTAAGTTTTATAAGCACAAATGCTCGCCTTTCTATGTTCTGCGCTCATGACGTCACATATTTCTGTAAAATATAAATGTTATTACTAGTAGCATTTTAACCAGAAAAATCGCAATTAGATATCTTCCCCAAATCGTGCATCCCTAGTGTGGAGTAGCCTGTTCAATCTCTATTAGGATATTAATATGCGGTTTTGTAATCTATTCTATTTGAGGGCAAGTTTGTTTTAGCCTATTTTCATTTTGCGCCTAAGGTTTTGGGCATTTGGCATGTTGTTGGCTGTGGAGGGTTACTAATGTCATTGCTTTACCTGTAAATTAAATTAATGCTTTTTCAATGACTGAATTCATTGAAATATAATGATTTTTTTATTTGATTTAAATAATTTTGGTAATGCGTCGTATAGGTCTTAAATTTCTTTATGGTCTTAAAAAGGTCTTAAATTTGTCTTACTGAAACCTTCAAGAACCCTCCATAATGCCGTTGCAGATCGGCCGCTCCACGGAGAGCCCCATAGACTTCGTGGTGACGGATACACCTGGAGGATCCAAGGAGGGCGAGGACTCATCCTCCGCCCCCAGCACCATCTCCCGCTTCGCCTGCAGGATCGTCTGCGACCGCAATCCTCCATTCACCGCTCGCATCTACGCCGCCGGCTTCGACTCCTCCAAGAACATCTTCCTGGGGGTTAGTATTCATTACAGAATAACCGGCAGAACCGGCAGGGTCAGGGGTCACATGTTGGTGAGCAGCCACTGATGTTTTGTTATTTAAAAGTTATTAGTTTTGTTATTTATCAGCCAAAATATCGGTTATCGGCTTTCAAATATAAATAATTATCGGTTATCGGCCCAAAATGTTGATATCTGCATCTCTAGTAAAGTTCAGATGTTTGATAGGAGCCACTAATATTTTTATATTAAAAAGATGTTTTTAAAGTCGCAATGAAACATAAGTAGTGACTAAAGACGCACAATATATCGGCACCATATCAGTATTGGCCGATATGTTCAATTTTTATGTTATCGTTATCGGTGCGATAAGAAAATCTGTCTGATATTTTAAACCCGGATTTGCCTTTTAACAGTAGGACTTTTGTTTTTGTAATCAGGCTCTCAGAAACTATATAAACATTTGGATTTAGATTTATCGGCCAAAATATCGGTTGTCAACTTTCAAATATAAAGAATTATCGGTTATCGGCCCAAATGTTGATATCTGCATCTCTAGTAGGGTTCAGATGTTTGAGAGGAGACATTAATATTTTTATATTAAGATGTTTATAAGTCGCAATTAAATAAGTAGCGACTTAAGACACACGATATATCTGCACCATATTGGTATTGGCCGATATATGAGCATTTTAATGTTATAGTTTCCGGTCCGATAAGAAAAGTTGGCCGATATATTAAACCTGGGCTTGGCTTTTAATGGTAAGACTTTTGTTTGGTAATCAGGCTCTCAAAAATGATATAATTATATTTATCGGCAAAATATTGTTTATCTGCTTTGAAATATAAATAATTATCGGTTATCGGCCAAAATGTTCATATCGTGCATCTCTAGTAGAGTTCAGATGTTTGAGAGGAGACACTAATATTTTTATATTAAGATGTTTTTAAAGTCACAATGAAACATAAGTAGTGACTAAAGACACACAATATATCGGCACCATATCAGTATCGGCCGATATATGATAATTTTTACTGTTATTTTTATCGTGCTGATAAGAAAATCTTTCCGATATATTAAACCTGGGCTTGGCTTTTAATGGTGAGACTTTTGTTTTATAATCAGGCTCTCAAAAATGATATAATTATATTTATCAGCCAAAATATCGGTTATCGGCTTTCAAATATACATAATTATCGGTTATCGGCCCAAAATGTTGATATCTGCATCTCTAGTAGAGTTCAGATATTTGATAGGAGCCACTAATATTTTTATATTAAGATATTTTTAAAGTCACAATGAAACGTAAGTAGCGACTAAAGACACACGATATATCGGCACCATATCGGTATCGGCCGATATATGATAATTTTTACTGTTATTGTTATCGTGCTGATAAGAAAATCATTCCGATATATTAAACCTGGGCTTGGCTTTTAATGGTAAGACTTTTGTTTTGTAATCAGGCTTTCAAAAATGATATAATTATATTTATCAGCAAATATATCGGTTATCGGCTTTCAAATATACATAATCATCGGTTATCGGCCCAAAATGTTGATATCTGCATCTCTAGTAGAGTTCAGATATTTGATAGGAGCCACTAATATTTGTATATTAAAAATATGTTTTTAAAGTCGCAATGAAACATAAGTAGCGACTAAAGACACACGATATATCGGCACCATATTGGTATCGGCCGATATATGATAATTTTTACTGTTATTGTTTTCGCCCGATAAGAAAATCCATCCGATATATTAAACCCCGACTTGGCTTTTAATAGTAAGACTTTTTTTTGTAATCAGGCTCTCAAAAATGATATAAACATTTGGATTTCGATTTATCGGCCAACATATCGGTTATCAACGTTCAAATATAAAGAATTATCGGTTATCGGCCAAAATGTTGATATCTGCATCTCTAGTAGGGTTCAGATGTTTGAGAGGAGCCACTAATATTTTTATATTAAAAAGATGTTTTTAAAGTCGCAATGAAACGTAAGTAGTGACTAAAAACGAACCATATCGGTATCGGCCGATTATATGTTCATTTTAATGTTCTCGTCATCGGCCCGATAAGAAACATGGCCGATATATTTGCCGCATTGTATGAAATGCACTTTATCAGTTCACACACATCTCTCATGCAGGAGAAAGCAACTAAATGGAAGAATCCGGACGGTCACATGGACGGACTGACGACCAATGGCGTGCTGGTGATGCATCCGCTGGGCTTCCCGGAAGAGCCGAAGCAGGGCCTGTGGAGAGAGATCTCAGTGTGTGGAGACGTGTACGCCCTCAGAGAGACCCGGTCCGGCCCCATCCGCGGACAGCTGGTACGTGTGTGTGTGTGTGTGTGTGTGTGTGTGGAGACGTGTGTGTGTGTGTGTGTGTGTGTGTGTGTGTGGAGACGTGTACGCCCTCAGAGAGACCAGGTCCGGCCCGATCCGCGGACAGCTGGTACGTGTGTGTGTGTGTGTGTGTGTGTGTGGAGACGTGTGTGTGTGTGTGGAGACGTGTACGCCCTCAGAGAGACCCGGTCCGGCCCCATCCGCGGACAGCTGGTACGTGTGTGTGTGTGTGTGTGTGTGTGTGTGTGTGTGTGTGTGTGTGTGGAGACGTGTACGCCCTCAGAGAGACCAGGTCCGGCCCGATCCGCGGACAGCTGGTACGTGTGTGTGTGTGTGTGTGTGTGTGTGTGTGGAGACGTGTGTGTGTGTGTGTGTGTGTGTGGAGACGTGTACGCCCTCAGAGAGACCCGGTCCGGCCCCATCCGCGGACAGCTGGTACGTGTGTGTGTGTGTGTGTGTGTGTGTGGAGACGTGTGTGTGTGTGTGTGTGTGTGTGGAGACGTGTACGCCCTCAGAGAGACCCGGTCCGGCCCCATCCGCGGACAGCTGGTACGTGTGTGTGTGTGTGTGTGTGTGTGTGTGTGTGGAGACGTGTACGCCCTCAGAGAGACCCGGTCCGGCCCAAGCCGCGGACAGCTGGTACGTGTGTGTGTGTGCCGCGGACCGCTGGTACGTGTGTGTGTGTGTGTGTGTGTGTGTGTGTGTGTGTGTGTGGAGACGTGTACGCCCTCAGAGAGACCCGGTCCGGCCCAAGCCGCGGACCGCTGGTACGCGTGTGTGTGTGTGTGTGTGTGTGTGTGTGGAGACGTGTACGCCCTCAGAGAGACCCGGTCCGGCCCCATCCGCGGACAGCTGGTACGTGTGTGTGTGTGTGTGTGTGTGTGTGGAGACGTGTGTGTGTGTGTGTGTGTGTGTGTGGAGACGTGTACGCCCTCAGAGAGACCCGGTCCGGCCCCATCCGCGGACAGCCGGTACGTGTGTGTGTGTGTGTGTGTGTGTGTGGAGACGTGTACGCCCTCAGAGAGACCCGGTCCGGCCCCATCCGCGGACAGCTGGTACGTGTGTGTGTGTGTGTGTGTGTGTGTGTGTGGAGACGTGTACGCCCTCAGAGAGACCCGGTCCGGCCCAAGCCGCGGACAGCTGGTACGTGTGTGTGTGTTTGTGTGTGTGGAGACGTGTGTGTGTGTGGAGACGTGTACGCCCTCAGAGAGACCCGGTCCGGCCCAAGCCGCGGACCGCTGGTACGTGTGTGTGTGTGTGTGTGTGTGTGTGTGTGTGTGTGGAGACGTGTACGCCCTCAGAGAGACCCGGTCCGGCCCAAGCCGCGGACCGCTGGTACGCGTGTGTGTGTGTGTGTGTGTGTGTGTGTGTGTGTGTGTGTGTGGAGACGTGTACGCCCTCAGAGAGACCCGGTCCGGCCCAAGCCGCGGACAGCTGGTACATATGAGCTACCCAACACTGGGTCACAATCACTCGCAATCATTCTGTGTGTGTGTGTGTGTGTACATATCTGTGTGTGTACATATCTGTGTGTGTGTGTGTGTGTGCATATCTGTGTGTGTGTGTGTGTGTGTGCATATCTGTGTGTGTGCGTGTGTGTGTGCATATCTGTGTGTGTGCGTGTGTGTGTGCATGTGTATCTGTGTGTGTGTACATATCTGTGTGTGTGTGCGCGCATATCTGTGTGCATATCTGTGTGTGTGTACATATCTGTGTGTGTGTGTGTGTGTGCATGTGTATCTGTGTGCGCGTGTGTGTACATATCTGTGTGTGTGTGTGCATGTGGATCTGTGTGTGTGTGTGTGTGTGTGTACATATCTGTGTGTGTGTACATATCTGTGTGTGTACATATCTGTGTGTGTGTGTGTGTGTGTGTGTGCGCGCATATCTGTGTGTATGTACATATCTGTGTGTATGTACATATCTGTGTGTGTGTGTGCGCGCGCATATATGTGTGTATGTACATATCTGTGTGTGTGTGCATGTGTATCTGTGTGCGCGTGTGTGTGCATATGTGTGTGTGCGTGTGTGTGCATGTGTATCTGTGTGCGTGTGTGTGTGTGTACATTTCTGTGTGCGCATATATGTGTGTGTGTGTACATCTGTGTGTGTGTGTGTGTGTGTGTGTGTGCGCGCATATCTGAGTGTGTGTGTGTGTGTGTACATATCTGTGTAAGTATCGATGTAATGAATTGATTTGACAGAACTAATATAATCACAGCATTTTGCCGTAGAAACCGGACTCTTTCTAGGCTCGATCAGAACGCTGTCCTCACGTGTGTGTGTGTGTGTGTGTGTGTGTGTGTGTGTGTGTGTGTGTGTGTGTGTGTGTGTGTGTGTGCAGGCTCAGGGCGAGAGCAGTGCGCTGCAGGACGGCTCTCTGGTGGACCTGTGTGGAGCGACGCTGCTGTGGCGGACGGCTGAAGGTCTGCTGAAAGCGCCGACGCTGCGGCACCTGGACGCGCTGCGGCTGGAGCTGAATGCGGCGCGGCCCCAGTGTCCCGTGGGCCTGAGCACGCTGGCCTTCCCCAGCCTCCCGCGCAGCCACAGCCTGGAGGAGCGCCAGCCCTGGGCATACCTGGCCTGCGGGCACGTCCACGGGCGGCACGACTGGGGCCAGCGGCCGGAGCGGCACCGCGAGCGGGAGGAGGCGGGCGGGACGGGCGGCCGCAGGGAGTGCCCGCTGTGCCGGACCGTGGGCCCGTACGTGCCCCTGTGGCTGGGCGGAGAACCGGCCTTCTATGTGGACGCGGGCGCCCCGACCCACGCCTTCGTGCCCTGTGGCCACGTGTGCTCCGAGAAGACGGTCCGCTACTGGGCCGACGCGCCCCTGCCCCACGGCACACACGCCTTCAGACCCACGTGCCCATTCTGCTCCGCCCCGCTCACGCCCGGCTGCACGCGCCTCATCTTCCAGGGACCCATCGATTGATGAGGGGGCCGAACGAGGGGACGAAAGGGGCCGGGAGTCTCACCTCAGACGCGAGGAATAATCCAATGTTTCTGAGTCTCACCAAAGCTCTGTTTATATTACTCCACTACACTCTAAAAAAAAAGGTTCTATATGGCACCAAAAATGGTTCTTGGCTCGTAATCATAGGGGAACCTTTTTTAGTGCTATATAGCAACAATTTTGGTGCTTCAGCGGTTCTTCAGTGGTTCTTTGACTTAGGTGCTATATAGCACCAATGAAGAACCACTGAAGAACCAAAACTGGTGCTATATAGCACTAAAAAAGGTTCCCCTATGATTACGAGCCAAGAACCATTTTTGGTGCCATACACTCTAAAAAAAAAAAAAAGGTTCTATATAGCACCAAAAATGGTTCTTGGCTCATAATCATAGGGGAACCTTTTTTAGTGCTATATAGCTCCAATTTTGGTTCTTCAGCGGTTCTTCAGAGGTTCTTTGACTAAGGTGCTATATACACTCTTAAAAAAAGGCTTGTAATCATAGGGGAACCTTTTTTAGTGCTATATAGCTCCAATTTTGGTGCTTCAGTGGTTCTTCAGTGGTTCTTCAGCTGTGCTATATAGCACCTTAGTCAAAGAACCGGTGAAGAACCACAATTGGATCTATATAGCACTAAAAAAGGTTCCCCTATGATTACGAGCCAAGAACCATTTTTGGTGCTATATAGAACCTTTTTTTTTTTAGAGTGTAGTGTCACATGATCCTTCACAAATCAGGTGCTCTGACGCGCAACACACATTTATAATTATTATCAGAAGAGCAGGAGACATCAGAAACATTAAAAAAGCGAATTATTCCAAACGTTTGACTGAAAGTGTGACGATATAAATATTAGGGCTGTGCGATATTGAAGAAAAATGCGATACCCTTGTTAAATAATGCGATATGCGATACGATATTGCTTTAAGTGTGTAAAATCTATTTCTTTCCCCAACGGATATCGTTCACTTAGAGCATAACGACTGTGTTTAGATGAATACTCATCAAGACCAAGTGTGTGTGTCTGACAGCAGACAGCGCAAGACTACAAGTTGTTTTTCGCAAGTTATTGCGTTTAATAACTCTTTTTAACGTCAAGAAAGTCACAAATGCGTAACAGTCGTGTGCTCAGTCTATTCTCTGCTGTATGCGTCGACCTATACCGTACACTTTTCACAATGTTGAAGTAGCCTATTAAAATCATTCAGATACTGCGTGCCCTTGCGATATGCATATTGCGATATTTACATTTGTGATATATTGTGCAGCCCTAATAAATTTGAACACACATTAGCGTTTATGAGTTATGCTGCCTTCAAGTCATAAACACACGAGTGTCGCCAGTGTCATAAATACATCTTTATTTATGACTTTGGGACGATTAATATCTTGAATGGTCATTCTGTCATCATCTACTCGTTTCCTCTCTTCCGCTGAACACACACGTCTGACTGTTTGTTTATTCTCACAATGATGACAGAAGCGAAACAAGACAAAAACATGCAACAAAACTGACCAAAGGGCTCTATTCACTGATCTGAGCGCAGTCATGAGCCCGGCTCATGGTCCGAAAGGGTCGGCCCTCGTCTCTTAATGAGTCATGGGTGTGTTTTGGGCAGAGTCTCATCTCCCTTTCCCTTTAAAAGCCAATTGTGCTCGCGCTCTTGTTTAAATAACACACACACATTCTGCACTACTGACTTTAGAGCAGGTGTGTGTTGGTCAGTGGTGTTCCGTTCCTCACAATAGCTAGAGCCCTTAAGTTCGCACCTGATCACTGAAGGCAGCATCGCTCTAAAGGCCTGTGCACGCCGGGAGGATTATCGCCAGCGTTTTTCGGCGTGTCTTTGTGTTTCAAACCCAAGCGATTTCCACAGGCGATGCTGCGAGTGACCGTGCTCATTCAGTAGATGATGGCTCTCCTGTACACAAGGTGGCGCTGCGGCACTTTACGCTTCTGACACT
This sequence comes from Gobio occitaniae, assembly GCA_033150135.1. Classification (NCBI taxonomy): domain Eukaryota; kingdom Metazoa; phylum Chordata; class Actinopteri; order Cypriniformes; family Gobionidae; genus Gobio; species Gobio occitaniae. The sequence continues at coordinate 514,324 of JARQWZ010000336.1, forward strand.
CGCTCATCACACAGAAGAAGAAGAGAGACGGTATTTACGTGCTTGCCAAAACCATAGATATACATAATAAAGGCTAGATGTCTCGTCCGCTGCTGGCCAATGGAGGTCGACGTCCGCACCTGGCGGCCATCTTGTCACAGTCAGCTCGCTCACTCGTAACATTGTGTTTTAATGGTGCTCAATTTAAATTTAAAATAAACTGGCTCAATTTTCTACCGATTTTCAAACTGTTTGGTTTTTTCTAAACGTCAGAGATGTAGTTATGACACTGCATATGTATGAATAATTATTCATAATTTGTTCAAGCATCCAGAATTATAGCCACGTTAATAACGTTTGTGAGAAACCAAACCATTTGTTAATCCGTCAAGATTTCAGCGAGATACGAGTATTTGTGTTCAGATCACTCGCCTTACATCAGGAGCCACAGAGCCCTGTGACAAGATGGCCGCCTGTGACAAGATGGCCGCCGGTGATGACGTTAGAGACTCCGCTGTTAGACATCTAGCCTTTATTATGTTTATCTATGGTTGAATCTCTTCTAGTATTTACCGCCTGAGGGGCGTTTCTAAGATGGCCGCCGGTGATGACGTTAGAGACTCCGCCGTTAGACATCTAGCCTTTATTATGTTTATCTATGGTTGAATCTCTTCTAGTATTTACCGCCTGAGGGGCGTTTCTAAGATGGCCGCCGGTGATGAAGTTAGAGACTCCGCTGTTAGACATCTAGCCTTTATTATGTTTATCTATGGTTGAATCTCTTCTAGTATTTACCGCCTGAGGGGCGTTTCTAAGATGGCCGCCGGTGATGACGTTAGAGACTCCGCTGTTAGACATCTAGCCTTTATTATGTTTATCTATGGTTGAATCTCTTCTAGTATTTACCGCCTGAGGGGCGTTTCTAAGATGGCCGCCGGTGATGACGTTAGAGACTCCGCCGTTAGACATCTAGCCTTTATTATGTTTATCTATGGTTGAATCTCTTCTAGTATTTACCGCCTGAGGGGCGTTTCTAAGATGGCCGCCGGTGATGACGTTAGAGACTCCGCTGTTAGACATCTAGCCTTTATTATGTTTATCTATGGTTGAATCTCTTCTAGTATTTACCGCCTGAGAGGCGTTTCTAAGATGGCCGCCGGTGATGACGTTAGAGACTCCGCTGTTAGACATCTAGCCTTTATTATGTTTATCTATGGTTGAATCTCTTCTAGTATTTACCGCCTGAGAGGCGTTTCTAAGATGGCCGCCGGTGATGACGTTAGAGACTCCGCCGTTAGACATCTAGCCTTTATTATGTATATCTATGGTTGAATCCCTTCTAGTATTTACCGCCTGAAAGGTGTTTCTAAGATGGCCGCCGGTGATGTCATCAGAGACTCCGCCGTTAGACATCTAGCCTTTATTATGTATATCTATGGTTGAATCCCTTCTAGTATTTACCGCCTGAGGGGCGTTTCTAAGATGGCCGCCGGTGATGTCATCAGAGACTCCGCTGTTAGACATCTAGCCTTTATAATGTTTATCTATGGTTGAATCCCTTCTAGTATTTACCGCCTGAGGGGCGTTTCTAAGATGGCCGCCGGTGATGTCATCAGAGACTCCGCTGTTAGACATCTAGCCTTTATAATGTTTATCTATGGTTGAATCCCTTCTAGTATTTACCGCCTGAGGGGCGTTTCTAAGATGGCCGCCGGTGATGACGTTAGAGACTCCGCCGTTAGACATCTAGCCTTTATTATGTTTATCTATGGTCATTTGCTAACTGGCAAGCAGCATTAGCAGCTCATCTTCTTCTTCGTTGTATCAGTGTGTGCTCGGCAAGAGCGTTTGTGCTTGAGCGCCACCAAGTGGTGTTTTACTGTAACTTCAGCAGCTCCAGCCACGTCAACTAAAGCGCCGATCTCATTGGTCGGACAGTTTTTAACGCGCCGCGTTAAAACAAAAAGACGTTTTTTTTATTTTTTATTATTAAAATGACGTTTTTTCGCCTGCCGTTTTGCGCGTTGGTGTGCACACTCGCCCTTTGTTTAGTCACTTGCCGTCAAACGTGTGTGTAAATCGTCCCGGTGTGACCACGCCTTAACGCTCTGTAGATTCGCAGAGATTCGCAGAGATTCCCGCCCTCCTTCGCCCCTCGCCGGCCGAAACGCTCTTCGTACACGGACCGAACCTCGACACACACTCCTCTATCAAACGCTTGTTTTCAGCAATAAACACACGTAGATCCACCGGAGATGCGAGCGGTTCGAGCTGTGTACCCGTCCTCCTATTTCTTCTTCTTCTTCTTTTTCTTGATTTCTAGAATGTTCTAGCGTTTAATGCCGGTTGTAGCTGCAGTATATGCCGTAGTCGTTTGAACTTGTCAAGATGTCATATTTTTCTACATGACTGTGTTACTAAAGCTTGTTTAGTAACTTGTTTTATATACAAGTGTTTCACATATAGCAGTATATAGATTATATATATATATAAATATATCTTATTTTCTGTACATGATATGATTTGAGTCCAGGAGAGTTTGCTGAAGGAGGAACGCCTCACTGTGCCGACACGCGTCCCGGATGATGAATGTACGATCCGTCGACGATCTCCTGGTGCTAACGCCGACTCTCGCTGCACTCCACTGATTGTTTCAGAAAGACGGCAGCGCTTCAGGATAATCTCATCAGTACGTCATGAACACACACATCTGAGTTACTGTGGCCGGAATCTTTATATTAGAACTCTGTGACTTTAACCCTCTAGTGGTGCTCGATTGGAAATGAAGGAGAAATGCCTAACACTAATACTGAGAATGTGTTGTGTGCAATCTACAAATCAGCCACAATGCAGCAATGAAGAGGTTAACTCTAAAACATCACGTGTGTAAAATAGACACACACACTCAAACACACACACACACACACACTTTCACACACTCGCACACACACACACACACACACACACACACACACACACTTTCACACACACACACACACACACACACACACACACACACACTTTCACACACTCGCACACAAACACACTCACTCACTCACTCACACACACACACACACACACACACACACACACACACACACACACACACTCACAGACACACACACACACACACACACACACACTTTCACACACTCGCACACACACACACACACACACACACACACACTTTCACACACTCGCGCACACACACACACACTTTCACACACTCGCACACAAACACACTCACTCACTCACACACACACACACACACACACACACACACACACACACTCACAGACACACACACACACACACACACACACACACACTCAAACACACACACACACAGTCAAACACTCACTTGCACACACACACACACACACACACACACACACACACACACACACACACACACACACACACACACACACACACACACACACACACACACACACTCAAACACACACTTGCACCCTTACTTTCACACACTCTCTCACACACACACACACACACACAGACACACTTGCACACTCACTTTCACACACTCGCACACACACACTTGCACACACTCGCACGCTCACTTTCTCTCACACACACACACACACACACACACACACACACACACACACACACACACACACACACACACACACACACACACACACCCCAGATGACACTAATCTGCCTTCAAAAGTGTGATTTTAAAAGTGTTTTGATGAAATGCTGCTTTAATTGGAAAGTAATTAAAATATTAGCAGTTTTTTTGTATTATTTTCAATGGGGATAAAGTTGATCATAATTATTGCATTAATATTCATTACTACCATGAAATTCTCTAAAAATACAAGATAAAAAAAAAGAAAAAATATTGAACAAAAAGATTGTACATTGATTTGACTGGAAATAGTTTTCTTTGAGTTGTTCAGTCAGTGTGAGTCCCACATGAGAGACACCAGAGGGTTAAACACACACTCATGTTCCTCTGTAGTGAATGTTGCTCGCTTGTAATCATTGCATTCAAGCTTCACGTTTGTTTCTAAATGAGTGCGTTTTAAATGAGTTATTAAAGTGGCCGATCATGGATAACCTCAGCGATGCATCCGCGACTACATAATGCAAAAACATGACTGATGAGAGTTCTGATGAAGTGCTGCCCGTAGTGTTAACACACACACACACACACGCCTGCACACCTCGCACTGTGCATCTGAGCATGATAAGCTACACACTCGACAGGGTTTAGAGACGCTCGACTTTACCTCACAAGCTTTAGGACAGACCTCAGTTCACGAGCTCGTTGGTTTGAACCCGTCTGGATTCTTCCCTGATGTTAATGCAAACCTGAAAGCACTTCACAGAAACTCATGCTTCTGGATGCTGCTCTTCTCCATGCAAACCACACAACTGAACTTATATTAGTGCTGGGCAATCGATTAATAATGTCTGACCCTCCACCCCAAAACCAAAGTTTGACACTTCACCAATAAAAACTAAAAATTTAAAGCCATTTTTGCTCCTGGTTTAACTGAATCATTGAAGGTCAGATTAAAAGCATCAAATATTTGTTTTATTTCATATTTAATTATTGGAGGTTTGCATAGTATTCTGTTTAGCATTTGACTGATTTATTCATTGAGGAGTACAGAATCTGTATTGTGCAGGTGAGATGAGTTAATGCTCACCTTTAGTCTAGAACTACAATAACCCTCACGTTCACACACACACACACACACACACACACACACCGCCTTACTCTCGATTTCTCAACATGAGGGCAGGAGAGCTGTCAGTCAAATACATGTGAAAAAGTAACTCATATTTTTGTTAATTTGAATACTAATGCGCTACTTTACTAGTTACTTGAAAAATTAATCTGATTACTTAACTCAAGTTACTTGTAATAGTTACTTTAAAAAGTCATCTGATTATTTAACTCAAGTTACTTGTAATGTGCTACTTTACTAGTTAAATGAAAAAGTAATATGATTACTTAACTCAAGTTACTTGTAATGCGTTACTTTACTAGTTACTTGAAAAAGTAATATGATTACTTGTAATGCATTACTTTACTAGTTACATGAAAAAGTAATCTGATTACGTAACTCAAGTTACTTGTAATGCGTTACTTTACTAGTTAAATGAAAAAGTAATCTGATTACTTAACTCAAGTTATTTATAATTGTTACTTGAAAAAGTAATCTGATTACTTAACTCAAGTTACTTGTAATGCGTTACTTTACTAGTTACATGAAAAAGTAATCTGATTACTTAACTCAAGTTACTAGTTAAATGAAAAAGTAATCTGATTACTTTACTCAAGTTACTTGTAATGCGTTACTTTACTAGTTACATGAAAAAGTAATCTGATTACTTAACTCAAGTTACTTGTAATGCGTTACTTTACTAGTTACATGAAAAAGTAATCTGATTACTTAACTCAAGTTACTAGTTACATGAAAAAGTAATCTGATTACTTAACTCAAGTTACTTGTAATGCGTTACTTTACTAGTTAAATGAAAAAGTAATCTGATTACTTAACCCAAGTTACTTGTAATGCGCTACTTTACTAGTTAAATGAAAAAGTAATCTGATTACTTAACCCAAGTTACTTGTAATGCGCTACTTTACTAGTTACATGAAAAAGTAATCTGATTACTTAACTCAAGTTACTTGTAATGCGTTACTTTACTAGTTAAATGAAAAAGTAATCTGATTACTTAACTCAAGTTACTTGTAAATGTTACTTGAAAAAGTAATCTGATTACTTAACTCAAGTTACTTGTAATGCGTTACCCCCAACACTGATTATGTAAACATGAACTTTTATTTTATGTGTGATTAATCGCAATTAATCGATTGCCCAGTACTGCTTTTTTTAAATCCATATGCACAATATTTCAAGTTCTATATAGTGATTAATGTATTAAAATGCTGCAGACGCTGCTGATTCTCGCTGTGGCCGATGTGAAATCCGCCCGTGGCTTTAATCTGGACGTGTTGCTCCTCTGAGACTGAGATGCGGATCCGCGGCGTCTTGTGTCCCAGACGGACGGCTCCTGTCTTCCGAACGCGCTCCAGAAACGCCGTTCCACTCACACTCCGCTCAGGGTTACACTAGTCGTAGTTTACACACGTCGCCACGGGAACGGCATCTCCAGCGCAAACTCAATCTGTGTTTGTTCGGTTACGGCGGACGGGATCGCTCGCGTTCATCCTCTGGGGGACTTTTGTACGACGTGATTGATCTGCAGTTTTGAGTGTTGTCTGTTGTGTTGCTTTCGAATGAGATGTGAAGATACTGCACCTTGTGTTTGACCCACTGAATAAAGCCTCTATCTCAGACACGAATCCTGACCTTTGACCTTTCCACTGCCACAGTGCACTCCCAACTGATGCTTAAACCCGAGGTGCACTGACAATCACACACATCACGTCAATAAAATCATCTTTTCCAAATACACACAGGCTTTTTTCATTAGTTTCACTAATAAATGTGCGGAATGACATGCGTTGAAGACTTAACCTCTCAAACGTGTGGCGTGTGTTTGTGTATTTGAAAATTACAGTGCTAATGAACATTAGCATGACATATAAAATGTAAATAAGCCGGATTTTTAGCAACATTTGGTGTGTGTTTTGATGCTCGCTAGCTCTGGGTTTGTGTCTGCTGTAACATGTTCACGGAGGACGAAACCTGCAAAATCGAATTAATAAATGCGTAAATAAATAAAAAAAATTCTACATAAACGTGTAAAATACATAAATCCACATATTCCTGCATAAATAAATAGGCTGATCTAGATAAATGTGGAAGGAGATAAATCATTCAATTTGAGGGAATACTTACATTTTTAAAGGAAATGTTACGTTTTCTTTGGCGCAATATGCTAATGAGATGTCAATCAAACATCAGAAGGCGGTCTGTGTGCCACCATTGGCTGATGACTGTTAACACCCTCCTCATTAGCATATTGCACCAAGAAAAAACAAATAACGGTTAAAAGTAAAAAGGTCAACTTTCAGTTTAGCATTTCCTTTAATATTTTTTATTTTCCCCAACATTCCTTTTTTAATTTAATGATTTATCTCCTCGCACATTTAAATATTATATATATATATATATATGTATATATATATGTATGTATATATGTATATATATATGTATGTATATATGTATGTATATATGTATGTATATATGTATGTATATATGTGTATATATATATATATATATATATATATATATATATATATATATATATATATATATATATATATATATATATATATATATATATATATATATATATATATATATATATATATATATATATATATATATATATCCTATTTATTTTAATATAAATGTTTCTATTTATTTCTATTTATTTATGTATTTATGGTTCGTCCTCCATAAGCATGTGATCTACTGCATGCGTAACTTATTAAATCTTAATTTCTTGAGAGAAATATTTTTTGTCATTTGCCGCCAATCTGAAAATAATTTACCCAAACAATGGTTTGTGAATGAATCACTGAGTCGGTTCTTTTCCATATATTGGTCAAATGAGTTCGCAAAGGTTTTTCCAAACTGTTGATGAAAAACAAATAATTAAAAAATTAAAAGCGTAATTAAATTTAAAATATTAAATAAAATCTCAAGAGACCTTCAAGTAAATATTTTAGATCAAAGAGTTCTGCTGACGGAAAACTGAATCCCTGAGTTAGCGTAACGGTCTGAATCGGTTCTTCTGAATCATTTGGACGGCTCACTGAATCGTGTTTATCACTCTGTGAAACACTAACGCGATAGAACGTAGAACAAAAAAAAAAGCGCTGGATAAAGTTGAAAATGTTCCCACAAACAGCTAAAATAAACCCAATCGTTGATCGCAGAGCTTTATGAAGCTGAACATGAAGCATTTTACTACATAAACACTAAACTAACTGATATACCACAATATTGCACACTATTAAAGGTAATTTAGACAAACTTCTGTCTTTCAGAGATTCTTTGTAGTTCATAGTTACATTAATAATGCAAGAAAATAAAACAAAATTATTTATTTGATAATGACAATGCTAATGAACATTAGCATGACATACAAAATGTAAGCCGGATTTGAGCAACATTTTGTGTGTGTTTCGATGCTCGAGAGCTCTGGGTTTGTGTTATGACAGATATTTCAGTCATATTTCTGCTGTAAACATGATGTTCACGCTAATAACAGTCAGAATGTGGATTATGGACCGGATAGTGAAGGTGAGATTGCGTGAGTCGCCCGCTAGAGGCCGCTGTCGCCCTTTTAATCATTGCATGACGTCATGTTTGACGACCGTTGGGCGCCTCAGAACACAGGTGTGTGATTTTAACTCTCTCATGGCCTTAAAAGTTTGATTTTTATGAATGATCCTATATAATTAAATTATATATCGCCGTATATATGGCAGAAATTATACATCTATCCGCAGCTAAAGGCATTAGAGCTTTTTTTTTATCAGCTTACATTATTACCAGGTTGAATTAGCATCAGTTAAGAAGTTTATTGATGTTTTTCTGAATTTCTTAAGTCTGAAAAGTTAATTATCATTTTATTTTACTAGTCAGCCTAGCGCGAGATCTACTTTGGCGCCGAATTATCGTGAAATTGTTTTTTTTATTACGCTTAACTGATTAATTCCTGACTTGCGAGAGGTATTTTTGTAATTTATCTCTGAAAATAATTGATCTACACAATGTTGTGTCAATAACGTCGAGTGTCGTGCGTTTTTTCTGTCGCTAGAAAATCGCAACTGTTGGTGAATGAATCACTGAGTCGGTTCTTTTCCATGTTTTGGTCAAATAAGTTCGCGAAGGTTTCCCACTGTTTTCCCACAACGGTTGGTGAAAACCAATAATTAGAAGCGTAAATAATTTAAAAATATTATTAAACATCTCAAGAGACCTTCAAGTATTTTAGATGAGTTCTCCTGACGGAAAACTGAATCCCTGATTTAGCGTAACGGTCTGAGTCGGTTCGTTTGAATCATTTACGGCTCACTCGCTCACTGAATCTTGAGAAGAAGAAAAAAAGCGCTGGATAAAGTGGAATATTTACTGACAAACAGCTAAAATAACATACAAAAATACCAAATCGGTGATCAGCAAGCTTTATTAAGCATTTTACTACATCAGAACATTAACAGTGAACACTAAACCAAACTATGATTTAGAGAAACTTCTATCATTTAAATTAGTCTTTAAGAGATTATTTGTAGTTCATTGTTTACATTAATAATGTTATAGTACGGAATAAACTGTAATGCTAAATCACCTGAACTTTGCGTGATTATTCCAGACTTGTGAGAGATATTTTTGTTTTTTCTGTCTCAAGAAAATCACAACTGTTGGTGTGTGAATGAATCACCCCAGCCAGCACAGTCATGTGGGGCTCATATGGGCGTCACCTGGGCTGTCTAACTGGGGCCCAGACAGTTTTGTCCTCAGTTTCCATGTAGGCCCCACATGGGCTAGCCCAGATGAACTGAACACTGCTCAGTGTGCACACTACAGGCTGTTAAATGTAACTGAATCAGTGTTGGAGTTAATGAGATAATTAAGTGATTAATAGAGTAATGACTTAATATTACTGAAGACTCCTGATGATAACAAGCAGAATCACTGAAGGACAGAGAAACACAACAGACTTCAGACACAACTTCACAAAAGCATTATCAGCTTCCCTTTTTACCTATTAGATTGACTTTCTGTTATCTTAGTTTTTATTGATAATTCCCACTGAGCAAAGGTGTACGTTGAAAAGACGTCCACTGAGGAGCCAGAATGAAAGTTTTTATGACGTCTGTTTTTGACGTGTTCTGCACGTCCGATATAGACGTTCATGGAACCTCAAGGTTAAAAACTAGTTCAAATTGTGGACATATTTTCCATTTGTAATTGCAAAGCAACTCACAGAGAGTGTGTGTTTGTCCAGAAATCATGAAAATAAAAGAAACTTAGCTCACACCTTTGGACACTTTAGACAACTTAGCATCTGTAATTCACACATCTTTGGATCGTGAGAGAATCGTGGGATTCAATCCAGGATCTTCTTGCTGTGAGGAGACAGTGTTTCCCACTGAGACACTGGTGCTGCCCTTAATCACAGACATAAGACACACTTTGACTATTTCTGTCAGACGTCTACAGAAGCTCTTACTGAGAATTAACAGAGCTTTAGATGTTGATGTTTATGGTGAATTTGAAGTCACCATTGTGGTGGGAAGCGTTTGCTTTAGTTGGGCTCTTGGTCCCTGTACTTGAGTTAGCTTTTCTTTGGATGTTATAACTGTGTGTGAGAAACACAATAGTTATGGCTGAGAAAGCAAAGATAAAGTGACTTCAGGTGTTATCAGCGCCTTGTTGATGACTAAATCATCAGAAGTCTAGAATCTGATGTTGTGCTTTTGAGTTTTGTGTTCTTGTTTGGCAAATAATCATTTGTTTATATACTATAACCTTGTGAATCCACTGTATCGGGACTAATAGCAATAAAATAATCACTTATCCTGAAAGATGATAAAACAGCAGGTGCACATTGTTTTGAGAAAATATTTCACATAGACACACGCAGACATCAAGATTTTGCATATGATTCACAACAACGGTGACAATCATAACAAAAAAAGCTTCATACTGCAATGCATGATGGGTAGCTTCA
>JARQWZ010000336.1:530000-552500 GCA_033150135.1 Gobio occitaniae
AGTGTTACCACGGTTACGGGTAGTGTTACCACAGTTACGTGTAGTGTTACCACGGTTACGGGTCTTGTTGCCACAGTTACGGGTAGTGTTACCACGGTTACGTGTAGTGTTACCACGGTTACGGTTAGTGTTACCACGGTTACAGGTTGTGTTACCACAGTTACGGTTAGTGTTACCACGGTTACAGGTTGTGTTACCAGGGTTACGGGTAGTGTTACCACGGTTACATGTTGTGTTACCACAGTTACGTGTAGTGTTACCACGGTTACAGGTCTTGTTACCACAGTTACGGGTAGTGTTACCACGGTTACGGGTAGTGTTACCACAGTTACGTGTAGTGTTACCACGGTTACGGGTCTTGTTGCCACAGTTACGGGTAGTGTTACCACGGTTACGGGTAGTGTTACCACGGTTACGGGTAGTGTCACCACGGGTTACGGGTCTTGTTAACACAGTTACGAATAGTGTTACCACGGTTACAGGTCGTGTTACTACGGTTACGGGTAGTGTTACCACGGTTACGGTTAGTGTTACCACGGTTACAGGTCATGTTACCATGGTTACGGGTAGTGTTACCACGGTTAAGGTTAGTGTTACTACGGTTACAGGTCTTGTTACCACGGTTATGGTTAGTGTTACCACGGTTACAGGTAGTGTTACCACGGTTACCGGTCGTGTTACCACGGTTACGGGTCGTGTTACCACGGTTACAGGGAGTGTTACCACAGTAAACCCATGATAAATGTTGGTGAATTGTTGTTTGTTAAGTATTTGAACTGAATGGGCTCAGCTGATTGGCATGTTAGTGTTGTTGATTAAGTCAGCGCTGTTTAACTGGATATAAATTAAGTCATGGGTTTGTTCCGCTTTTGGGTTTCCCTGGCCTAAAATCTAGTGCTGACTCGTTGTGTTGACATCGTGAAACTGCACGATTTGTAAATTATCCGTGGCGGGCCACATTTAATATATTTAATAGACACACAGCGAGCCGTTTGAAATTCATCCCCGGGCCGCATTTGGGCCCTGCTCTAGAGGGCCTGAGTCTGCGGTGCTGGGGGCCTTTACCTTCCTCCTCTGGTGTTTGAAGCTGTCTCTCCTCTTGCGATGGATCAGTCTGATGCTGTACAGAGCGCCCACCAGCAGGAGAGCCCCAGCTATCCCAATGCCCACGGGCGCCAGCATCCCCGACACATAGCCCGCCTACACACACACACACACACACACACACACACGCTAGCGCTCGCACTGATCACACCAGCTGATGAGTGTCTTCTGCTCACCAGTGGAATCTCCCTCCAGTGGAGATCAGCTGCTCTCTGAATACAGTCAAGTGTCATTTACTCCTGTCATCAAAGCTTTAAACCAATTAGCATGTTGTTAGAATATTGCAGCTCATTGTGTTAACATTTTTAACACATTGCTAGTATAAATTAGCATGTTTTACTACATTAAAATGGCTACCACGAATTAGCATGCTAATAGCATGTGTTAACACTATGCTAACATGAATTAGTACGTTTAACAATGTTGCTAGCATGAATTAGCATGTTTACCACATTGTTAACATGTTTGCTAGCATGTTTTAGCACATTGTTAGCATGAATTAGGATGTTGACATCATGTTTTAACACATTGCTAACATGAATTAGCATTTTGTTAGAATATTGCAGCTCATTGTGTTAACATTTGTAACACATTGCTAGTATAAATTAGCATGTTTTACTACATTACTAGCATTAACAAACATTTTGCTAACATGAATTAGCATGTTAATAGCATGTGTTAACACTATGCTAACATGAATTAGCATTTCATTAGCATGTTTACCACATTGTTAACATGAATAAGCATGTTTTAGCACAGTTAACATGAATCAGAATGAATTATCCTATTAACATGTTTAACATGCTGGTAGAATGGATTAACATGTTTGCTAGCATGTTTTAGCACATTGCTAGCATGAATTTGAATGTTGACAGCATGTTTTAGCACATTGCTAACATGAATTAGCATTTTGTTAGAATATTGTAGCTCATTGTGTTAACCTTTTTTAACACATTGCTAGAATAAATTAGCATGTTTTACTACATTTGCTAACATGGATTAGCATGTTAATAGCATGTGTTAACACTATGCTAACATTAATTAGTATGTTTAACAATGTTGCTAGCATGAATTAGCATTTCATTAGCATGTTTACCACATTGTTAACATGAATTAGCATGTTTTAGCACAGTTAACATGAATCAGAATGAATTATCCTATTAACATGTTTAACACGTTGGTAGAATGGATTAACATGTTACATGTTAACATTAGCATTTTGATAGCATGTTTTAACGCATTGTTAACTTGAATCATAGTGATTTTGCATATTGTTAAATAATTTTACTATGTTGTTAATATGAATTAGCATGTTTTAACATACATTGCTAGTATAAATTAGCATGTTGCTAACATTTTTTAGCACACTGTTAACATTAATTAGCATTTTGATAGCATGTTTTAATGTTGCAAGCATTAGCATCGTGTTAGCATGTTTTAACATTGCTAACATGAATTAGCATTTTGTAGCATGTTTGGTAGCATGTACTAGCATTTTGATAGCATGTTTTAACGCATCGTTAACCTGAATCAGAGTGAATTTGCATATTGTTAAATTGTTTTACTATGTTGTTAACATGAATTAGCATGTTTTAACACACATTGCTAGCATTAATTAGCATGTTTCTAACATTTTTTAGCACACTGTTACCATTAATTAGCATTTTGATAGCATATTTTAATGTTGCAAGCATTAGCAATTTGTTATCATGTTTTAACATTGCTAACATGAATTAGCATGTCTTTGGCGTGTTTTAACCCTGCTAGAATGAATTAGCATGTTGTAGCACGTTTGGTAGCATGAATTATCATTTTGATAGCATGTTTTAACGCTTTGTTAACCTGAATCAGAGTGAATTTGCATATTGTTAAATTGTTTTACTATGTTGTTAACATGAATTAGCATGTTTTAACACACATTGCTAGCTTAAATTAGCATGTTGCTAACATTTTTAGCATACTGTTAACATTGATTAGCATTTTGATAGCATGTTTTAATTTTGCAAGCATTAGCATTTTGATAGCATGTTTTAATTTTGCAAGTATTAGCATTTTGTTAGCATGTTTTAACATTGCTAACATGAATTAGCATGTCTTTGGCGTTTTTTAACCCTGCTAGAATGAATTAGCATTTTGTAGCACGTTTGGTAGCATGAATTATCATTTTGATAGCATGTTTTAACGCATTGTTAACCTGAATTAGAGTGAATTTGCATATTGTTCAATTGTTTTACTATGTTGTTAACATGAATTAGCATGTTTTAACACACATTGCTAGCTTAAATTAGCATGTTGCTAACATTTTTTAACACACTGTTAGCATTAATTAGCATTTTGATAGCATGTTTTAATGTTGCAAGCATTAGCATTTTGTTAGCATGTTTTAACATGAATTAACATTTTGTTGGCGTGTTTTAACCCAGCTAGAATGCATTAGCATACTGTTAGCATGTTTTAGCTAATTTGCTAACAGCTGTTTTCCACTGTAATGATATTCCACTGTCTGGACATGAGGACGGGCTCCACCTTCTCCCGGATCAGCTCCACCCAGCTCCGCACTGCACACACACACACACACACACACACACACACACACACACACACACACACACACACACAGATGGAGACTGTGAGTGAGTGTAGCTTAGCTCGTAGCATGAGCTGCTGGGCTCCGCTGCTCACCCAGGCCCTGGTTCCGCTGCACCCAGACGGGGGGAGGGGGGATCAGGCTGTAGGGGGGCCGGGTGTGCGGGGCCATGGTGCTCTCCATCAGGTCCTCTTCACTCTCCTCCTCCTCCTCAGAGTCCATCTCCTCATCCTCAGAGTCTTCCTCAGGCTCCTCTATAAGGCAGACAAACCAAATGGTTTGTTAGCAACATGATAATTAATGCTAGCAACATGTTAAACCTGCTAATTCAAGCTAGCAAAATGTTAATACATGTTACTAAAGTGGTAACTCATGCTAGCCAAATGCTAATTAATGCTAACAACATGTTAAAAAATGCTAACAAAATGTTAAACCTGCTAATTCAAGCTAGTAAAATGTTAATACATGTTAGCAAAGTGGTAACTCATGCTAGCCAAATGCTAATTCATGCTAACAACATGTTAAAAAATGCTAACAAAATGTTAAACCTGCTAATTCAAGCTAGCAAAATGTTAATACATGTTAGCCAAAGTGGTAACTCATGCTAGCCAAATGATAATTCAATGCTAACAACATGTTAAAAAGTGCTAATTCTTGCTAGCAAAATGTTAATTAATGCTAGCAAAGTGTTAAATCATGCTAGCCAAATAATTCATGCTAGTAACATGTTAGCAAAATGTTAATTCATGCTAGCAAAATCCTAAATAATGTTAGCAACATGATAATTAATGCTAGCAAAGTGTTAAATCATGTTAGCTACATGTTAAAACATGCTAATTCTTGTTAGCAAAATGTTAATTAATGTTAGCAAAAGTGTTAAATCATGCTAGCCAATCATGTTAACAAGTTAAAAAATGCTAACAAAATGTTAAACCTGCTAATTCAAGCTAGCAAAATGTTAATACATGTTAGCCAAAGTGGTAACTCATGCTAGCCAAATGCTAATTCAGAAACGAGTGCCGCTGCTTTAATCGCACGCGCACAAACCTTTTGATTCCAGATCCGGCGCTGAGCTCCGCGCGACGCCAACGCCTGCAGGACCAATCAGAGCGTTAAACCTGCTAATGCAAGCTAGCCAAAATGCTAATTCAAACTAGCGAAATGTTAATAAATGTTAAAAAATGTTAAATCATGCTATCAAAATACATGCTAATTCACGCTAGCAAAATATTAAATCATACTAGCAATAAGTTAAATCATGCTAGCAACATGCTAATTCATGTTAGCAAAATGCTAATTTATGCTAGCAAAATGCTAAATCATGTTAACAAACATGATAATTAATGCTAGCAACATGTTAAAAAATTTTAACAAAATGTTAAACCTGTAAATTCAAGCTAGCAAAATGTTAATACATGTTAATAAAGTGTTAACTCATGCTAGCCAAATCCTAATTAATGCTAACAACATGTAAAAAAAATGCCAGCAAACAAAGCTAATTATTGTAACAAAATGCTAAATAATGCTAGCAACATGATAATTCATGTTAACATTGTGTTAAAACCTGCTGATTCATGCTAACATAATGTTAATTAATGTTTACAGTGTTAAATCATGCTAGCCAAATAATTAATGCTTGTAACATGTTAAAAAAATGCTAATTCATGCTAGCAAAATGCTAAATAATGTTAACAACATGTTAATTAATGTTAGCAAAGTGTGTAAAAACATGCTAATTCATGTTAACAACATAGTAAAACAATTGCTAATTTTGAAACGAGCGCCGCTGCTTTAATCGCACGCGCACCAACCTTTTGATTCCAGATCCGGCGCTGAGCTCCGCGCGACGCCATCGCCTGCAGGACCAATCAGAGCGTTAAACCTGCTAATGCAAGCTAGCCAAAATGCTTATTCAAGCTAGCAAAATGCTAATTCAAGCTAGCCAAATGTTAATATATGTTAACAGCATTTTAAATCATTCTAGCAAAAAATGCTAAATCATGTTAGCAAAATAATTAATGTTAACAAAATGTTAGCAAAATGATAAAACATCAGCAATAAGTTAAATAATGCTAACAACATGCTAATTCATGTTAGCAAAATGCTAATTAATTCTAGAAAAATGCTCATTCATGCTAGCAAAATGCTAAATCATGTTAGCAAACATGATAATTAATGCTAGCAAAATGTTAAAAAATGCTAACAAAATGTTAAACCTGTTAATTCAAGCTAGCCAAATGCTAATTCATGCTAACAAGATGTTAAAAAATGCCAGCAAAAATGGCTAAAAAATGTTAATTCTTGCTAACAACATGATAAATAATGCTAGCAACATGATAATTCATGTTAACAATGTGTTAAAACCTGTTGATTCATGCTAGCAAAATGTTAATACATGTTAGCCAAATAATTCAGGCTAGTAACATGTCAGCAAAATGCTAATTCATGCTAACAAAATGCTAAATAATGTTAGCAACATGATAATTAATGCTAGCAAAGTGTTGAATCATGTTAGCAACATGTTAAAAAAATTATAACAAAATGTTAAACCTGCTAATTCAAGCTAGCCAAATGTTAATACATGTTAGCAAAGTGGTAACTCATGCTAGCCAAATGCTAATTCAGAAACGAGCGCCGCTGCTTTAAACGCACGCGCACCAACCTTTAGATTCCAGATCCGGCGCTGAGCTCCGCGAGACGCCATCGCCTGCAGGACCAATCAGAACGCTTTACAAGAACACATGTTGTAGAAGCTGCTATGATGCTAAGGTGTTTCTCATCAGGTGTGATGAAAATCTAATGTTTTTTATTTATTTAATTATGTTGGATTTACAAAGCTGACGCACTGATCTACTGTGGAACCTTCTTCTGCTAATTCATGCTAGCTAAATGCTAATTAATGATAACAACACATTAAAACATGCTAGTAACATGTTAAATCATGCTAGTAACATGTTAAATCATGCTAGCAACATGCTAAATAATGCTAGCAAAATGCTAATTAATGCTAGTAGTGTTAACTCATGCTAGCCAAATGCTAATTCATGCTAACAACATGTTAAACCTGCTAATTCAAGCGAGCAAAATGTTAATATATGTTAGCAAAGTGTTAACTCATGCTAGCAAAATGCTAATTCATGCTAACAACATGTTAAAACATGCCAGCAAAAATGCTAAAACATCCTAGTAACATGTTAAATAATGCCATCAACATGCTAATTCATGCTAACAACATGTTAAATAATGCTACCAACATGCTAATTCATGCTATCAACATGCTAATTCATGCTAGCAAAATGTTAAATCATTTTAACAATGTGTTAAAACCTGCGTATTCATGTTAGCAAAATGTTAAATAATGCTAGCCAAATACGAATTTGTGTTAATAACATGTTAAAACATGTTAGCAAAATGTTACATCATGCTAGCTACGTGTTAAAAAATGCTAAAAAAATGTTAAACCTGCTAATTCATGTTAACAAAATGTTAATACATGTTAGCAAAGTGTTAACTCATGCTAGCCAAATGCTAATTCATGCTAAAAACAAATGGCAGCAAATTGTTCAATTGCATTTAACAAGTTAATTCACGCTAGAAACAGGCTAAATCATTTTAGTGACATGCTAATTAATGTTAACAACATGTTAAGTAATGCTAGCGACATGCTAATTTGTGCTAACAAAATGCTGAAACAGCGACTGACGCTAGCGGTTGCAGCCTTTAGCCTCATTGTTAGAGAGTCAGACCCGGGTTCGAGTCCCGCTTGGAGCGGGTGGTTCGAACAGGAGGGGTTACACCAGCAACATGCTAATTAATGCCAACAACGTGCAAAAACATGCTATCAACATGCTAATTCATGCTAGCAATGTGCTAAATCATGTTAGTAAAACATGCAAGTAAAAACTTTTTACTTTCTCCAATTAAAAAATTCAAACTTCAAGCCGTTCAAGGTTATCTTAAACTTTCAGACCTGGCTCATCGACGGTTTCATCAAACGTTACTCATCTAGTTATTATTATTATTATTATTAGTCTGATTTGTAACTGACGCTGCTGGTCTGGCGGATGAGGCTCTGTGGCGGCCGCTCTTGCTTTAGGCTTCTGTTCCGCAGCCGGTGTGGCGTCCTCGAACGGCTCAAAGATCAGAGGAAGGTCCTCAGAGGACATGGTGGCCTCAGTGCCCGAGAGCAGGACACTCACATCCTCTGGAGAAGGAGAAGGAGAAGGAGAAGGAGAAGGAGAAGGAGAAGGAGAAGGAGAAGGAGAAGGAGAAGGAGAAGTTAGCATCTGCATCACGAGCCTCTTAGCATGAACACACACTGAGCGCTAGCACTGATGATGAGCAGCTCCTCCAGACTCAAAATAGAAAGTAATTAGGCTGCCGTCGGCGCCCACTGGGGTTCAAAGTGGAGCGGCCCTCTCTGCTCCTCCTCTTCACATACACACACACACACACACACACACAAACACACACACACACACACACACACACACACTCACACACACACTCACACACACACACACACACACACACTCAAATACACACACACACACACACACACACACACACACACACTCACACACACACACACACACACACACACACACACACACACACACACTCACACACACACACACACACACACACACACACACACACACTCACACACACACTCACTCACACACACACTCACACACACACACACACACACACACACTCACACACACACACACACTCACACACACACACACACACACACACACACACTCACACACACACACACACACACACACACACACACACACACACACTCACACACACACACACACACACACTCACACACACTCACACACACACACACACACACACTCACTCACACTCACTCACTCACACACACTCTCACACACACACACACACACACACACACAGTTATAAACACACTAGAGGTCGACCGATTAATCGGCACCAATAGCTGATTGGTGGAACAATCCACCAATTCCGGGCTTCGGGCCAATTTTCCCGTCATACCTCAAACGCGGGCCGGGCTTCGGGCCTCTTTAGGCTCTCCTTCATTTTATATTTTAGACATTCAATAATTAAAAGAAACAATGAGATGAGCTGCACTGGAAACAACATGAGTCCACAACTGTCAAGACTGACTCAGTGTTTAGAGGACGGCATACGCAACACACATCCGCTAATGAGCAAAGCAAGACAACACGCAGACTGCTGAAGCTGAAAATAAGCTGAGAGATGCTCAAAAACACAAGCATCTTCATTAAACTCATGAGACTAAAGGCTCTTCCAGTGCTCAGGTCGCTCGTTCTCATAATGCGCTCTCTGATGATGAAATGAGCTGATGAATAAATCATATCTGTTGCTTTCGTTGACATGAACTCTGTTAAATGTGCATATAGCACGGGGATTGAAGATCGGATTTATATTCATTTGGCGGAGAGGTGTAAGGCAAGACAACCTGAGTGTTTTATTTTTATTTGTTTAGATTGTGTAGCCCGTTTCGTTGCGATCTGCCGGCCTCATCTTGTCAAAAATGGCTTTTTACTGTGATGGTGGTGATAGTAAACGTTTAAACGATGCTTCAAGTGTTTATATGGATTTTATAAGCAAGACAAGTCCAGTGTTGATTTGAGAGGCTAAAGCGTTGGGTTAACTCACTGTCAGCCGCTTGGTCGTCACTTTAAAGAACAAAAACTTTAATTTAACAAACGAAAAAATGCTTCAAACATTTTTCTAAAATTGTTTGAAATGTATCTGTTAACCTTGGTTAATGCACTATGAACTAACATGAATGATTAAGGTACAATTGTATAGCTCACATTAACTCCTTAAGCTGCATGAGGACGTGACCGGGTTGAAGCGCTATTTTTAGCACGAGTGTAATGTTTGTCCCGTTTTTCGTGTGTTTTTGAAGCTTTGATTGTGTTTACAGTGTGCAATATAACACTGTGGCGAGGAGGGCGTGGTTTTGCGGGGTCTGCACAGACGGAGAGAGTGAGGAGACGAGCGGTGAGAAAGTAGGTCAAGTGCATAACAATGAACACCTGTGTTTGATTGCAGTGATTGGCGCGGAGAGACCAGATAAAGCCGCTCTCAAACAGAGTGAGAGGGGAGAGAGAGCTGGAAGGACACGGACGCGAGAGACGAGCTGCAGAGAGGAACTGCCGGAAACAAACCGTTGAGAAACCGAGAATCAAGTTTTGAGTTAAAGCCGTGCAAGGTGCACGCACGTTTAGTGAACTGAAGTTATATACGAATAAATATTGAGATCCGTGTCCAAACCAGCCGACCCCTTGCCTTCTTCCTCTCACACACACACGAACCGTATCACAAACATGTGTTCATGTTTCGCGTGTAAAAAAACACATTATTTTTCACACAATGTACTGATCTGTATTCCGCTGTTTTCACTGTCCTCAAAACGGCTTGAGGATTTCCCTGTTCTATGAAGTCCCTCCTTCAGAAATACGTAACGAGTTCTGATTGGGCCAGCGGTTCCTGTGTTGTGATTGGACAGCAGCTTAGCGCACGTTGCCCAGAAAGGTCACGCCTCTTACCATAACGGGGAGATGCATGCGAAAATAACAGCGTCTCGACGACGTGGCAACAAACACATTCTACGAACGCAACACTTCCTCTTCTCCACGAGGGAGAGCAACGAGACCACGCCCCCTTTTTTGCGTATTCTTGTGGGCGGAGTTTAGTCAACAAACTGTTCTAGTGACGTCATTAAAGCAGAAGTACAGGGATGGTGTCCAAACCGGCCGTTCGCTGTAGGCTTTGAAAGGGAACTTCTGTCAAATAAAATATCTCGCTTGGCATTGAACTTTGAGCTTTATAATTTTACAGGTATTATATATGCTCTAACAGCAACATTACACACTAACTAAAGTTTGAAAAATGGGATCACGAAGAACAATAAATGATTTTCTGAAGAATTTATATTAGAACTTCTCATTTTAATATTCATATTTATATGTTTTTAATTTAGCACATTTTCAAAGTTCAGCACCGTTTTAATTATGTTTTTTTTATATCCAGTATCCATTTTAAAAACTATCGGCCGATTAATCGGTTATCGGCAAGTGCGGTCCAACCTAGTTTTCGGTATCGGTAAAATCCACTATTGGTCGACCTCTTACACACACACACACACACACACACAGTTATGTGTGGGAGTGTGTGTGTGTGTATGTGTGTGAGTGTGTGTGTGTTCATCCGGGAGAAGAGCCCATATTAGGAGTTCCGCCCTTCATGATGTCACACAGGGCTGTACTCAGACTGAAGGAGTGTGTATGTGTGTGAGTGTGTGTGAGTTTGTGTGTGTGTGTGTTCATCCAGGAGAAGTGCCCATATAAGGAGTTCCGCCCTTCATGATGTCACACAGGGCCGTACTCAGACTGAAGGAGTGTGTGTGTGTGTGTGTGTGTGTGTGTGGCACAGAAATACTCGTCACACTCGTGTGTGAGACTGTAGGCGTTTCTCAATGTCAAGGAAGGATCCTCTGAAGCCAGATTCTGAGGATGCTACGTCATTGACGTCCGCTGAAGGGCTGTTCCAATGTCGAGGATCCTCGGAATTTCAACCAAGGTCTGAGTCCTTCGTTCAAAAAATATGCCATAAACAGGAAAGGATGCTTACGAGTAGACTTCGCGCACTTCGCGCTCTCAAATCACCCACAATCCTATGCGCGCAGCTTTGCTATCTTGTTCAAAAAATACAAAATATCGGACGTTGGCAGAGTCGGAGCGTTAACGGGGCAATATTAACGTCACCAAACATTTGTTATAACCATAGTAAATATAAGTAAAGTTTAACTTTTAAATGCCAGTACAAATTACAACCGTATTGATATTATACAAATGACGTTATTGATGGCTAACAGACCTTTTCACTGACGTAATGAGGCTGACGTGCACTTGCAAGCCTGTTCCATTTATGTGTTCTCAGAATGCTAAAGAGGAGCCTCGCCTAGCCTCTGAAGGAAGAGGAAGGACCAGTCCTAGAGGTAGAGGAAGGACCAGTCCTAGAGGAAGAGGAAGGACCAGTCCTAGAGGAAGAGGAAGGACCAGTCCTAGAGGAAGAGGAAGGACCAGTCCTAGAGGAAGAGGAAGGACCAGTCCTAGAGGTAGAGGAAGGACCAGTCCTAGAGGAAGAGGAAGGACCAGTCCTAGAGGTAGAGGAAGGACCAGTCCCAGAGGAAGAGGAAGGACCAGTCCTAGAGGTAGAGGAAGGACCAGTCCTAGAGGAAGAGGAAGGACCAGTCCTAGAGGAAGAGGAAGGACCAGTCCTAGAGGAAGAGGAAGGACCAGTCCTAGAGGAAGAGGAAGGACCAGTCCTAGAGGAAGAGGAAGGACCAGTCCTAGAGGAAGACGAAGGACCAGTCCTAGAGGTAGAGGAAGGACCAGTCCTAGAGGAAGAGGAAGGACCAGTCCTAGAGGTAGAGGAAGGACCAGTCCCAGAGGAAGAGGAAGGACCAGTCCTAGAGGTAGAGGAAGGACCAGTCCTAGAGGAAGAGGAAGGACCAGTCCTAGAGGAAGAGGAAGGACCAGTCCTAGAGGAAGAGGAAGGACCAGTCCTAGAGGAAGAGGAAGGACCAGTCCTAGAGGAAGAGGAAGGACCAGTCCTAGAGGAAGACGAAGGACCAGTCCTAGAGGAAGAGGAAGGACCAGTCCTAGAGGTAGAGGAAGGACCAGTCCTAGAGGAAGACGAAGGACCAGTCCTAGAGGAAGAGGAAGGACCAGTCCTAGAGGTAGAGGAAGGACCAGTCCTAGAGGAAGAGGAAGGACCAGTCCTAGAGGAAGAGGAAGGACCAGTCCTAGAGGTAGAGGAAGGACCAGTCCTAGAGGAAGAGGAAGGACCAGTCCTAGAGGTAGAGGAAGGACCAGTCCTAGAGGAAGAGGAAGGACCAGTCCTAGAGGAAGAGGAAGGACCAGTCCTAGAGGAAGAGGAAGGACCAGTCCTAGAGGAAGAGGAAGGACCAGTCCTAGAGGTAGAGGAAGGACCAGTCCCAGAGGAAGAGGAAGGACCAGTCCTAGAGGAAGAGGAAGGACCAGTCCCAGAGGTAGAGGAAGGACCAGTCCTAGAGGAAGAGGAAGGACCAGTCCTAGAGGAAGAGTAAGGACCAGTCCTAGAGGAAGAGGAAGGACCAGTCCTAGAGGAAGAGGAAGGACCAGTCCTAGAGGTAGAGGAAGGACCAGTCCTAGAGGAAGAGGAAGGACCAGTCCTAGAGGTAGAGGAAGGACCAGTCCCAGAGGAAGAGGAAGGACCAGTCCTAGAGGAAGAGGAAGGACCAGTCCTAGAGGTAGAGGAAGGACCAGTCCTAGAGGAAGAGGAAGGACCAGTCCCAGAGGAAGAGGAAGGACCAGTCCTAGAGGTAGAGGAAGGACCAGTCCTAGAGGAAGAGGAAGGACCAGTCCTAGAGGTAGAGGAAGGACCAGTCCCAGAGGAAGAGGAAGGACCAGTCCTAGAGGTAGAGGAAGGACCAGTCCTAGAGGAAGAGGAAGGACCAGTCCTAGAGGAAGAGGAAGGACCAGTCCTAGAGGAAGAGGAAGGACCAGTCCTAGAGGAAGAGGAAGGACCAGTCCTAGAGGAAGAGGAAGGACCAGTCCTAGAGGAAGAGGAAGGACCAGTCCTAGAGGAAGAGGAAGGACCAGTCCTAGAGGAAGAGGAAGGACCAGTCCTAGAGGAAGAGGAAGGACCAGTCCTAGAGGTAGAGGAAGGACCAGTCCTAGAGGAAGAGGAAGGACCAGTCCTAGAGGTAGAGGAAGGACCAGTCCCAGAGGAAGAGGAAGGACCAGTCCTAGAGGAAGAGGAAGGACCAGTCCTAGAGGAAGACGAAGGACCAGTCCTAGAGGAAGAGGAAGGACCAGTCCTAGAGGTAGAGGAAGGACCAGTCCTAGAGGAAGACGAAGGACCAGTCCTAGAGGAAGAGGAAGGACCAGTCCTAGAGGTAGAGGAAGGACCAGTCCTAGAGGAAGAGGAAGGACCAGTCCTAGAGGAAGAGGAAGGACCAGTCCTAGAGGTAGAGGAAGGACCAGTCCTAGAGGAAGAGGAAGGACCAGTCCTAGAGGTAGAGGAAGGACCAGTCCTAGAGGAAGAGGAAGGACCAGTCCTAGAGGAAGAGGAAGGACCAGTCCTAGAGGAAGAGGAAGGACCAGTCCTAGAGGAAGAGGAAGGACCAGTCCTAGAGGTAGAGGAAGGACCAGTCCCAGAGGAAGAGGAAGGACCAGTCCTAGAGGAAGAGGAAGGACCAGTCCCAGAGGTAGAGGAAGGACCAGTCCTAGAGGAAGAGGAAGGACCAGTCCTAGAGGAAGAGTAAGGACCAGTCCTAGAGGAAGAGGAAGGACCAGTCCTAGAGGAAGAGGAAGGACCAGTCCTAGAGGAAGAGGAAGGACCAGTCCTAGAGGTAGAGGAAGGACCAGTCCTAGAGGAAGAGGAAGGACCAGTCCTAGAGGTAGAGGAAGGACCAGTCCCAGAGGAAGAGGAAGGACCAGTCCTAGAGGAAGAGGAAGGACCAGTCCTAGAGGTAGAGGAAGGACCAGTCCTAGAGGAAGAGGAAGGACCAGTCCCAGAGGAAGAGGAAGGACCAGTCCTAGAGGTAGAGGAAGGACCAGTCCTAGAGGAAGAGGAAGGACCAGTCCTAGAGGTAGAGGAAGGACCAGTCCCAGAGGAAGAGGAAGGACCAGTCCTAGAGGTAGAGGAAGGACCAGTCCTAGAGGAAGAGGAAGGACCAGTCCTAGAGGAAGAGGAAGGACCAGTCCTAGAGGAAGAGGAAGGACCAGTCCTAGAGGAAGAGGAAGGACCAGTCCTAGAGGAAGAGGAAGGACCAGTCCTAGAGGAAGAGGAAGGACCAGTCCTAGAGGAAGAGGAAGGACCAGTCCTAGAGGAAGAGGAAGGACCAGTCCTAGAGGAAGAGGAAGGACCAGTCCTAGAGGAAGAGGAAGGACCAGTCCTAGAGGTAGAGGAAGGACCAGTCCTAGAGGAAGAGGAAGGACCAGTCCTAGAGGTAGAGGAAGGACCAGTCCCAGAGGAAGAGGAAGGACCAGTCCTAGAGGAAGAGGAAGGACCAGTCCTAGAGGAAGACGAAGGACCAGTCCTAGAGGAAGAGGAAGGACCAGTCCTAGAGGTAGAGGAAGGACCAGTCCTAGAGGAAGACGAAGGACCAGTCCTAGAGGAAGAGGAAGGACCAGTCCCAGAGGAAGAGGAAGGACCAGTCCTAGAGGAAGAGGAAGGACCAGTCCTAGAGGAAGAGGAAGGACCAGTCCTAGAGGTAGAGGAAGGACCAGTCCTAGAGGTAGAGGAAGGACCAGTCCTAGAGGAAGAGGAAGGACCAGTCCTAGAGGTAGAGGAAGGACCAGTCCCAGAGGAAGAGGAAGGACCAGTCCTAGAGGTAGAGGAAGGACCAGTCCCAGAGGAAGAGGAAGGACCAGTCCTAGAGGTAGAGGAAGGACCAGTCCTAGAGGAAGAGGAAGGACCAGTCCTAGAGGAAGAGGAAGGACCAGTCCTAGAGGTAGAGGAAGGACCAGTCCTAGAGGAAGAGGAAGGACCAGTCCTAGAGGTAGAGGAAGGACCAGTCCCAGAGGAAGAGGAAGGACCAGTCCTAGAGGTAGAGGAAGGACCAGTCCTAGAGGAAGAGGAAGGACCAGTCCTAGAGGAAGAGGAAGGACCAGTCCTAGAGGAAGAGGAAGGACCAGTCCTAGAGGAAGAGGAAGGACCAGTCCTAGAGGTAGAGGAAGGACCAGTCCTAGAGGAAGAGGAAGGACCAGTCCTAGAGGTAGAGGAAGGACCAGTCCCAGAGGAAGAGGAAGGACCAGTCCTAGAGGAAGAGGAAGGACCAGTCCTAGAGGTAGAGGAAGGACCAGTCCTAGAGGAAGAGGAAGGACCAGTCCCAGAGGAAGAGGAAGGACCAGTCCTAGAGGAAGAGGAAGGACCAGTCCTAGAGGAAGAGGAAGGACCAGTCCTAGAGGAAGAGGAAGGACCAGTCCTAGAGGAAGGATCCTGGACATTGAGAAACACCTTCTGTCCATGATCATCATGAGGATCAGCTCTGACACTGACAGCTTTAGCTCCGCCCCTTTAACGTTAAATAGCGTGTTGATCTCTGACCTGTCCGCAGATGAGCCGCTTCGGTCCAGGTGTCAGCCAGTCTCAGGCCGGACGGCTCTCCGCCGGTCAGCGAGTCTGAGGGACTGATGGCTCCGTCCAGCTGGAGAGGTAGCGCAGATGTTAGCGCGGATGTTAGCGCAGATGTTAGCGCAGATGTTAGCGCAGATGTTGAGTTGGAGAGTGAGTGAGTCCTGCTGACCGCAGCGGGTGTGGCGTCCTCTTCCGGTCCTCCTGACTCCAGTGTGGCGGCACGGCTGCAGAGACACACCGCGGCCAGCAGGAGGCTCAGCGGAGCCAACATGGCGGATCGGGAGTCTGGAGCTACACGGGATCCCAGACGCCACTGAACACTTCCTGGAGAAACGGGAGCATCACGGATCAGGATTATAGATCACTTTAATATCTGAACGTGTTTGAGTCAAGAATTCCACTTTTCACAGCAGCTGCGCGATTAATCACACTGACAACATGTTAAAACATGCTAGCAAAATGCTAAATCATGGTAGCAGAATGCTAATTCGTGTTAACAACATGCTCGAAACATGCTAATTCATGCAATGGGCCCTATTTTAACGATCTGAAACGCAAGTGTCAAAGCGCGAAGCGCAAGTAACTTTGTGGGCGGGTCTCGGCGCTGTTGCTATTTTCCCGGCGGGATAAATGGCTCTTGCGCCCGGCGCAAATCTAAAATGGGTTGGTCTGAAGTAGCTTCATTATTCATAGGTGTGGTTTGGGCGTAACGTGAATAAACCAATCAGAGCGTCATCCAACATTCCCTGTAAAAGCAGGTGCGCAAGTTCCATTATGGATTGCTATTATTATGGCGTATTTACCAGGCGCACGCCAGGAGCGGTTCACAGCCGAGGAGACTGATGTTCTTGTAAGAGCAGTGAAAGACAGAGAAGTTGTGTTGTATGAGGATTGGAGAAACCCACCCAAAATAGCGTCGGTTAAACAGGCGTGGGAGGAAATAGCCACAATTGTTTCATCAGCTGGCATCCCCAGGACGTCGCACCAGTGCCGCAAGCGCTACAATGACATCAGAAGACGGGGAAAGTCCAAGCTTGCCAGCATCAATCGGGCACGCCGTGTAACGGGAGGTGGATCTGCCTCTACTCAGGACCTGACGCCAGCAGAGGACATCGCTGCGTCCACCCTCACCGACTTTTTTTCCTAGTTCTTGACGGACAAACCAATTTGTCAGATGTCCTTATATACATATATGTCTTGCCACTATTGGGCAAACAGGTCTGATCCTTAATTATTACAATTAGCCTGAATCATTTGTAAGCTAGATTTATGCCTATTTTTTCACATCTTCGTGGCACACCACAATGATTTCCGTCATATCATGTGTTAATATTTTTTTAGTGTAACAATTTATGATTTGCAAAAATAACTGTTGCATCTGTGTAGATTACATGAGCAAAGTGTATGCGCGTTGTGCACGCTATACATTATGGTCAAGCATGCGCCCTTAAAATAGCATAATGAACAACGCGCAACGCGCCACTGACTTTAGACTAGGTTTTTTCTGATCAGTGGCGCAATTGTTTAATGGAACAGCAAAATAGCACCAGGGATTGTTTGCGCCGGAACACGCCTCCTTTTTTGCGCTGAACCGCCCAGGTAGCGCAAGTTCATTCACTAGTTTAGAGACGTGCTTCTGTGGAGGGAAAAGCGCGCTTTGCGCGGGTGCAAAATAGGAATGACACATGCGTCGGTGTACAAAGTCAATTGCGCTGGGTGCAAGATAGGGCCCAATGTGTTAAAACATGCTAATCCATGCTAGCAGAATGCTAATTCGTGTTAACAACATGCTCGAAACATGCTAAAACATGCTAATTCATGCAATGTGTTAAAACATGCTAATCCATGCTAGCAGAATGCTAATTCATGCAATGTGTTAAAACATGCTAATCCATGCTAGCAGAATGCTAATTCATGCAATGTGCTAAAACATGCTAATCCATGTTAACAGAATGCTTTTTCATGCAATGTGCTAAAACATGCTAATTAATGCAGTGTGCTAAAACATGCTAATCCATGCTAGCAGAAGTGTTGCTAGGGTGTTGCTAAGGTGTGATGAGTGGCTGCTAGGGCGTTGATAAAGTGTTCTCTAGAGCACTGATAATGTATTCTGGGTGATTGCTAGGGTGTTGCTAAGGTGTGATGAGTGGTTGCTAGGGCGTTGATAAAGTGTTCTCTAGAGCACTGATAATGTATTCTGGGTGATTTCTAGGGTGTTGCTAAGGTGTTATGAGTGGTTGCTAGGGCGTTGATAAGGTGTTCTAGAGCACTGATAATGTATTCTGGGTGATTGCTAGGGTGTTGCTAAGGTGTTACGAGTGGCTGCTAGGGCGTTGATAAGGTGTTCTAGAGCACTGATAATGTATTCTGGGTGATTGCTAGGGTGTTGCTAAGGTGTTATGAGTGGTTGCTAGGGCGTTGATAAGGTGTTCTAGAGCACTGATAATGTATTCTGGGTGGTTGCTAGGGTGTTGCTAAGGTGTTATGAGTGGTTGCTAGGGCGTTGATAAGGTGTTCTAGAGCACTGATAATGTATTCTGGGTGGTTGCTAGGGTGTTGCAAAGGTGTTATAAGTGGCTGTAGGGTATTGATAAGGTGTTCTAGAGCACTGATAATGTATTATGGGTAGTTGCTAGGGTGTTGCTAAGGTGTTATGAGTGGTTGCTAGGGCGTTGATAAGGTGTTCTAGAGTACTGATAATGTATTCTGGGTGATTGCTAGGGTGTTGCTAAGGTGTTATGAGTGGTTGCTAGGGCGTTGATAAGGTGTTCTAGAGCACTGATAATGTATTCTGGGTGATTGCTAGGTGCTAGGCCTTTAGCCTCCTTGTTAGAGCGTCCGACTCTCATGCAGGTGGACCAGGGTTCGAGTCCCACTTGGAGCGGTCAGTTCGAATAGGAGGGGTTACACCAGCAACATGCTAATTAATGTCAACAACGTGTTAAATGATACTAGCAACATTTCTTTAACTTTCTCCCAGTAAAACGTTCAAACTTCAAGCCGTTTAAAGTTATTTTAAGCGTTCAGACCTGGCTGTGTCACAACATTAGCGTACTCGTCTCTCTGGTCACTTTACACACAGCAGGTTTGGCCCCCATTGACTTCCTCAGGTTTCTTCATACTGGGGGTCATTTTTGGTGAACTGTCCCTTTAAGAGATACTTATTGTGTAGCATTTCTTCTTCTTATTATTATTATTATCAATAATAATAAAATAATCTGCCATGTCTATGGTGTTTTTATGAAGAATAAAGCATCTCACTGGGAAACAATCATTAATGTATAGTATTAAAATAAACTATTATAAAGCCGAGATGAACACTATGATTCTGTATATTAGTTATAGCACACTTAAAGATGATTGGCTGTAATAAACATCATCTCTATAACGGGTGGATGTATATTCACGGGGTTATTGTTCTGAGCTGCCAGCCATTTCATCTCTTTCTGCAGCAGTAACTTGACACACACACACACACACACACACACACTACTGCAATTCTCTGCCAGGGTCTAAAAATAGCCCGGAGACAATGCGCCCTACTGTATCCTCCATTAGGGGTCCATGCCGTGATTATTGATCATAAATCATAAGCGTGATGTGTATGACTCTCGTCAGACTCTATAATAATCCGCGCGTGATGTGTGTGCGCAGATTCTGATCCCCTCGCGCGAACAGCGACGGCTCCTCTGCACAACTTTAATATGAAGTGAACACACACGGTAATGACGCACATCCTCACCTGCGGTGTGTGAACGCCGAGTCGCTCTCATCTCATGCCCAGTGCACGCGCAGTGTCCAGTCACCCGCCGCCGCTCTTAAGACGCATTATAAGCGCTCGCTGCTACTCCACTGCCTGCGTCAGCGCGCGCCACTGAAGAACCCAGCGCTCGGTGTGAGTGTGTGTGTGTGTGTGTGTGTGTGTGAGAGAGAGAGTGAGTGATGGGTAGGTTTAGGGGTAGGGGCATAGTGTGTGTGTGTGTGTGTGTGTGTGTGTGATGGGTAGGTTTAGGGGTAGGGGCATAGTGTGTGTGTGTGTGTGTGTGTGTGTGTGTGTGTGTGTGTGTGTGTGTGTGTGTGTGTGTGATGGGTAGGTTTAGGGGTAGGGGCATAGTGTGTGTGTGTGTGTGTGTGTGTGTGTGTGTGTGTGTGTGTGTGTGTCAAGTCAAGTCAAGTCAACTTTATTTATATAGCGCTTTTAACAATGCAGATTGTCTCAGAGCAGCTTCAGTGTTAAACAGGAAAATAATGCAGCATAATTTTATTCAGCTGTACAGCCATTCTGGAGAAAACGCTGATGTCATCAGCTCATTTCAATTATCATACAGTGACAGTGTGGGCTTTAGATCAGTAATTTAGTTCATATGGTTAATTTAGTTTAATAATTAGATTTATTTGGATATTTAGTTGAAAAATTTTGAAAAATGTAGTGTCCCAAACTGAGCAAGCCAAGCCAGAGGCAACAGTGTCAAGGAAACCCAAACCCCATCAGGAGCAGAATGGAGAAAAATAAACCTTGGAGAAACCAGGCTCAGTCGGGGGGGCAGTTCTCCACTGGCCAATTAACAAGCAGCGTATGATTATTATTCTGGCAACTTTACAGGTCAGAGGTCATAATAGATCGGAATATTCGAACAATCGGAGTCATCACGCCGGAGACGGGTTTATTGAGGATGCCGTGACGATGAGGCAGTTTCAGGAGGAGGATAATCACGGTCTCTCAGACACTTCAGGGTCATGTGTTGGTCATGTGTCGGTCATGTGTCGGTCATGTGTCGGTCATGTGTTGGTCATGTGTTGGGCATGTGTCGGTCATGTGTTGGTCATGTGTCGGTCATGTGTTGGTCATGTGTCGGTCATGTGTCGGTCTTGTGTTGGTCATGTGTCGGTCATGTGTTGGTCTTGTGTTGGTCATGTGTTGGTCATGTGTCGGTCTTGTGTTGGTCATGTGTTGGTCATGAGTTGGTCATGTGTCGGTCATGTTGGTCATGAGTTGGTCATGTGTTGGTCATGTGTCGGTCATGTGTCGGTCATGTGTCGGTCATGTGTTGGTCATGTGTTGGTCATGTGTTGGTCATGTGTTGGTCATGTGTCGGTCATGTGTCGGTCATGTGTCGGTCATGTGTCGGTCATGTGTCGGTCATGTGTTGGTCATGTGTTGGTCATGTGTCGGTCATGTGTCGGTCATGTGTTGGTCATGTGTTGGTCATGTGTCGGTCATGTGTTGGTCATGTGTCGGTCATGTGTTGGTCATGTGTCGGTCATGTGTTGGTCATGTGTCGGTCATGTGTCGGTCTTGTGTTGGTCATGTGTCGGTCATGTGTTGGTCTTGTGTTGGTCATGTGTTGGTCATGTGTCGGTCTTGTGTTGGTCATGTGTTGGTCATGAGTTGGTCATGTGTCGGTCATGTTGGTCATGAGTTGGTCATGTGTTGGTCATGTGTTGGTCATGTGTTGGTCATGTGTTGGTCATGTTGGTCATGTGTTGGTCATGAGTTGGTCATGTGTTGGTCATGTGTTGGTCATGTGTTGGTCATGAGTTGGTCATGTGTTGGTCATGTGTTGGTCATGTGTTGGTCATGTGTTAGTCATGTGTTGGTCATGTGTTAGTCATGTGTTGGTCATGTGTTGGTCATGTGTTAGTCATGTGTTGGTCATGAGTTGGTCATGTGTTGGTCATGTGTTGGTCATGTGTTGGTCATGTGTTGGTCATGTGTTGGTCATGAGTCGGTCATGTGTTGGTCATGTATCGGTCATGTGTCGGTCATGAGTTGGTCATGAGTTGGTCATGTGTTGGTCATGTGTTGGTCATGAGTTGGTCATGTGTTGGTCATGTGTTGGTCTTGTGTTGGTCATGTGTTGGTCATGTGTTGGTCATGTGTTGGTCTTGTGTTGGTCTTGTGTTAGTCATGTGTTGGTCATGTGTTGGTCTTGTGTTGGTCATGTGTTAGTCATGTGTTGGTCATGCGTTAGTCATGCGTTGGTCATGTGTCGGTCTTGTGTTGGTCTTGTGTTGGTCATGTGTTAGTCATGTGTTGGTCATGTGTTGGTCATGTGTTGGTCTTGTGTTGGTCTTGTGTTAGTCATGTGTTGGTCATGTGTTGGTCTTGTGTTGGTCATGTGTTAGTCATGTGTTGGTCATGCGTTAGTCATGTGTTGGTCATGTGTTGGTCATGTGTTGGTCTTGTGTTGGTCATGTGTTAGTCATGTGTTGGTCATGTGTTAGTCATGTGTTGGTCATGTGTTAGTCATGTGTTGGTCATGCGTTAGTCATGTGTTAGTCATGTGTTAGTCATGTGTTGGTCATGTGTTAGTCATGTGTTGGTCATGCGTTAGTCATGTGTTAGTCATGTGTTAGTCATGTGTTGGTCATGTGTTGGTCTTGTGTTGGTCATGTGTTAGTCATGTGTTGGTCATGTGTTGGTCTTGTGTTGGTCATGTGTTAGTCATGTGTTGGTCATGCGTTAGTCATGTGTTGGTCATGTGTTGGTCATGTGTTGGTCTTGTGTTGGTCATGTGTTAGTCATGTGTTGGTCATGTGTTAGTCATGTGTTGGTCATGTGTTAGTCATGTGTTGGTCATGCGTTAGTCATGTGTTAGTCATGTGTTAGTCATGTGTTGGTCATGTGTTAGTCATGTGTTGGTCATGCGTTA
>JARQWZ010000336.1:557500-641841 GCA_033150135.1 Gobio occitaniae
CTAATATAATGACTATAACGGCTATTATAATGACTATAACAGCTAATATAATGAATATAACGGCTATTATAATGACTATAACGGCTAATATAATGACTATAACGGCTAATATAATGAATATAACGGCTAATATAATGAATATAACGGCTATTATAATGACTATAACGGCTAATGTAATGAATATAACGGCTAATATAATGAATATAACGGCTAATATAATGAATATAACGGCTAATATAATGACTATAACGGCTAATATAATGAATATAACGGCTAATATAATGAATATAACTGCTAATATAATCAAGCTGTTTTATTGTATTTCCGCAGTTGAAACACTAATTGAGCCACATATGATGCGTTTCAGTAAGTGTGTGTCCTCAACACACCTTCAGATGTTCATTCATGTTCATTCATCAGTCGCGCCACATTAAAGAGCGACAAAGCGGCATTCATCGCTTGAGTTTCCTGATCAAATGGACAGAATACTTCATATGTTCAAGTGGGAACTCAGATTGAAGTGTGTTTAACAAGCTGTTAACTGTTACTGTGTGTTCACACCAGACGTGACTTGCGTGAATAAATCGCGCTATTCGCGTGTAGTTGGAGTTCGTATCATGGGCGGGGCTTCTGCCAGCGGCTCGTCTAGTTGTGAAATGGCTGACATGGATTGTTCTAAAATACGCCGAATAAGCTAAATTTGCCGGCTTTAGCTAGCTTGTAGTCTCAATATGTGTATATATAGCTCAAATTAAGTAAAGAGCGCTTTTTACAACTCCCCAGACTGTCCGACCTCCTCACTCACTTTCTTCCAAGCAAGATCCTTTATTCTGTTTCTATAAAGTATGAAGATGTGTCGCACAGCTCCGGGTATCCACATATGATTGTGTCCTCATTGTTGTCACTACTAGAGCAAGCTCCTGATTGGTTAACGTGTCGCGAATATCCGCCAATGTTCCGATTTTTGAACTTGCGCAAATCACGCGCCAAACGCTCAATGTCATTCGTGCCGCCTCATAGGGATGGCTCGATACCACAATTTTGTCTTCGGTACGGTCCCACAATCTAATACCGAAGTACAGATATTAAATCGATACCACACAGGGATACCACAACATTTGTTTACTATTTTGTAAGAAATAATTTCAGCAATATTGCGCGTCTCCATTCTCTAGCTCTCAGAATTAGCAAATTGCTTCTGGCTTTTAAAGACATCGTACCTACACTAAAGCATCTGCGCGCTCATTTCGCGTCGTTTCAGGAGCTGACGGAAATCACTGGCCACGTCTTTTTAAACCTCGCCAATTTGAACATGCAAGCAATTTTATAGAATTTCACAATACATGGTATGGGAGCTCTGAGCGAGTTTTCTTTGCGCTCATACCAACAACAAACACACAAGCCTAAAGAGCTTGCGCATTCCAAATTAAGCTGTTTTTCCTTAGTCAAATACACACAAAATGTCAAAAATGTCCATCTTTAGTGAGCAGTCACATAAACACAGTTGTCTTTCGCGAGTGTAAATAGTGCAATAATATGCGTGAAAATATTATGAAATCTAAACATCACTGTTTGAAACAAACGCTGGAGATTTTGTGATATTTAAACAATACGATCTTATGTGCGTTGATGAGTGTTAAAAGAAAATAAATGTCTAACTTAATTAGATGGTTTGAATTATGCACTCGCCTGTCGATCTCTTAATGTCTTATACAACAGGAATGGCGAGTGAGCGATGGTTTGATGGTTCTTCAGTTTTATAAGAAAAGTTATTACAAATTTCACATCTAATCCTCTCTTTATTAATGAGTTTTGGGCTTGTTGAGTGAGAATCAACTGCTGTATTCATTTTGTTCCTCTATGGCACCACATTTGCCGGTTTTCGCGTCTTTCTTTCGCACTATTTGCGCTGCAGAATGTCTATTCGCGTCTTTGCATTGACTTAACATGTAAATCACTCGCGCAAAACGCTTCATTCACGTCTGGTGTGAACGCACCATTAAAGATTTCATACACACACATGTACCATACCGAAACAATTATGACGTAACGAAATCCGAACGTGAAACGCACTCCGGACCACTTATTAAAAACAAAAGATTCGCAACGGTTTCGTGAAGCAGTGTTTCGAAAGCGCCCGCCACAAGTTGTGGTTTGCTATTGGTGGATCTCATGTGAGTGACAGGTTGCCCCGCCCTCACCATCAGCGAAGAGATGAAGTTATTCTGATATGCCAACTTTAAATAATGGTGTTTCCAGGCGGTTCGAGTGGTCCAGTACAACATCAACACCGAGGAGCTGTACACCATCCTGAAGGAGTTCGTGCACCTGCTGTACTTCAGGTATGAGCTCAGGGCGGACACCAAATGGTTCAATCCACAAATCACCAACATAGTGGATTTAATGTAGCAATGCTAACTGTAACCATGGTATTGTGGCACAATGTTTTGGTACATTATCTCCGCGTTCGTTCAACCTCTGAGAGTGAAAGTCAGGCACTTTTCAAGACCGTCACACTTTCTCCAGCACTTCAAAGCCCTAAATATGATCCCGTTTTAATTATATTTTTAATGTGATGGTTTGTAAAACTAAAAGTTTAAAGATGTAGGAAAAATAAACACCTTTATTTAAAACAGTGCCACTATAACCAGTAGATGGCGGCAGAGGAGCACTGAGCCACTTCCACTCCCTAATAAATGGAGAAAAGTAGGAAATCACTAAGTCTCATGACTGATTTACTCCTTTAATAATCACTGGAGCTGTCGTCAGTTCAGTGTGAGACTATAGAAGAACAACGGCACATTTAATAAGAGTAGAAGATTTACATTTTACGTGTATAAATTTGTTCATTAACCCTCTGGTGCTCTTCCTTTAGGGGTTGCATTGGTCGTCTTCCCGCTCATAAATGACCGGACACCTAAAAATTAAACTTCCTCCACCCCAGTAAAACCAATGCAATTTATCTTTCTTCAATAATATTTTTTCTTTTTAATTTTGTATTGTGAGATGATTTGATGGTATTTTTTAATATTTATGCAATAATTATGGTCTATTTTTGCCATTTAAAATTATACAAAAAATGTATTTCAGGTTAAAATAGAGACTAGGCCTTCAAAATAATATTTTTTGAAGGCAGATTAGCGCCTCTTTTGGAATTATTTCAGAAATCCTGCACTCATGTGTGTGACCACTAGAGGTCTCTCAGGAGAGGCTGGAGCATTCACTAGTTCTGTTTTCAACACATTTAATGATTTTATTTTTGATGGATTTGAATATATATTTTAAAAAATCTCAAATACTATTTATTATAAAGTTTTAGATATTTTTTTGTTTGTTAGAAATATAGATTTTTTTCTGTGAATTTGTGTTTTTGCCGATTTCCCGTTCATTTCCTATGACCGAAGACAATTAACGCTACTTTTTTTTTTTACAACCAATTAGCATGCTCGAATCATGACCCCAATTTTTTTTGTGTTTACATCCCTAATGCTTGAGTCACCAAGTTTCATATCATTCTGATGAAGCTGTGATTTTTAACATCTCAAAACTTTTCCGGTCAGAAATGACCGAAGAGCACCAGAGGGTTAAAGTTAATTTTATCTGCAGCTCAACTCAAGCTCAGAGCTTCACTGTCAAGACATAAACCTGTAATATGATCAGAGATGTTACTGTAAAACACTAGTATTGTATGATTAACTGAGCTGAATGAAGTGAGTGTGCTCCTGATGAACACATGATGCTGTTTCTCCTCAGGCATCTGCTGGTGAATCCTCGAGACCGGCGAGTGGTGATCATCGAGTCCATCCTCTGTCCTTCACACTTCAGAGAGACGCTCTCCAGAGTCTTCTTCAAGCACTTCGAGGTAAAGCCGTCCTCTCAGCCGTGTCACGTTACCATTACAGATTCACCATGAAAAAACTATTGAGAAATGAGGCCGTTTTCCATTAAAGGGTTAGTTCACCCAAAACTGTAAATTGTGTCATTAATGACTGAGCCTCATGTGGTTGGACACCCGTCAGACCTCCGTTCATCTTCAGACACAAATGAAGATATTTTAGTGTAAATCTGATGCTCTGAAAGGCCTCCATTGGCTCAACTTTACACTCTCAAGACCCTTAAAAGACACTAAAGACTAAAGTTACAAAGTCCATCTCACTACAGCGGCTCTACAATAACTTTATGAAGACGACAATAGTTTCTGTGCGCAAAAAAACCTTAAAGGTCCTGTTCTTCGTGATCCCATTTTTCAAACTTTAGTTAGTGTGTAATGTTGCTGTTAGAGCATATATAATACCTGTAAAATTATAAAGCTCAAAGTTCAATGCCAAGCGAGATATTTTATTTGACAGAAGTTCCCTTTCAAAGCCTACAGCGAACGGCTGCTTAGGACTACATCCTGGTATTTCCTGCTTTAATGACGTCAGTAGAGCAGTATGTCGACTAACCTCCGCCCACAAAAACACGCGAAAAAGGGGGCGTGGTCTTGTTGCTCCCGCGTGGAGTAGAGGAAGTGTTGCGTTCGGTTGCGTTCGTATAGTTTGTTTGTTGCCATGTCGTCGAGACGCTGTTATTTTCATCCCGGAGTCAAGTCACCTTTGTTTGGCTTTCCCAGGGACGCTGTACTTAGAGATCATTGAGCGCATGCATCCCCGTTATGGTGAGAGGCGTGACCTTTCCGGTAACGTGCGCTCTGCGTGCGCTAAGCTGCTGTCCAATCACAACACGGGAACCGCTGGCCCAATCAGAACTCGTTACGTGTTTCTGAAGGAGGGACTTCATAGAACAGGGAAATCTTTCAAGCCGTTTTGAGGACAGTGAAAACAGCAGTATACAGATCAGTACATTGTGTGAAAAATACTGTGTTTTTTTACACGCGAAACATGAACACATGTTATATTGCACACTGTAAACACAATCAAAGCTTCAAAAAAAACACGAAAAACGGGACCTTTAAATAACGACTTATATAGTGATAACGATTTCAAAATAATGCATCATGAAGCTTCAAAGCGTTATGAATCAGTGGGTCGATTCATGATTCGGATCGCGTGTCAAACCGCCAAACTGCTGAAATTACGTGACTTTGGCGATTCAAATCGCTGAATCGACTCACTGATTCATAACACTCCGAACCGCTGAATCGACTCACTGATTCATAACGCTCCAAACCGCTGAATCGACTCACTGATTCATAACGCTTCAAACCGCTGAATCGACTCACTGATTCATAACGCTCCAAACTGCTGAATCGACTCGCTGATTCATAATGCTCCAAACCGCTGAATCGACTCACTGATTCATAACGCTCCAAACTGCTGAATCGACTCGCTGATTCATAACGCTCCAAACTGCTGAATCGACTCGCTGATTCATAATGCTCCAAACTGCTGAATCGACTCCCTGATTCATAACGCTCTGAACCGCTGAATCGACTCACTGATTCATAACGCTCCAAATCGCTGAATCGACTCACTGATTCATAACGCTCCGAACCGCTGAATCGACTCCCTGATTCATAACGCTCCAAACTGCTGAATCGACTCGCTGATTCATAATGCTCCAAACCGCTGAATCGACTCGCTGATTCATAATGCTCCAAACCGCTGAATCGACTCCCTGATTCATAACGCTCTGAACCGCTGAATCGACTCACTGATTCATAACGCTCTGAACCACTGAATCGACTCACTGATTCATAACGCTCCAAATCGCTGAATCGACTCACTGATTCATAACGCTCCAAATCGCTGAATCGACTCACTGATTCATAACGCTCCAAACCGCTGAATCGACTCGCTGATTCATAATGCTCCAAACCGCTGAATCGACTCCCTGATTCATAACGCTCTGAACCGCTGAATCGACTCACTGATTCATAACGCTCTGAACCACTGAATCGACTCACTGATTCATAACGCTCCAAATCGCTGAATCGACTCACTGATTCATAACGCTCTGAACCGCTGAATCGACTCCCTGATTCATAACGCTCTGAACCGCTGAATCGACTCACTGATTCATAACGCTCTGAACCACTGAATCGACTCACTGATTCATAACGCTCCAAATCGCTGAATCGACTCACTGATTCATAACGCTCTGAACCGCTGAATCAACTCACTGATTCATAACACTTCGAAGCTTCATGATGCCGTGTTTTGAAATCGGTCATCATGATATAAGTCGTTATTTAGGGTTTTTTTTGCGCAAAAACTATTCTCGTCTCCATAAAGTTATTGTAAAATAAGGTGAGACACTACAGGTCAATAGGGAATTTTTTAAATTACAAGATATCACTGTGAAACTTCTCCAGTTTATTACTGGCATAAACATAAGAAAAAAATGAATTACAAGTTTTGTGTAAATTAATGTTTTAAAATGCAAATGAGGCCTAATATACTTAAAGCTCCACTGTGTGATATTTTCCTCCATCTAGTGGTGAACTGGTGTATGACCATCCAGTGAATATTAGTTTCTGTATCAATTCCGATTTGGTTTTAACTCCTACGGTGGCTGATTTAGTCCAAGATTAACATGGCTTCCAGCTCGACCTCGTCCACATTTGACACAGAGCCATCGAGTGTTAAAACGCCAAAGGCCAAGCTTGAATTTACGGGAATGTCCCTCTTTGGCTAATGTACTTTCAAGATGGAGGCTCAACATGGCGACCCGCATTCGAACCCTCACCCGTATGTGTTTACAATGGCATATTATAAACTTACCAGAATACTTTATTACTTTAAAGAAGTAAATATACATTAATGAGCACATATATTTTTGAAAGAACTAAGTGTTTTTAGCTAAGAATAAACTAAAAAAGTTACACAGTGTAGCTTTAAATATGCGCTCATCTGCATATCGCCCAGCCCTATTAGCATCACGCTCTGCTGAGTAAGAGAGACTCTTGAGTGCTGATGTGCAGTAAAATCTCTCTTTATTGCAGGTCCCATCAGTGCTGTTTGCTCCCAGTCACCTGATGTCCGTCATGACTCTGGGCGTCCAGTCTGCACTGGTTATGGACTGTGGATACACAGAGACGCTGGTCTTACCAGGATCCTTTGACAGCAAATGCACTTTGATTAATGTGTTTGTTTTATACAGTACGGATTGTTCAATTCAATTCAAATGTATTTGTATAGCGCTTTTCACAATACACATTGTTTTAAAGCAGCTTTACAGAAAGTGCATTTCATAAATGTATATTGAAAAATGTTAGAAAGAGAATGTTAGAAAAAGTTAATCAATCCTGTATTAATTTAGTCTAGTGTCCCGAGATAACAACAGAAAAGCAGATGGGAGATAATTAGCATAGCTGCTGTTCAGAATATTAATGCTTTTGATCCGATTTAACTGTAGTATAAAAGGTATTTCTAATGTGAATGCTTGGCTAAAGAGATGCGTCTTTAATCTAGTTTTAAACTGGGACAGCGAGTCTGAACCTCGAACAATATCAGGAAGACTATTCCAGAGTTTAGGAGCTAAATGTGAAAATGCCCTCCCTCCTTTAGTGGACTTAGATATCCTAGGAATGACCAGAAGCCTAGAGTTTAGTGATCTTAAAGAGCGCCATGGATAGAAGATCCGTTAAATACACTGGAGCTAAACCATTTAGGGCTTTATAGGTCAGTAGCAATACTTTGTAATTGATACGGAACTTAATAGGTAACCAGTGTAGAGATGATAAAATTGGTGTTATATGATCATATTTTCTTGACCTAGTAAGAACTCTAGCAGCTGCGTTTTGGACTAACTGTAGCTTGTTTATTGATGATGCAGGACAACCAGCTAATAAAGCATTACAGTAATCTAGTCTCGAGGTCATGAATGCATGAACTAACTTTTCTGCATCAGAGATAGATAGCATGTTACGTAGCTTAGCAATGTTTCTAAGGTGGAAAAATGCCGTTCTTGTAACATATGAAATATGATTTTCGAAAGACAAGTTTGTCTCCAGCATTATCAGGTTACATGACTTTAACCGTGCGCTAGATCTACGAAGGCATTCCGATCCTGTGCGCATGGGAGGCTCTGCCAATGGGAGGAAAGGCCATTCATAAGTAAGTCCAGAGTTAAATGTGAAGAGGCGTGTGATGAATCTGCCAACATGTGAAGAGGCGTGTGATGAATCTGCCAACATGTGAAGAGGCGTGTGATGAATCTGCCGTGTTCTCAGTGTCATGTGTTGTTCGTCTGCAGGGAGCTACACACTCTCCTGAGTGAGCAATGCACGCTGGACACCGACTCGGGCACCGGACTCAACCTGCCCGCCATCATCAGTGAGACACACACACACACACACACACACTCTGACCTGTGTTCTTCCTTTCCCCGCACATCCTACAGGGGCTCGACTTTAAAGGGTTAGTTCACCCAAAAGTGTAAATTGTGTCATTAATGACTGAGCCTCATGTGGTTGGACACCCGTCAGACCTCCGTTCATCTTCAGACACAAATGAAGATATTTTAGTGTAAATCTGATGCTCTGAAAGGCCTCCAACACTCCAAACCGCTGAATCGACTCACTGATTCATAACGCTCCGAACCGCTGAATCGACTCACTGATTCATAACGCTCTGAACCGCTGAATCGACTCACTGATTCATAACGCTCCGAACCGCTGAATTGACTCACTGATTCATAACACTCTGAACCGCTGAATCGACTCACTGATTCATAACGCTCTGAACCGCTGAATCGACTCACTGATTCATAACGCTCTGAACCGCTGAATCGACTCACTGATTCATAACGCTCCGAACCGCTGAATCGACTCACTGATTCATACCGCTCTGAACCGCTGATTCGACTCACTGATTCATAACGCTCCGAACCGCTGAATCGACTCACTGATTCATAACGCTCTAAACCGCTGAAGCGACTCACTGATTCATAACGCTCTGAACCGCTGAATCGACTCACTGATTCATAACGCTCTGAACCGCTGAATCGACTCACTGATTCATAACGCTCTGAACCGCTGAATCGACTCACTGATTCATAACGCTCTGAACCGCTGAATCGACTCACTGATTCATAACGCTCTGAACCGCTGAATCGACTCACTGATTCATAACGCTTCGAAGCTTCATGAGGCCGTGTTTTGAAATCGTCATCACTATATAAGTCGTTATTTAGGGTTTTTTTGCGCACAGAAACTATTGTCGTCTTCATAAAGTTATTGTAGAGCCGCTGTAGTGAGATGGACTTTGTAACTTTAGTCTTTAGTGTCTTTTAAGGGTCTTGAGAGTGTAAAGTTGAGCCAATGGAGGCCTTTCAGAGCATCAGATTTACACTAAAATATCTTCATTTGTGTCTGAAGATGAACGGAGGTCTGACGGGTGTCCAACCACATGAGGCTCAGTCATTAATGACACAATTTACAGTTTTGGCTGAACTAACCCTTTAATGGAACACTCCACTTTTTTTGAAAATAGGCTCATTTTACAAGTCTCGCGAAGATCCGCCACTATTACGCAGGAATGAGAAAGTAGTTCCTAGCCATGTAGGTGTAGAAAATCACAACTTTTCATTTTCAGTTGGTCTTAGCACACAATGTAACTGTAGAAGAGTCAAGTTTTAAATAGGAAAAATATTGAAAGTGGCTTTTTAGTGTGTGTGATGATCTGTTGGTGTGTGTTACAGGCTCCATTCCAGAGGATGTTGTGGAGGATATCAAAGGTTCGTCATATAGAGACGCTTTTCACCAACACTCCTCTGGATTACATCTGCATCCAGGATTCTGTGAAGTACAGTGGGGTTCATGTTGACTTTAGCACTACACTAACTGTGTGTGTGTGTGTGTGTGTGTGTGTGTGTGTGTTCAGTGCGGACGTGTTTTGTTAGCGATCTGCAGAGGGGCATGAAGATCCAGGAGGCCAAATTCAACCTGGATGGGTCTGCCAAGGTCAGAACACACTTCAGAAACTCTCAAACATTCATCTTCATCACACTTTCTGGACAAACTATGATTAAACCCTTTACTGGAGTTTTTAATGTTAATAGACATTTTTATGCAGAGATATAAACTGATAAAAAACAGGGCATTTCACAAAAGCATTATTTTATGAGTTCGATCATGGATTTTATGCTTCGTTTTAAGTGTTATCCTGATTTATTTATATTTTAATTTACTTTAGTTCATTTTAATGAATTTATTTACCTAGTTTTTTTAACTAATTAATTAAAAAAGTGTATTTATGAATTTTTGTTTTGTATTAAATCTTAAATGGTTTATATAGTTTTATGTTAATTGTGCGATTTTTAATAA
Organism: Gobio occitaniae; assembly: GCA_033150135.1. Classification (NCBI taxonomy): domain Eukaryota; kingdom Metazoa; phylum Chordata; class Actinopteri; order Cypriniformes; family Gobionidae; genus Gobio; species Gobio occitaniae. The sequence goes on from JARQWZ010000336.1 coordinate 567,768, forward strand.
ACCCTAACCCCACACTTTATATTTATATATATATATTATGTATGTATAAAGGTAAAAATAATACAAATACATTTAAAAATTAATACAGAAAATAATAAATAAAGGAATAAATACAACAAAAAAAACATTTAGGATAAAATGTAATTAAAAATCTGGTATAATTAATAATATTTTGTTTTTATCAAGTCATTTGTTTCTCTATTTGTCCTATTTAATAATATTAATAATAGACTACATTTTTATTCAGAGATATAAACTGATATAAAACAGGGCATTTCACAAAAGCATTATTTTATGAGTTTGATCATGGATTTTATGCTTTGTTATAAGTGTTATCTTGATTTATTTATATACTAATTTTTAATAAATATATATTTAATTTATTTTAGTTTACCTAGTTTTTTAACTAATGAGTTAAAAAGGTGTATTTTAGAATTTTTGTCTTGTATTTAATCTTAAATGGTTTGTATAGTTTTATGTTAATTGTGTGATTTTTTAAAAAATATATATTTTTAACTTATTTTTAATTAACATATATGTATGTATAAAGTAAAAATAATACAAATACATTTCAAAATAAATATAGAAAGGAATAAATAAAACAAAAAAAAACTGTTTAGGATAAAATGAAATTAAAATGAATTATTATAATTAATAATATTCTGTTTTTATCAAGTCATTTGTTTCTTTATTTGATTTATTAATTTATTTTAGCTTATAGCTTATTTAATAGTAAAATAAAATAAATAAATAAATGTAATAATAGGCACAATAAAGAATAAATATAATTAATTTTTAATTGCATGTAATCCTAAATTTTGATAATTGTATTTATTTTTTTAACAATTTCTCCTATTGTTACATTTATTTACAATTTATTTTATTCGCCGGTTTGTGCCTCTATAAGTTCTTGCCATGAAAAAAAACCCATTAAGACGTTTAAAAATGATTTTTAACAAAGCTTAAAATCCATTATCAAACAAATAAATAATACTTTTGTGAAATGTCCCATCTTTGCTTTATAAATAATCTTCCTCCGTCATTTAATCACACACGCACGTTAATACTTTTACATTCTCAAACTCTGCCCGAGCGGATGTGGAATTAGCCATTATTATGATTTTATCGACAGCCGTAATCAGAATATTGACAGTGTGCTCTCATTGGTCCGTCAGAGACCGGCTCCGCCCCCAGACGTGGAGTATCCATTGGATGGGCAGAAGATTCTGCATGTCAAGGGCTTCATCAGGTAAGAGCTTCCCATGTGAATGATTGTCTGAGAGCTTCTTCTAAAGCGTGACGTGCTGGACTGTTTTCCAGAGACTCTGTGGCCGAGATGTTGTTCGAGCAGGATAATGAGGAGCAGTCCATCGCCACGCTGCTGCTGGACACTTTGGTTAAGGTACAGAACATGACCTCTTCTCTCTCTCACCAAAAACAGACGTGTGTGAACTGCACAGTGTGTTTTGGAGCACGTGTGCGGATCAGTTTCTTAAATGTAAGATCATAACCAGCGTCTTAAAGAGCATTTAAGCCCACCGGAAACTATAGTGGCCGCAGTGTATAGTTGTAATTTTCCTTTTGTAAGTATTTTTCTAGATAGTATCCATGTTTTTAATCTCAATGACACGCAAGAAAACAACCAAATAAAGGATTTCAAGAGACAAAAAAAGGTATTAACTTCCTTCCTGTCACATGAGACTGCCAACTTCCTCCCAAGGCAAACCCTCCCAAACAATGTTACTAATAAGTATTTTTTGTTGACATATATATATATCTACATAATCGTGAAGGTCTCTAGATGTTGAGATTAGCATCTTTCAGTTATACTGTAATGTAACATCATTAATGTTTCATAGAGACATCAGTGATACTGGCCTTCATTCATAAAAACATGACAATACAACACATATTTAACATATGCTGTCTTTAAATAGTTTCTACATTCATTTGGAGAGTAACTGAAATTATTACGATATCGAAATATTAAAAACTCCAATGTTTTTTAATTGCAATTAATCATGATTATTACAGAAAAAAAATGCGATTAATTCAATTTTTTTATCAATTCACAGCACTAATATTTTGTTGTAACTTGAAGTATTTAGAGTGCCGTATTTGTCCTGAACCAACACATGACCAACTCATGACCAACACATGACCAACTCATGACCAACACATGACCAACACATGACCAACACATGACCAACACATGACCAACACATGACCAACACATGACCAACACATGACCAACTCATGACCAACTCATGACCAACTCATGACCAACTCATGACCAACTCATGACCAACACATGACCAACTCATGACCAACTCATGACCAACTCATGACCAACACATGACCAACTCATGACCAACACATGACCAACACATGACCAACACATGACCAACTCATGACCAACTCATGACCAACTCATGACCAACACATGACCAACTCATGACCAACTCATGACCAACATGACCATGACCAACACATGACCAACTCATGACCAACTCATGACCAACTCTTGACCAACACATGACCAACTCATGACCAACACATGACCAACTCATGACCAACACATGACCAACTCATGACCAACTCATGACCAACACATGACCAACACATGACCAACACATGACCAACACATGACCAACTCATGACCAACACATGACCAACACATGACCAACACATGACCAACACATGACCAACTCATGACCAACACATGACCAACACATGACCAACTCATGACCAACACATGACCAACACATGACCAACACATGACCAACTCATGACCATCACATGACCAACACATGACCAACTCATGACCAACACATGACCAACTCATGACCAACTCATGACCAACTCATGGCCAACACATGGCCAACACATGGCCAACTCATGGCCAACTCATGACCAACACATGACCAACTCATGACCAACTCATGACCAACACATGACCAACACATGACCAACTCATGACCAACTCATGACCAACACATGACCAACTCCAACTCATGGCCAACTCATGACCAACACATGACCAACACATGGCCAACACATGGCCAACACATGGCCAACTCATGACCAACACATGACCAACACATGACCAACTCATGACCAACTCATGACCAACACATGACCAACTCATGACCAACACATGACCAACACATGACCAACACATGACCAACTCATGACCAACACATGACCAACACATGATCAACACATGACCAACTCATGACCAACACATGACCAACACATGACCAACTCATGACCAACACATGACCAACACATGACCAACACATGACCAACTCATGACCAACACATGACCAACACATGACCAACTCATGACCAACACATGACCAACACATGACCAACACATGACCAACTCATGACCAACACATGACCAACACATGACCAACTCATGACCAACTCATGACCAACTCATGACCAACACATGACCAACACATGACCAACTCATGACCAACTCATGGCCAACACATGGCCAACACATGGCCAACTCATGGCCAACACATGACCAACTCATGGCCAACTCATGGCCAACACATGACCAACTCATGACCAACTCATGACCAACACATGACCAACTCATGACCAACTCATGACCAACTCATGACCAACACATGACCAACACATGACCAACACATGGCCAACACATGGCCAACTCATGACCAACTCATGACCAACACATGACCAACACATGACCAACTCATGACCAACTCATGACCAACTCATGGCCAACACATGGCCAACACATGGCCAACTCATGGCCAACTCATGACCAACTCATGACCAACACATGACCAACACATGACCAACACATGACCAACACATGACCAACACATGGCCAACTCATGGCCAACTCATGGCCAACTCATGGCCAACACATGACCAACTCATGACCAACACATGACCAACTCATGACCAACACATGACCAACACATGGCCAACTCATGACCAACACATGACCAACTCATGACCAACTCATGACCAACACATGACCAACTCATGACCAACTCATGACCAACACATGACCAACACATGACCAACACATGGCCAACTCATGGCCAACTCATGACCAACACATGGCCAACTCATGGCCAACTCATGACCAACACATGACCAACTCATGGCCAACTCATGGCCAACTCATGGCCAACTCATGACCAACACATGGCCAACTCATGGCCAACTCATGACCAACACATGACCAACTCATGGCCAACTCATGACCAACACATGACCAACACATGACCAACACATGACCAACTCATGGCCAACACATGGCCAACACATGACCAACACATGACCAACACATGACCAACACATGACCAACTCATGGCCAACACATGACTAACACATGTATGAAATGAAATGAAATGAAAACAGAAAAAAGGGATTTTGTTGAAAAATAAAACGGATTTTATAGGGCTCTAGAAACTGCGGGAGGAGCCGCTTGGTTCAGGCTCACACACATTTATGTGAAATAATGCCAGGATAATATTTGCCGTGATCCTCGTCTTTTATTCCCGCCGTAGTAAAATTGAAAATGATATCCCAGCATTCACCTTGTTCGTCTGTTCCACACTAGTGTCCCATCGACACTCGTAAGGTTCTGTCGGAGAACTTGGTGATAATCGGTGGCACGGCCATGCTGCCCGGGTTCCTGCCCCGCCTCCTGGCCGAGATCCGCTCGCTGGTGGAGAAGCAGAAGTACCATGATGCCCTGGCCACCAAGAGCTTCCGAATCCACAGCCCGCCCGCAAAACCCAACTGCACCGCCTGGTTAGGAGGTGAGAACGCAAAGCCACGGCTTCCCGAGAATACAGTTTTAGTTCACCCAAAACTGTAAATTGTGTCATTAATGACTGAGCCTCATGTGGTTGGACACCCGTCAGACCTCCGTTCATCTTCAGACACAAATGAAGATATTTTAGTGTAAAGCTGATGCTGAGAAAGGCTTCAGATTGGCCTCCATTGGCATTCAGTACATTTACACTCACAAGACCCATAAAAGGCACTAAAAACGCCGTTACAAAGTCCATCTCACCACAGTGACTCTACAATAATCTTACGATGCGACGACAATAGTTTTTGTGCGCAAAAAAAAATCTAAATAACACCTTTATCCAACTTGTTCTTGTCTTCCGTGTGTGTCTCCACGACGCATGCGTGAGAATATGAGCAGATCCGGCGTTCGGGAATCCATGAAATGCTCACTTTAGCCCCATTTTGAGAACTACACCGAGACCTAAAGCACGATCAGTGTAGAATTCAACAGCTGAGATACGCACGTCTTCCTCTGCTCGTAAACAAATCTCTTCTGGGTCATGTGTCCGAACGCCGGATCTGCTCATATTCTCACGCATGCGTCGTGGAGACACACACGGAAGACAAGAACAAGCTGGATAAAGGCGTTATTTAGATTTTTTTTGCACACAAAAACTATTGTCGTCGCATCGTAAAATTATTGTAGAGTCACTGTGGTAGGGCTGAACGATATGGACAATTTCATATCTCGATTTTCATGCCAGATATCTCGATATCGATACAATACGATATGACTACGTGTTCGGTGAAAACCATAATCTGAATTAAAATGTGTTTGATTTAAGCCTACATTTCAAAGATTTGTGTCAGAAAATGTATTGTTTTTAAGCCTTACACACAGGTGTAATCAGTCTAGGCTGGTCCTGGAGCGGATGATCAAGAGCATCAAATGTTGAATTTAGCCAGAGACAGGCGCGCTCAGAGCTGTCATATAGCACAACTTTTCACTGTTTTCAACCACATACTGTTTATTTTAGGTTTCAAACACATAAATTCACATAAGTACTAAAAAAACAATACATTTAGAGTTTGTAAAATACACAATGATGTCTATGGAAGAGGTAATAATAATCCCATCCATTATAATTCGACACGTTTTATTCATATCAGATACACATTGTGTAAGTAACTTCAATGTTTACTCTATTCTATTCCCAGTTCACCAGCCACTTACTTTTCAGTATTTCGGGAGAAGTGGATGAATTCACGTGTTGTAAACATATAGGTTGTAAATCCAACAGATCCGATTCTCTAACTAACACAGCGACGGCCATCGCGCACACAGCTCAACTAACGCCATCGTTATAAAGGTGTTTAAACAACAATATACTTCCACTCGCATGTGTTTGACAATCGGAATATCAGATATTTCATGCCATAGCTAACACATTTGTGAATATTCTGAATAAAAAAGGAAAAAAATGACATAAAAGCAGATAATCATTCATTAAGCGCTGTGTCACGTGACAAGCAATGACGCGTCACCATGGAAACGCCCCCCCTCACTATATAGTTCCCGCGTCCCTGTAGTGTGTGTGCGCTGGCTTTAGCGGTGCATTCAAGGGCACTCGCAAAACTGATGTTTGTTGTGACGGCCAGAGTTGTATGCAGGGGAAATCTATATTGTCTATATCGTCGCTTTTTTCCATAGTAATATCTTGAAAGTTCATATCTAGATATAGATACGATAGCGATATATCATTCAGCCCTACACTGTGGTGAGATGGACTTAGTAACGACATTTTTAGTGCCTTTTATGGGTCTTGTGAGTGTAAATGTACTGAATGCCAATGGAGGCCGATCTGAAGCCTTTCTCAGCATCAGATTTACACTAAAATATCTTCATTTGTGTCTGAAGATGAACGGAGGTCTGACGGGTGTCCAACCACATGAGGCTCAGTCATTAATGACACAATTTACATTTTTGGGTGAACTAACCCTTTAACTCAAGATGGCTGTGTTTCTTCCTATGTAGGGGCGATATTTGGAGCTCTGCAGGATATTTTAGGAAGCCGCTCCGTGTCCAGAGATTACTACAACCAGACGGGCCGCATCCCAGACTGGTGCTGTCTCAGCTCTCCACCACCCGATTCAGTCTATGAGGCGGGAAAGACGCCTCCACCGCTCATGAAGAGGGCCTTCTCCACTGAGAAATGATCTCAGGAAACTGGACATCCCATAATTAACCTCCTCCTGTCTGTCTGTGTACATCGCTTCCTGTCAGTAAACACACACAAACTCTGGCCCTCAGGTCCTGTAACCCTGAAGACCTCAGATGTGTGTTTGATTAGGGTTTAAAGTTGAGGAGCCCTGTCATATTAGTTCAGCTTTTCTTCATTTCTAGGGGTCACAATGCAGAAGGAAAGGCATTTATCCTGAACCACGGCAGGCGTTATGGACAAAAAGCCACTCCTTTATTATCATTTAAATGTCTTGCACCATTAAAGACAGAACATGGAAGGCAAATTGACTAGTGTTGAGGAAATACATCCCATTTTAATTAGATTTAACTGGTTTAAAGAGCTGAAAATGTTGCCGTATTTATCAGGTTTGTGAAATAAACATTTATAAATGGAATCACATCATTAACGTCACTCATTTTTCATACAGACATTTTGGGGGAAATTGAGAAAACGTAGGTCTGTGGCTTAGACTAGCTTTAAAAGTTGATGTAAAACATGATGCTAGTCCCAGGATGCACAGCGGTTTCCTGTCTGGTTTTAATCTCTATTCTCTGTCTTTCCTTGCTCAATATAATTTAGTCATCACAATAAATCTGATATTATCTTTAATCTAAATCAATGGTCCACTATTAGTCCCAGTGCTTGAGGTGGAGAATATAAAGTGCGGGGCTTTGTTGGGGGCGTGGTCCATATTCTAAAGCTCTTTCTAACTTTAAAACTAACATATAGTTTAAATATAGCATTTGTTACAATACGGGTTTATTTACAAAGCCAGACCATTGACGGCACCTCATTACCATACAGGCTAGGGATTGGGCGATACGGCTGAAAACTGCATCACGATATAAGTGTTTCATATCAGTCGATATCGATAATTATTTATATTTTTATGACCATTTAAAATAAGGACCAGGAGAAAAGTATTTTACATTTAAACATTTTTATTTTAAACTTAAAGGGATAGAAATGAACATTAGCCCATGGTTTCCTCTCCCTCTCGTCATCCGAGGTGTGTGTGACATTCTTCTCTCAGACGAATATAATCTGAGTTATTACAAAAGTCCAGGCTAATCCAAGCTTTATAACAGCAGTAATAGTTGCTCTGTTTTTGAAGTGCATCTGTGTGTCATATAACTGCTCCAGCGGCTCTGGGGTGTTAATAAAGGCCTTCTGAAGCGAATCGACGCGTTTGTGTAAGAAAAATATCCATATTTAAAACTTTATCAAGTAAACTTTCAGCCTCCGCCTTCTGTGTAAAAGTGTTGAATGTGTAAAGTGAAACTCCAGATGTGTGTGTGACGTCATGACGAGCGGAGCTGAGCGTTAGTCTTTCCATCCGCAGGAGAACTTTACACACTTTCTCCAGAAATTGAACAGGGAAGACGGAGGCCGAAAGTTTACTTGATAAAGTTTTAAATATGGATATTTTTCTTACACAAACGCGTCGATTCGCTTCAGAAGGCCTTTATTAACACCCCAGAGCCGCTGGAGCAGTTATATGACGGACAGATGCACTTCAAAAACAGAGCAACTATTCTAATGCTTGGATTAGCCTGGACTTTTGTAATATAACTCAGATTTTATTCGTCTGAGAGAAGAATGTCACACACACCTCAGATGAGCTGAGGGAGAGGAAACCATGGGCTAATCTTCATTTTTGGGTGAACTATCGCTTTAACCTTCCTCTGATTATAATCCCCTCAGTTATAAAGGCAGAAATGTCAACACAACCATGGAAACACTCAAATAATTAAAATATAAATTAGGGCTGTCAAAAGATTAATCGCATCCAAAATAAAAGTTTGTGTTTACATAATATATGTCTGTGTACTCTGTTAATTATTATTTATATATAAATACACACACATTCATGTATATATTTAAGAAATATTTGCATGTATATGCTGTATATACATTTATATAATATATATAAATATAAATGTTTTATATGTAAAAATAATATGTTTTTCTTAAATATATACATGCTTGTGTGTGTATTTATATATAAATAATAATTAACAGAGTACACACACACATATTATGTAAACACAAACTTTTATTTTGGATGCGATTAATCTTTTGACAGCCCTAATATAAACACAAGTCTAAAATCACAATGAACACTTCACACATTAGGGTGCAGTGCCTCCGTTATTTCTTTAGGGTTTAGATGCTTTGTCATAAGGCACTGATGCAGAGTAACATCACCTCGCCATGTCGTTATAAAGGCTGAATCTGAAATCGCCCCCTATACCCTACATAGGGCACTATCTGAGACCCTTTACCCTACATAGGGCACTATCTGAGCCCCTATACCCTACATAGGGCACTATCTGAGCCCCCTATACCCTACATAGGGCACTATCTGAGCCCCCTATACCCTACATAGGGCACTATCTGAGCCCCCTATACCCTACATAGGGCACTATCTGTGGGGACAGCCGTCTGTAGTGGTGTCCAAAACCATAGTGGACGTTATTGAGTGAACTCATTCTATCCCACAATGCACCGCAATCGAATTCAGCCAAAGTCAAGAATAGCACAACAGCGAGCGCGTCGAGTATAAACACGCCCCCAAACGAACGAGTCGCTGTCATTGGAGGAGCCAGACGAGAGTATAAACAAGGCTGGAGAAGCAAGTGTGTGGTGTGGCCAGTTTTGGTTGGGACGATGTTCTTGCATAATTTGCGGACGACATTACTCTGACTACGGTCACACTTATACAATCCAAAAAACTGCCACACTGGCGAGCCGACTAGTTTTCCTGTATTATCAACAATTTCCTCGCTCGCTGCGGCGCTCATTCTCCACTCATCACTCCAGCCGGTTCTGTTAAAGGATTAGTTCACTTTCAAATAAACTTTTGCTGATCATTTACTCACCCCCTTGTCATCCAAGATGTCCATGTCTTTCTATCTTCAGTCGAAAAGAAATAAAGATTTTTGATGAAAAGATTTCAGGATATTTTTCCATATAATGCAAGTCAATGGACCCCAAACGGTTCAAGGTCCAAATGAGAGGTTCAGTACAGCTTCAAAAGGGCTTTAAACCACATCAAACGCTACGAGACCATCAATAAGGGTCTTATCTAGCGACCCAATGATTACCCCTTATCTAGCGCATCAATGAACAGATCAAGGCGAGCATTTGTGCTTATAAAACTTAAACTTTATTTATTTAAAAAAAATGGCCGATGGTTTGGCTAGATAAGACCCTTATTGATGGTCTGGTAGCGTTTGATGTGGTTTAAAGCTCTTTTGAAGCTGTACTGAACCTCTCATTTGGACCTTGAACCGTTTGGGGTCCATTGACTTCCATTATATGGAGAAATATCCTGAAATCTTTTCATCAAAAATCTTCATTTCTTTTCGACTGAAGACAGAAAGACATGGATATCTTGGATGACGAGGGGGTGAGTAAATTATAAGCAAAAGTTTATTTGAAAGTGAACTAATCTTTTAATCCAACACGAGACACAATGTTAAAGTTTCTCTTTTTTTTTTTCTAATCAAATAGCAACACCGTTAGAGACTATAGCTTAAACATGCCACAGATATACATCTTTAGTGAAACATCTATTCCCTTAACTGATTATCTTTTATAAATTCTACAACTAGTCAATATTTACCACAATAAATACAATAGAACTAGCCTGATCAGAAATATTTGATTTTTCCAGAGAGTCTGGCCGCTCTCCATTGACAAGCGTTTACTTCCTTGAAGGCGGGAACTCTGTTGAAGTTAAAAACTATTGGATCTGCCATAACCAATCGCTAACGTTTGGTCGTGACGTTCGCCTTTGATTCTCACATGGAAGTCTGTAAAAATAACTGCAGATCCTCAGTGATCAAACCTAAACCTTGTGCATTCAGATTGATTTACTCACAGTGGAGAGTTGTGTGATCGGGAACCGTGGTCCGTGACATGATTGTGCTGTGAATAAAATATCATATGCTTGGTATGATAAGAATAAATGCTGCCGTAATAACGGCCTAATTCAAATGTTTACGTGCTTTTCTTCTGTTTACTGTTTGAGCGGTGATGAAATATATCGCTCTTGAAAATACTCACCAGCATTTAAAGAAACACAAGTCTAGAAATGTATCCAAATTACCGTACGGTGCTCTGCAGGGGTCAAAAAGGATATAAACAGTGAGTTATTAAGTGATATATTCTTGGAAACTCCGAGATGTGGATTCGGACAGCAGTTAAATGACCACATGACCTGGTGTTTGTCTAAAGCAGGAGGTCATTCGGCCGGGGATTTTTACGCGGGTGGTGGGAGACGGACGGCAATAAAATCACTCACTAGCCACTGTAAATGATGACCATACCATCCACACGATAAACAATAACCGGGGCTTCAGCAACTCCTTCACCACTAGCGGTGTGAGCTGGAGAATCAAACTCTTCCCGGGACACAACATCATGGCCTCCAACAGAACTCAGCACAGATTGTTCTTGCTCCGGCTATAACTTCTGGATACTTGGTAGCGGAGCCACAACGGACCAAACGGCTTCGCTCGCATCATCTCCGCCGCCATTACTGAACTACAACTCAAACTAGCGCACGACATCATCGCCATTGCTCTCAGCCACGCCCTCTGTTCGCTGATTGGACCGGTTAAAATTTGTTCGGGGAAAACCTAAGAATATACCACAGTCACAGACGGAGAACTGAAGGAAAATTGAGCGGAAGTACGTAAGAGGGCAGAGCCAGGCTATAATAGAACGTGATAAACTCTAGTAAATGTGCTCATCATGAGTTTATAAAGCTTGCAGGATGATGCTTCCCCTCTTCATCAGTCATTTAGTGTCTGTTTTAGCTCATGTTGGGCTTTCTCTGTAGTGTTTTACTGCATTCTCAATAGAGTTCAAATGGGTCGCACATTTTATCATCAGCATCACGGAGGAATGGTTCGTGCAAATCTTGGTTTATATCCGACGCGTCCGCACGGCAAAAATTACGTCATCGTGGAGTGGGCGGTCGTGCGTGTTGAGAGCGTGAGACTAGGTCTGAACGATATATCGTTATCGTATCTATATCTAGATATGAACTTTCAAGATATTACTATCGAAAAAAGCAACGATATAGCAGTGTTAATTTCATTGACGAATAATTTTCGTCATAATTTTCGTCAACTGCCTTTTTTCACTGACGAAAACGAGACGATAACTAAATAAAAACTAGTGTTGGATGACTAAAACTATGACGAAAACTAACTGTCATTTTCGTCAAATAAAAACGAGACGAAAATGTTAGGGAGGGTCGATTAGGGAAGAGATCCAGTCAGAGCTGATGTCCCGTGTAACAGATGCACACATTTGATATGAATGTGCGGATCTAACCGCTGGAAAACACGGAGCTGTTGCGCTTCTACAGGCTCATCCCCAATCCAGCTCCAGAGCGGCTCAATCAATGAATAACACACATTTATGCCAGGCAATTGTTATAAACTAATGCTGATGAATAATGAGTGTTTACTTTACGATGTTTATATAGTAATATGTTTTAGACGGTTGTAACGATGCATATTTTATCTCCTGAACTTGAAATGAGCTCCTGCAACTACAATAGAGGCACAGAGGTTTCAAAATAAGATTCAATGTGTATTTCGAGCTTGTTTATAATTAAAAGTCACAAATTATATATTTGTATTTGGTTACACAATAAACTGTATTTAATTTAATTCCCATTTAATTCATAGTCAGGAGGAAAGACCAGTATTTGACACATATTCAATAAAGTATCAGGGTATAATAGTTAACTAAAACCATTAAAAAAAATTATTACTTGAAGTTAAATAAATGCTAACTGAAAAAAATAAATAAATAAAAATAAATATTTGAAGCTTTAGCTTTACCTGATATGGCCTAGTAACTAAAACAGAAATACAAAGTTATAAAAACTATATAGATGTTTTTAAAAAACAAACAAAAAAGTGAATTGTGCTCTCTTTCGTGTATCTTTAATGTCAAAAACAAAATGATGTCAAAATTAAATGTAGCTCAAATGCTTAATGTATTCTAATTTAACTAAACTCATTCGATTTTAGGAGACTAAATCTACAGTAGATTTAGTCGACTAAAATCTTATGATATTTAGTCGACTAAAATGTTATGATTTTTCCATGGCGTTTCCATGGTGACGCGTCATTGCTTGTCACGTGACACACCGCAGCAGCAACAGCGCTGAATGAATGATGATCTGCTTTTATGTCATTTTTTTCCTTTTTTATTCAGAATATTCACAAATGTGTTAGCTATGGCATGAAATATCTGATATTCCGATTGTCAAACACATGCGAGTGGAAGTATATTGTTGTTTAAACACCTTTATAACGATGGCGTTAGTTGAGCTGTGTGCGCGATGGCCGTCGCTGTGTTAGTTAGAGAATCGGATCTGTTGGATTTACAACCTCTATGTTTACAACACGTGAATTCATCCACTTCTCCCGAAATACTGAAAAGTAAGTGGCTGGTGAACTGGGAATAGAATAGAGTAAACATTGAAGTTACTTACACAATGTGTATCTGATATGAATAAAACGTGTCGAATTATAATGGATGGGATTATTATTACCTCTTCCATAGACATCATTGTGTATTTTACAAACACTAAATGTATTGTTTTTTTAGTACTTATGTGAATTTATGTGTTTGAAACCTAAAATAAACAGTATGTGGTTGAAAACAGTGAAAAGTTGTGATATATGACAGCTCTGAGCGCGCCTGTCTCTGGCTAAATTCAACATTTGATGCTCTTGATCATCCGCTCCAGGACCAGCCTAGACTGATTACACCTGTGATCGTACGTGCCAAAGGCTTAAAAACAATACATTCTCTGACACAAATTTTTGAAATGTAGGCTTAAATCAAACACATTTTAATTCAGATTATGGTTTTCACCGAACACGTAGTCATATCGTATTGTATCGATATCGAGATATCTGGCATGAAAATCGAGATATGAAATTTTGTCCATATCGTTCAGCCCTACGTGAGACCCCATTTCGCTTGCCGTTGTGCCAACACACTCCGTTCACTGCGGAATCAGGCGAAAGTATAAAAAAGGCTTAACACTTGGAGTGCGATGGTGAACAGACCTATAGTGATTCGCGCGCTACTTAATTAAACATTTGGGCGTCCGTTATGAAGGCGAGAAGTAGCGGAACTCAAGAAAAGGTGCAGGTACGCTTAAGAGTAAAATGTAGAGGTGCCGCCCCACTTCCAGCACTGCAAGTCCATCAAACAACTGTGGTGAGTTGGATATTCAACATACAGTGCGTTATGTCTTCTGTTATTGTCACTTGCACTGCCTGTCACATGTTTAGCACAGGATAGTAAGAATGCAAGGGCTTTAGACACTGATTTGGATGTGAATAGCTTAGTGATCTCTGTACATTGTACGGTTCCAGCTGTAGAGCCCGTGCAACTGGGCGACTGTGAGATGACATAGTCGCAGATCTAAAAACCGCTCTTCCGTTCCACCCAGAACATCAAACAGGTTCTCCTCGCTCAGTGACGCACCCACTGAGTATCCTGTTTAAAGTGCCCTAGTGATTGGCGATTCTTCTACACGGAACGTGTATAATAGACACCAGCCACCATAGTCACATGTTTACCGGGAGCCAGAGCGCCTGACATCAAAGGCAAGGCAAGTTTATTTATATAGCACATTTCATACACAATGGTAACTCAAAGTGCTTTACATAGAAAACGAATTAAAATAGTGATAACATGCATAAGAAATAAAAATAGAAACAAGGAAAATTAAAACAGTTGTAAGGAGAACAAACTGCGGGATTCTCTAAATTCGGGGTACCCCTATCTGAGACAGAAGAGATGGAGCAGGTTCGCAATGTCCAATGTCCAGGACGGGCTCCTGTAGGGGACGTTACCTATGCCCCGCAGGGTCCGCTTCTTTGCACTGTCTGCCACCGTTTTCCCTTTAGCACGTCACGACGCTATCAGCGGCTTCTTTTACCATAAACCCTTAGTATAATTATGCCTCACTCTTCACAAGCGGAATGAAGCGAAGCACACGGCTCTCCTTTTTCAATCTCTTCCAGTCAGACAGCCCTAACCAAGAATAATAATCAACGGATGCATAAGAAATAGAGTTATACAGCTGTAAAGAGAATTAAAAAGAGTAACATTTTAATATATAGATAAAATATCAATAACCAAAGATAAGAATAAAGTTAAACTAAAACAGCTATAAAAAGAATAAAAAGATGATGCATAGATAAGATAAGGTGCAATCAGTCGGACGTACAGGAGCACATCAGATCTGTTCAGGAAGCTGGTTCAGCTGCGGCTGGCATAAGAGCTACACGCAGACTCTCCTTGCTTTGAGTGAACCCTTGGTATTTCTAACTGACTTGATCCTGATGATCTGAGTGATGGGTTTGTGTTCTATCAGCATATCTGCAATGTATTGAGGTCCTAGGCCATTAAGCGATTTATATACAAGTAATAATACTTTATAATCTATTCTAAATGTAACTGGAAGCCAGTATAAAGACCTGAGGACTGGTGTGATATGGTCATATGTTCTGGTTCTGCTCAGCGTTCTGTATGAGCTGCAGCTGTCTAATGGTCTTTTTGGGAAGGCCGGTGAGAAGACCATTACAATAGTCCACCCTACTGGAGATGAAAGCATGAACAAGTTTCTCCAAGTCTTGCCTGGAAACAAAGCATCTAATTCTTGATATGATAGTAAGCTGATTTAGTTATTGCTTTGACATGACTACTGAAACTCAGGTCTGACTCCAGAATCACACCCAGATTCCTGACTTGATCTTTAGTTGTCTGACCCCTAGCTTCAAGGTATGCGTTCACCTTGAGAACTTCATCTTTGTTTCCAAATGCAATGAGTTGAGTTTTGTCTTTGTTTAACTGAAGAAAGTTTTGGTACATCCAGTTGTTAACTTCATCAATGCATTTGCACAGGGAGTCAATGGGGCTGTAGTCATTAGGTGATAGGCCTAAGTAGATCTGGGTGTCGTCAGCCATTTGGTTCTCTCTCATTATTTGGCTCAGTGGGAGCATGTACAGGTGGAATAGGAGTGGAACAAGAATTGACCCTTGTGGGACTCCGCATGTCATGGATGTCCACTCAGACTTATGGTCACCTATACTCACATAATAACCTCTCCCTTCTAAGTATGTCCTGGACCATTTAAGGACCATCCCAGAAAGCCCAACCCAGTTTTCCAGCCTGTCAAGAAGTATGTTGTGATCGACAGTGTCAAATGCAGCACTGAGGTTGCACATTACTACAGAAATAGAGTAGTATGTAGTTCCACATTTGGCAACACACTCACAAACCTCCCTAAGCACTTCCCCTCGGGGTAATCCCTGTCACCAGTTTGAAGTGTTCCACAAGTGGACAAGGGAGGTTTATATGGACAGACCCTCGACTCCTTGATTATGACAGAAGGGACGAGTCTACTCATATGTACTTAGGACTTTCCAATTCAACCAGTAGTGGGCAATCATACAATGCAAGCAATGATGTACATCTGAATCACCACAGACAGTAGTGGGAAAAGGGCATGAAAAAGTGAATTGAATCAGCCTGTCCACTTGCCCTCAGTTTCTTATTTTAATATCAGGGGTCAATTGCATAATCCTAGCCTCTATGTTAAGACTCGGTCTTAACTAGTTTAACCTACTAGCAGTTAAGATTTAACCAATAAAATTTAGATTAATCTAACTTATGTAACAGACTTTAAACAGTTAGGTAAAGTGAAGAAGAAATTAGATGACTAACTTTTAGTACTAGTTCAAGCGGTTTATGCAACTGGCCACAGACCTAAAGTCTCTAAAAATAACCCCACCCCCCCCAGCTCAAAACAATTTAGACCCAGTTTATACTTGTATTTAGCATGGTCCACGTGTGATCAGATTAAATGCTTTAGTACCAGGTGTAAATAGGTCCTCAGACAACCCAGGTGGGATACATTAGTTAAGGGACTAAATTATAGGTCCAGTCATACCTAAAGACCCAAACAGACAAGTTAAACCCCTAATTAGTCACCATGAAGAACAGGGGCCCAGGTTAGCAACTGGAGCTTTGCAAATAGTTCAGTTCAAAGGCTTGGTTTGTTTAGTTCAAGTTAAGCACCTCAGTTAGACTGCACAACCTTGCTAATGGAACTGGTTTAGTAGTGAATCCCAATAAATCAAACTGAGAACAGTCATGAAAGAGCTGACTCCAGTCAGAAATCAATGCCAAAGACTAATGTGGATTCAAGAAGTTTATTAAAACAACCAAATTCACATGACCAGGGTAACTTCTCCACTAGACACCACAGTTTGTCCACTAGAGACGGTCTTGACATGCGTGTCTCTTCCTGTAAGAGAAGGGGTAGAAACATTAGGCATTTAAATACCACTCTCATGGTTCCTGAAGTCAGTTTACAGCAAGCACTCACTTTTCCTAGCGCAGCTTTGCTCACAGGAGCCAGAAGAGGGATGGCACACCGCTGTACTACAGTGGATGAAGATCTAACAGAGAGGGAAAAGGGTTAAGCCACAGAAATCACTATAAGACTAATATTAAGGGTTCAGGTAAGGCTGCGGAGCATACGGTTTCCTGCAGAGGAGCCAGTGATGCTGGATCCACAAATGTGAACATCTTCACAACAAAGCGCTTGTAGTGGGTTGGGAACTGAAGACCAGAAGATCCAGCCACCAATGTGGTCAGGTAACGGTCATCCTGGTAAGGGCATCTGAAAGACAAAGAGGCAGTCAGAGATGCCTTACAGCACACTAGATGGATAAAGACTGGCCTTACTCACCCGTCGACCAGAAGGTCCCATTGGGGTAGACTGAGTGGACTGGGGGTTGATGTCGCCCAGCAACGTCCCAGCATTAGGACAATGTTGGGGTCGGTCCTCTCCAAAATGCGCACCTCAACATACACAGGCTCCCGCAGGACTTTTGTGACCGGATAATCAGCACCACTGTAGTAGGACGTGTACGCCTCGTCCCCTGAGGAAGAACACCGGCGTTCAACCAGAAACTGCTGTAACCTGGAGTTTAGAATATACTTATGCACACTTGCCTTCTGCACAGCCTTTGGTGACACATTGACCATTCGCCAGTCTAAGCTCCACCCTGAGGGGTCCAGGAGCAGCTACTGGTGGAGGTGCAGGAACAGTGTTGACCTCCACAACCAGAGCCTCCACAGCAGTAGCAGAGTACCTACACTGGAAGAGAAGCCTGGACAACAAACAGTGAGCTTTTAGCATTTGCCAAGGATTAACATTCATGCTAAAGCGTAAGAGCACCTACTCAAAATGGCTGTCCCTTGTGATGGAACCAAGTGGTCCAACACCCACTTCATACGAGGAGGTCATTCTGTTTTCATACACCACATATCCACTGTCCTCCTGCAAATAGTAACTGTTGGCATCCAGTCCATTTTAAGCCATGCAGAACCACAAGCAGCTACTCACCATCATGCTCGTGCCACAGGCAGTGACAGGGAACTGGTATATAGCAAAGGAAGGTGTGGATCCCACAGGACTGCAAGGTGGGTCGCTTCCACCCAGGAGACGGACTGAATCCAGGCTCAAGCGAGGCAGAGTAACATCTCTAGCCACCACTACCACAAACTGACCATCTCTTATACACTGGACAGTCACTGGAACGAGAGCAGGTTATTGCTGAGGATCAGTTGAACATGAACACCTTTACATTGACTCGACACTCTTACCTGCCTTCCCATAGTAACACTGCTGTCCGTTAAAGCAGCAGTTGATAGCTTCACACTCAGCACCACTGATTCCAGGTGGACCACATTGGATCTGCTCATAATCCGCAACAGCACATTTGTCAAGAGGCTCTGCCTGTGCCACTGGCTGCTTGGTGTGAACCAGCTGAGGAAACTGTTGACTAGCTTGATGAAACTGTTGACTAGCTTGTTGAACCTGTTGACTAGCTTGTTGAACCTTCTGAGGAAACTGTTGACTAGCTTGTTGAAACTGCTGACTAGCTTGTTGTACCTTCTGAGGAAACTGCTGACTAGCTTGTTGAACCTTCTGAGGAAACTGCTGACTAGCTTGTTGAACCTTCTGAGGAAACTGCTTACTAGCTTGTTGAACCTTCTGAGGAAACGGCTTACTAGCTTGTTGAACCTTCTGAGGAAACTGCTGACTAGCTTGTTGAACCTTCTGAGGAAACTGCTGACTAGCTTGTTGAACCTTCTGAGGAAACTGCTTACTAGCTTGTTGAACCTTCTGAGGAAACTGCTTACTAGCTTGTTGAAACTTCTGAGGAAACTGCTGACTAGCTCGCGGTTTAACCCACGGAAGAGACTGCTGACTAGCTTGAACCTGCTGACTAGCTTGCTGTTGACCCCACGGAGGAGACTGCTGACTAGCTTGCTGTTGACCCCACGGAGGAGACTGCTGACTAGCTTGCTGTTGACCCCACGGAGGAGACTGCTGACCCCACGGAGGAGACTGCTGACTAGCTTGAACCTGCTGACTAGCTTGCTGTTGACCCCACGGAGGAGACTGCTGACTAGCTTGCTGTTGACCCCACGGAGGAGACTGCTGACTAGTTTGCTGTTGACCCCACAGAGGAGACTGCTGACTAGCTTGCTGTTGACCCCATGGAGGAGACTGCTGACTAGCTTGCTGTTGACCCCATGGAGGAGACTGCTGACTAGCTTGAACCTGCTGACTAGCTTGCTGTTGACCCCATGGAGGAGACTGCTGACTAGCTTGCTGTTGACCCCACGGAGGAGATTGCTGACTAGCTTGCTGTTGACCCCACGGAGGAGACTGCTGACTAGCTTGCTGTTGACCCCATGGAAGAGACTGCTGACTAGCTTGTTGAACCTGTGGAGAAAACTGTTGACTAGCTTGTTGTTGAAGCCGCTGGTCAGTTTGCTGTAATATCAGAGTTTGCGACTTCTTGGCCGGATAATTCCACTGTGGAACAGCATGACAGAAAGCACAAAACCACACACAAAGTGCCAGCAACTGACCAGCACACCAACTTCCTGCCATTGTTCAACAGCTAGTCACACTGTTGAGATGCTGCTCTTTGGTCTTTTTGTACTCTACAGATTTTGGCTAATTAACGATAATCCCTCCCTCTTCATTAGCAGTCATGATTCTCCAGACTTGCATGAGTGAGAGTTTATGCAACTGGCAGATTCCATTGGTTCTCAAGATTATATGCATGTGATGTTTCTTGATTCCAATTGGTCAGATTTGTCATGTTGAAGACAAATAAAAAGATTAATTCTCAGTTTTGCTACTGGAGCTTGCCCAAAGTACCTTGGGTAGATGTTTGGTGCATTCAGCTTTGCTTGTAGACGTGCTGAAATGGTCACTAGCATTAGGCAAGGCAAGGCAAGTTTATTTGTATAGCACATTTCAAACACAGTGGCAATTCTAAGTGCTTTACACAGAAATAGAATTCAAATATTTGTAGTGAATAAAATAAAATATTTATATATAGTATAACCCCTATCTGAAGTGGATGAAAATGGAGAATCAGGTTTACGTAAAAAATATTTGTCAGGTAACTGTGCATTTAAACATTACCCTTACAGAAAAATCTTCATGGACTGAACCCCCAGGGCTATCTCTACAGATCTATCCGTCAAGGCAAGGCAAGGCAAGTTTTTTTGTATAGCACATTTCATACACAGTGGCAATTCAAAGTGCTTTACACAGGAATGAAATGAAAATATTCGTAAGTGAATTAAAACAGTTATAATAGGAATGGAAAGAAATAAAAAATAAAGATGAAAACCCCTATCTGGGGTGGAAGAAAATGGAGAGTCAGGTTTACTTTAAAAATATTTGTCAGGTAACTGTGCGTTTAGACCGTACACTTACAGACAAATCTTCTTGGCCTAACTTGAGGGCGTTCTCTAGATGTTTTACCCGTCAGACCAGATCTAAACGGGTCTTCCTCGCACCAGAGGGAGTACTCATCTTTTGAGTCTGGATTTGAAAGTGGCTGCTGTTGGAGCACATCAGATCTGTTCAGGAAGCTGGTTCAGCTGCGGCTGGCATAAGAGCTAAAAGCAGAATCTCCTTGCTTTGAGTGAACCCTTGGTATTTCTAACTGACTTGATCCTGATGATCTGAGTGATCTGTTGGGTTTGTATTTAATCAGCATATCTGCAATGTATTGAGGTCCTAGGTCATTGAGTGATTTATATACAAGTAATAATACTTTATAATCTATTCTAAATGTAACTGGAAGCCAGTATAAAGACCTGAGGACTGGTGTGATATGGTCATATGTTCTGGTTCTGCTCAGCGTTCTGTATGAGCTGCAGCTGTCTAATGGTCTTTTTGGGAAGGCCGGTGAGAAGACCATTACAATAGTCCACCCTACTGGAGATGAAAGCATGAACAAGTTTCTCCAAGTCTTGCCTGGAAACAAAGCATCTAATTCTTGATATGATAGTAAGCTGATTTAGTTATTGCTTTGACATGACTACTGAAACTCAGGTCTGACTCCAGAATCACACCCAGATTCCTGACTTGATCTTTAGTTGTCTGACCCCTAGCTTCAAGGTATGCGTTCACCTTGAGAACTTCATCTTTGTTTCCAAATGCAATGAGTTGAGTTTTGTCTTTGTTTAACTGAAGAAAGTTTTGGTACATCCAGTTGTTAACTTCATCAATGCATTTGCACAGGGAGTCAATGGGGCTGTAGTCATTAGGTGATAGGCCTAAGTAGATCTGGGTGTCGTCAGCCATTTGGTTCTCTCTCATTATTTGGCTCATTGGGAGCATGTACAGGTGGAATAGGAGTGGAACAAGAATTGACCCTTGTGGGACTCCGCATGTCATGGATGTCCACTCAGACTTATGGTCACCTATACTCACATAACCTCTCCCTTCTAAGTATGTCCTGGACCATTTAAGGACCATCCCAGAAAGCCCAACCCAGTTTTCCAGCCTGTCAAGAAGTATGTTGTGATCGACAGTGTCAAATGCAGCACTGAGGTTGCACATTACTACAGAAATAGAGTAGTATGTAGTTCCACATTTGGCAACACACTCACAAACCTCCCCAAGCACTTCCCCTCGGGGTAATCCCTGTCACCAGTTTGAAGTGTTCCACAAGTGGACAAGGGAGGTTTATATGGACAGACCCTCGACTCCTTGATTATGACAGAAGGGACGAGTCTACTCATATGTACTTAGGACTTTCCAATTCAACCAGTAGTGGGCAATCATACAATGCAAGCAATGATGTACATCTGAATCACAATATCAGGGGTCAATTGCATAATCCTAGCCTCTATGTTAAGACTCGGTCTTAACTAGTTTAACCTACTAGCAGTTAAGATTTAACCAATACAATTTAGATTAATCTAACTTATGTAACAGACTTTAAACAGTTAGGTAAAGTGAAGAAGAAATTAGATGACTAACTTTTAGTACTAGTTCAAGCGGTTTATGCAACTGGCCACAGACCTAAAGTCTCTAAAAATAACCCCACCCCCCCCAGCTCAAAACAATTTAGACCCAGTTTATACTTGTATTTAGCATGGTCCACGTGTGATCAGATTAAATGCTTTAGTACCAGGTGTAAATAGGTCCTCAGACAACCCAGGTGGGATACATTAGTTAAGGGACTAAATTATAGGTCCAGTCATACCTAAAGACCCAAACAGACAAGTTAAACCCCTAATTAGTCACCATGAAGAACAGGGGCCCAGGTTAGCAACTGGAGCTTTGCAAATAGTTCAGTTCAAAGGCTTGGTTTGTTTAGTTCAAGTTAAGCACCTCAGTTAGACTGCACAACCTTGCTAATGGAACTGGTTTAGTAGTGAATCCCAATAAATCAAACTGAGAACAGTCATGAAAGAGCTGACTCCAGTCAGAAATCAATGCCAAAGACTAATGTGGATTCAAGAAGTTTATTAAAACAACCAAATTCACATGACCAGGGTAACTTCTCCACTAGACACCACAGTTTGTCCACTAGAGACGGTCTTGACATGCGTGTCTCTTCCTGTAAGAGAAGGGGTAGAAACATTAGGCATTTAAATACCACTCTCATGGTTCCTGAAGTCAGTTTACAGCAAGCACTCACTTTTCCTAGCGCAGCTTTGCTCACAGGAGCCAGAAGAGGGATGGCACACCGCTGTACTACAGTGGATGAAGATCTAACAGAGAGGGAAAAGGGTTAAGCCACAGAAATCACTATAAGACTAATATTAAGGGTTCAGGTAAGGCTGCGGAGCATACGGTTTCCTGCAGAGGAGCCAGTGATGCTGGATCCACAAATGTGAACATCTTCACAACAAAGCGCTTGTAGTGGGTTGGGAACTGAAGACCAGAAGATCCAGCCACCAATGTGGTCAGGTAACGGTCATCCTGGTAAGGGCATCTGAAAGACAAAGAGGCAGTCAGAGATGCCTTACAGCACACTAGATGGATAAAGACTGGCCTTACTCACCCGTCGACCAGAAGGTCCCATTGGGGTAGACTGAGTGGACTGGGGGTTGATGTCGCCCAGCAACGTCCCAGCATTAGGACAATGTTGGGGTCGGTCCTCTCCAAAATGCGCACCTCAACATACACAGGCTCCCGCAGGACTTTTGTGACCGGATAATCAGCACCACTGTAGTAGGACGTGTACGCCTCGTCCCCTGAGGAAGAACACCGGCGTTCAACCAGAAACTGCTGTAACCTGGAGTTTAGAATATACTTATGCACACTTGCCTTCTGCACAGCCTTTGGTGACACATTGACCATTCGCCAGTCTAAGCTCCACCCTGAGGGGTCCAGGAGCAGCTACTGGTGGAGGTGCAGGAACAGTGTTGACCTCCACAACCAGAGCCTCCACAGCAGTAGCAGAGTACCTACACTGGAAGAGAAGCCTGGACAACAAACAGTGAGCTTTTAGCATTTGCCAAGGATTAACATTCATGCTAAAGCGTAAGAGCACCTACTCAAAATGGCTGTCCCTTGTGATGGAACCAAGTGGTCCAACACCCACTTCATACGAGGAGGTCATTCTGTTTTCATACACCACATATCCACTGTCCTCCTGCAAATAGTAACTGTTGGCATCCAGTCCATTTTAAGCCATGCAGAACCACAAGCAGCTACTCACCATCATGCTCGTGCCACAGGCAGTGACAGGGAACTGGTATATAGCAAAGGAAGGTGTGGATCCCACAGGACTGCAAGGTGGGTCGCTTCCACCCAGGAGACGGACTGAATCCAGGCTCAAGCGAGGCAGAGTAACATCTCTAGCCACCACTACCACAAACTGACCATCTCTTATACACTGGACAGTCACTGGAACGAGAGCAGGTTATTGCTGAGGATCAGTTGAACATGAACACCTTTACATTGACTCGACACTCTTACCTGCCTTCCCATAGTAACACTGCTGTCCGTTAAAGCAGCAGTTGATAGCTTCACACTCAGCACCACTGATTCCAGGTGGACCACATTGGATCTGCTCATAATCCGCAACAGCACATTTGTCAAGAGGCTCTGCCTGTGCCACTGGCTGCTTGGTGTGAACCAGCTGAGGAAACTGTTGACTAGCTTGATGAAACTGTTGACTAGCTTGTTGAACCTGTTGACTAGCTTGTTGAACCTTCTGAGGAAACTGTTGACTAGCTTGTTGAAACTGCTGACTAGCTTGTTGTACCTTCTGAGGAAACTGCTGACTAGCTTGTTGAACCTTCTGAGGAAACTGCTGACTAGCTTGTTGAACCTTCTGAGGAAACTGCTTACTAGCTTGTTGAACCTTCTGAGGAAACTGCTTACTAGCTTGTTGAACCTTCTGAGGAAACTGCTGACTAGCTTGTTGAACCTTCTGAGGAAACTGCTGACTAGCTTGTTGAACCTTCTGAGGAAACTGCTTACTAGCTTGTTGAAACTTCTGAGGAAACTGCTGACTAGCTCGCGGTTTAACCCACGGAAGAGACTGCTGACTAGCTTGAACCTGCTGACTAGCTTGCTGTTGACCCCACGGAGGAGACTGCTGACTAGCTTGCTGTTGACCCCACGGAGGAGACTGCTGACTAGCTTGCTGTTGACCCCACGGAGGAGACTGCTGACCCCACGGAGGAGACTGCTGACTAGCTTGAACCTGCTGACTAGCTTGCTGTTGACCCCACGGAGGAGACTGCTGACTAGCTTGCTGTTGACCCCACGGAGGAGACTGCTGACTAGCTTGCTGTTGACCCCACAGAGGAGACTGCTGACTAGCTTGCTGTTGACCCCATGGAGGAGACTGCTGACTAGCTTGCTGTTGACCCCATGGAGGAGACTGCTGACTAGCTTGAACCTGCTGACTAGCTTGCTGTTGACCCCACGGAGGAGACTGCTGACTAGCTTGCTGTTGACCCCATGGAGGAGACTGCTGACTAGCTTGCTGTTGACCCCACGGAGGAGATTGCTGACTAGCTTGCTGTTGACCCCACGGAGACTGCTGACTAGCTTGCTGTTGACCCCATGGAAGAGACTGCTGACTAGCTTGTTGAACCTGTGGAGAAAACTGTTGACTAGCTTGTTGTTGAAGCCGCTGGTCAGTTTGCTGTAATATCAGAGTTTGCGACTTCTTGGCCGGATAATTCCACTGTGGAACAGCATGACAGAAAGCACAAAACCACACACAAAGTGCCAGCAACTGACCAGCACACCAACTTCCTGCCATTGTTCAACAGCTAGTCACACTGTTGAGATGCTGCTCTTTGGTCTTTTTGTACTCTACAGATTTTGGCTAATTAACGATAATCCCTCCCTCTTCATTAGCAGTCATGATTCTCCAGACTTGCATGAGTGAGAGTTTATGCAACTGGCAGATTCCATTGGTTCTCAAGATTATATGCATGTGATGTTTCTTGATTCCAATTGGTCAGATTTGTCATGTTGAAGACAAATAAAAAGATTAATTCTCAGTTTTGCTACTGGAGCTTGCCCAAAGTACCTTGGGTAGATGTTTGGTGCATTCAGCTTTGCTTGTAGACGTGCTGAAATGGTCACTAGCATTAGGCAAGGCAAGGCAAGTTTATTTGTATAGCACATTTCAAACACAGTGGCAATTCTAAGTGCTTTACACAGAAATAGAATTCAAATATTTGTAGTGAATAAAATAAAATATTTATATATAGTATAACCCCTATCTGAAGTGGATGAAAATGGAGAATCAGGTTTACGTAAAAAATATTTGTCAGGTAACTGTGCATTTAAACATTACCCTTACAGAAAAATCTTCATGGACTGAACCCCCAGGGCTATCTCTACAGATCTATCCGTCAAGGCAAGGCAAGGCAAGTTTTTTTGTATAGCACATTTCACACACAGTGGCAATTCAAAGTGCTTTACACAGGAATGAAATGAAAATATTCGTAAGTGAATTAAAACAGTTATAATAGGAATGGAAAGAAATAAAAAATAAAGATGTAAACCCCTATCTGGGGTGGAAGAAAATGGAGAGTCAGGTTTACTTTAAAAATATTTGTCAGGTAACTGTGCGTTTAGACCGTACACTTACAGACAAATCTTCTTGGCCTAACTTGAGGGCGTTCTCTAGATGTTTTACCCGTCAGACCAGATCTAAACGGGTCTTCCTCGCACCAGAGGGAGTACTCATCTTTTGAGTCTGGATTTGAAAGTGGCTGCTGTTGGAGCACATCAGATCTGTTCAGGAAGCTGGTTCAGCTGCGGCTGGCATAAGAGCTAAAAGCAGAATCTCCTTGCTTTGAGTGAACCCTTGGTATTTCTAACTGACTTGATCCTGATGATCTGAGTGATCTGTTGGGTTTGTATTTAATCAGCATATCTGCAATGTATTGAGGTCCTAGGTCATTGAGTGATTTATATACAAGTAATAATACTTTATAATCTATTCTAAATGTAACTGGAAGCCAGTATAAAGACCTGAGGACTGGTGTGATATGGTCATATGTTCTGGTTCTGCTCAGCGTTCTGTATGAGCTGCAGCTGTCTAATGGTCTTTTTGGGAAGGCCGGTGAGAAGACCATTACAATAGTCCACCCTACTGGAGATGAAAGCATGAACAAGTTTCTCCAAGTCTTGCCTGGAAACAAAGCATCTAATTCTTGATATGATAGTAAGCTGATTTAGTTATTGCTTTGACATGACTACTGAAACTCAGGTCTGACTCCAGAATCACACCCAGATTCCTGACTTGATCTTTAGTTGTCTGACCCCTAGCTTCAAGGTATGCGTTCACCTTGAGAACTTCATCTTTGTTTCCAAATGCAATGAGTTGAGTTTTGTCTTTGTTTAACTGAAGAAAGTTTTGGTACATCCAGTTGTTAACTTCATCAATGCATTTGCACAGGGAGTCAATGGGGCTGTAGTCATTAGGTGATAGGCCTAAGTAGATCTGGGTGTCGTCAGCCATTTGGTTCTCTCTCATTATTTGGCTCATTGGGAGCATGTACAGGTGGAATAGGAGTGGAACAAGAATTGACCCTTGTGGGACTCCGCATGTCATGGATGTCCACTCAGACTTATGGTCACCTATACTCACATAACCTCTCCCTTCTAAGTATGTCCTGGACCATTTAAGGACCATCCCAGAAAGCCCAACCCAGTTTTCCAGCCTGTCAAGAAGTATGTTGTGATCGACAGTGTCAAATGCAGCACTGAGGTTGCACATTACTACAGAAATAGAGTAGTATGTAGTTCCACATTTGGCAACACACTCACAAACCTCCCCAAGCACTTCCCCTCGGGGTAATCCCTGTCACCAGTTTGAAGTGTTCCACAAGTGGACAAGGGAGGTTTATATGGACAGACCCTCGACTCCTTGATTATGACAGAAGGGACGAGTCTACTCATATGTACTTAGGACTTTCCAATTCAACCAGTAGTGGGCAATCATACAATGCAAGCAATGATGTACATCTGAATCACAATATCAGGGGTCAATTGCATAATCCTAGCCTCTATGTTAAGACTCGGTCTTAACTAGTTTAACCTACTAGCAGTTAAGATTTAACCAATACAATTTAGATTAATCTAACTTATGTAACAGACTTTAAACAGTTAGGTAAAGTGAAGAAGAAATTAGATGACTAACTTTTAGTACTAGTTCAAGCGGTTTATGCAACTGGCCACAGACCTAAAGTCTCTAAAAATAACCCCACCCCCCCCAGCTCAAAACAATTTAGACCCAGTTTATACTTGTATTTAGCATGGTCCACGTGTGATCAGATTAAATGCTTTAGTACCAGGTGTAAATAGGTCCTCAGACAACCCAGGTGGGATACATTAGTTAAGGGACTAAATTATAGGTCCAGTCATACCTAAAGACCCAAACAGACAAGTTAAACCCCTAATTAGTCACCATGAAGAACAGGGGCCCAGGTTAGCAACTGGAGCTTTGCAAATAGTTCAGTTCAAAGGCTTGGTTTGTTTAGTTCAAGTTAAGCACCTCAGTTAGACTGCACAACCTTGCTAATGGAACTGGTTTAGTAGTGAATCCCAATAAATCAAACTGAGAACAGTCATGAAAGAGCTGACTCCAGTCAGAAATCAATGCCAAAGACTAATGTGGATTCAAGAAGTTTATTAAAACAACCAAATTCACATGACCAGGGTAACTTCTCCACTAGACACCACAGTTTGTCCACTAGAGACGGTCTTGACATGCGTGTCTCTTCCTGTAAGAGAAGGGGTAGAAACATTAGGCATTTAAATACCACTCTCATGGTTCCTGAAGTCAGTTTACAGCAAGCACTCACTTTTCCTAGCGCAGCTTTGCTCACAGGAGCCAGAAGAGGGATGGCACACCGCTGTACTACAGTGGATGAAGATCTAACAGAGAGGGAAAAGGGTTAAGCCACAGAAATCACTATAAGACTAATATTAAGGGTTCAGGTAAGGCTGCGGAGCATACGGTTTCCTGCAGAGGAGCCAGTGATGCTGGATCCACAAATGTGAACATCTTCACAACAAAGCGCTTGTAGTGGGTTGGGAACTGAAGACCAGAAGATCCAGCCACCAATGTGGTCAGGTAACGGTCATCCTGGTAAGGGCATCTGAAAGACAAAGAGGCAGTCAGAGATGCCTTACAGCACACTAGATGGATAAAGACTGGCCTTACTCACCCGTCGACCAGAAGGTCCCATTGGGGTAGACTGAGTGGACTGGGGGTTGATGTCGCCCAGCAACGTCCCAGCATTAGGACAATGTTGGGGTCGGTCCTCTCCAAAATGCGCACCTCAACATACACAGGCTCCCGCAGGACTTTTGTGACCGGATAATCAGCACCACTGTAGTAGGACGTGTACGCCTCGTCCCCTGAGGAAGAACACCGGCGTTCAACCAGAAACTGCTGTAACCTGGAGTTTAGAATATACTTATGCACACTTGCCTTCTGCACAGCCTTTGGTGACACATTGACCATTCGCCAGTCTAAGCTCCACCCTGAGGGGTCCAGGAGCAGCTACTGGTGGAGGTGCAGGAACAGTGTTGACCTCCACAACCAGAGCCTCCACAGCAGTAGCAGAGTACCTACACTGGAAGAGAAGCCTGGACAACAAACAGTGAGCTTTTAGCATTTGCCAAGGATTAACATTCATGCTAAAGCGTAAGAGCACCTACTCAAAATGGCTGTCCCTTGTGATGGAACCAAGTGGTCCAACACCCACTTCATACGAGGAGGTCATTCTGTTT
This sequence comes from Gobio occitaniae, assembly GCA_033150135.1. Lineage (NCBI taxonomy): Eukaryota > Metazoa > Chordata > Actinopteri > Cypriniformes > Gobionidae > Gobio > Gobio occitaniae. The sequence goes on from JARQWZ010000336.1 coordinate 597,469, forward strand.
TCATACACCACATATCCACTGTCCTCCTGCAAATAGTAACTGTTGGCATCCAGTCCATTTTAAGCCATGCAGAACCACAAGCAGCTACTCACCATCATGCTCGTGCCACAGGCAGTGACAGGGAACTGGTATATAGCAAAGGAAGGTGTGGATCCCACAGGACTGCAAGGTGGGTCGCTTCCACCCAGGAGACGGACTGAATCCAGGCTCAAGCGAGGCAGAGTAACATCTCTAGCCACCACTACCACAAACTGACCATCTCTTATACACTGGACAGTCACTGGAACGAGAGCAGGTTATTGCTGAGGATCAGTTGAACATGAACACCTTTACATTGACTCGACACTCTTACCTGCCTTCCCATAGTAACACTGCTGTCCGTTAAAGCAGCAGTTGATAGCTTCACACTCAGCACCACTGATTCCAGGTGGACCACATTGGATCTGCTCATAATCCGCAACAGCACATTTGTCAAGAGGCTCTGCCTGTGCCACTGGCTGCTTGGTGTGAACCAGCTGAGGAAACTGTTGACTAGCTTGATGAAACTGTTGACTAGCTTGTTGAACCTGTTGACTAGCTTGTTGAACCTTCTGAGGAAACTGTTGACTAGCTTGTTGAAACTGCTGACTAGCTTGTTGTACCTTCTGAGGAAACTGCTGACTAGCTTGTTGAACCTTCTGAGGAAACTGCTGACTAGCTTGTTGAACCTTCTGAGGAAACTGCTTACTAGCTTGTTGAACCTTCTGAGGAAACTGCTTACTAGCTTGTTGAACCTTCTGAGGAAACTGCTGACTAGCTTGTTGAACCTTCTGAGGAAACTGCTGACTAGCTTGTTGAACCTTCTGAGGAAACTGCTGACTAGCTTGTTGAACCTTCTGAGGAAACTGCTTACTAGCTTGTTGAACCTTCTGAGGAAACTGCTTACTAGCTTGTTGAAACTTCTGAGGAAACTGCTGACTAGCTCGCGGTTTAACCCACGGAAGAGACTGCTGACTAGCTTGAACCTGCTGACTAGCTTGCTGTTGACCCCACGGAGGAGACTGCTGACTAGCTTGCTGTTGACCCCACGGAGGAGACTGCTGACTAGCTTGCTGTTGACCCCACGGAGGAGACTGCTGACTAGCTTGCTGTTGACCCCACGGAGGAGACTGCTGACCCCACGGAGGAGACTGCTGACTAGCTTGAACCTGCTGACTAGCTTGCTGTTGACCCCACGGAGGAGACTGCTGACTAGCTTGCTGTTGACCCCACGGAGGAGACTGCTGACTAGTTTGCTGTTGACCCCACAGAGGAGACTGCTGACTAGCTTGCTGTTGACCCCATGGAGGAGACTGCTGACTAGCTTGCTGTTGACCCCATGGAGGAGACTGCTGACTAGCTTGAACCTGCTGACTAGCTTGCTGTTGACCCCATGGAGGAGACTGCTGACTAGCTTGCTGTTGACCCCACGGAGGAGATTGCTGACTAGCTTGCTGTTGACCCCACGGAGGAGACTGCTGACTAGCTTGCTGTTGACCCCATGGAAGAGACTGCTGACTAGCTTGTTGAACCTGTGGAGAAAACTGTTGACTAGCTTGTTGTTGAAGCCGCTGGTCAGTTTGCTGTAATATCAGAGTTTGCGACTTCTTGGCCGGATAATTCCACTGTGGAACAGCATGACAGAAAGCACAAAACCACACACAAAGTGCCAGCAACTGACCAGCACACCAACTTCCTGCCATTGTTCAACAGCTAGTCACACTGTTGAGATGCTGCTCTTTGGTCTTTTTGTACTCTACAGATTTTGGCTAATTAACGATAATCCCTCCCTCTTCATTAGCAGTCATGATTCTCCAGACTTGCATGAGTGAGAGTTTATGCAACTGGCAGATTCCATTGGTTCTCAAGATTATATGCATGTGATGTTTCTTGATTCCAATTGGTCAGATTTGTCATGTTGAAGACAAATAAAAAGATTAATTCTCAGTTTTGCTACTGGAGCTTGCCCAAAGTACCTTGGGTAGATGTTTGGTGCATTCAGCTTTGCTTGTAGACGTGCTGAAATGGTCACTAGCATTAGGCAAGGCAAGGCAAGTTTATTTGTATAGCACATTTCAAACACAGTGGCAATTCTAAGTGCTTTACACAGAAATAGAATTCAAATATTTGTAGTGAATAAAATAAAATATTTATATATAGTATAACCCCTATCTGAAGTGGATGAAAATGGAGAATCAGGTTTACGTAAAAAATATTTGTCAGGTAACTGTGCATTTAAACATTACCCTTACAGAAAAATCTTCATGGACTGAACCCCCAGGGCTATCTCTACAGATCTATCCGTCAAGGCAAGGCAAGGCAAGTTTTTTTGTATAGCACATTTCATACACAGTGGCAATTCAAAGTGCTTTACACAGGAATGAAATGAAAATATTCGTAAGTGAATTAAAACAGTTATAATAGGAATGGAAAGAAATAAAAAATAAAGATGAAAACCCCTATCTGGGGTGGAAGAAAATGGAGAGTCAGGTTTACTTTAAAAATATTTGTCAGGTAACTGTGCGTTTAGACCGTACACTTACAGACAAATCTTCTTGGCCTAACTTGAGGGCGTTCTCTAGATGTTTTACCCGTCAGACCAGATCTAAACGGGTCTTCCTCGCACCAGAGGGAGTACTCATCTTTTGAGTCTGGATTTGAAAGTGGCTGCTGTTGGAGCACATCAGATCTGTTCAGGAAGCTGGTTCAGCTGCGGCTGGCATAAGAGCTAAAAGCAGAATCTCCTTGCTTTGAGTGAACCCTTGGTATTTCTAACTGACTTGATCCTGATGATCTGAGTGATCTGTTGGGTTTGTATTTAATCAGCATATCTGCAATGTATTGAGGTCCTAGGTCATTGAGTGATTTATATACAAGTAATAATACTTTATAATCTATTCTAAATGTAACTGGAAGCCAGTATAAAGACCTGAGGACTGGTGTGATATGGTCATATGTTCTGGTTCTGCTCAGCGTTCTGTATGAGCTGCAGCTGTCTAATGGTCTTTTTGGGAAGGCCGGTGAGAAGACCATTACAATAGTCCACCCTACTGGAGATGAAAGCATGAACAAGTTTCTCCAAGTCTTGCCTGGAAACAAAGCATCTAATTCTTGATATGATAGTAAGCTGATTTAGTTATTGCTTTGACATGACTACTGAAACTCAGGTCTGACTCCAGAATCACACCCAGATTCCTGACTTGATCTTTAGTTGTCTGACCCCTAGCTTCAAGGTATGCGTTCACCTTGAGAACTTCATCTTTGTTTCCAAATGCAATGAGTTGAGTTTTGTCTTTGTTTAACTGAAGAAAGTTTTGGTACATCCAGTTGTTAACTTCATCAATGCATTTGCACAGGGAGTCAATGGGGCTGTAGTCATTAGGTGATAGGCCTAAGTAGATCTGGGTGTCGTCAGCCATTTGGTTCTCTCTCATTATTTGGCTCAGTGGGAGCATGTACAGGTGGAATAGGAGTGGAACAAGAATTGACCCTTGTGGGACTCCGCATGTCATGGATGTCCACTCAGACTTATGGTCACCTATACTCACATAATAACCTCTCCCTTCTAAGTATGTCCTGGACCATTTAAGGACCATCCCAGAAAGCCCAACCCAGTTTTCCAGCCTGTCAAGAAGTATGTTGTGATCGACAGTGTCAAATGCAGCACTGAGGTTGCACATTACTACAGAAATAGAGTAGTATGTAGTTCCACATTTGGCAACACACTCACAAACCTCCCCAAGCACTTCCCCTCGGGGTAATCCCTGTCACCAGTTTGAAGTGTTCCACAAGTGGACAAGGGAGGTTTATATGGACAGACCCTCGACTCCTTGATTATGACAGAAGGGACGAGTCTACTCATATGTACTTAGGACTTTCCAATTCAACCAGTAGTGGGCAATCATACAATGCAAGCAATGATGTACATCTGAATCACAATATCAGGGGTCAATTGCATAATCCTAGCCTCTATGTTAAGACTCGGTCTTAACTAGTTTAACCTACTAGCAGTTAAGATTTAACCAATAAAATTTAGATTAATCTAACTTATGTAACAGACTTTAAACAGTTAGGTAAAGTGAAGAAATTAGATGACTAACTTTTAGTACTAGTTCAAGCGGTTTATGCAACTGGCCACAGACCTAAAGTCTCTAAAAATAACCCCACCCCCCCCAGCTCAAAACAATTTAGACCCAGTTTATACTTGTATTTAGCATGGTCCACGTGTGATCAGATTAAATGCTTTAGTACCAGGTGTAAATAGGTCCTCAGACAACCCAGGTGGGATACATTAGTTAAGGGACTAAATTATAGGTCCAGTCATACCTAAAGACCCAAACAGACAAGTTAAACCCCTAATTAGTCACCATGAAGAACAGGGGCCCAGGTTAGCAACTGGAGCTTTGCAAATAGTTCAGTTCAAAGGCTTGGTTTGTTTAGTTCAAGTTAAGCACCTCAGTTAGACTGCACAACCTTGCTAATGGAACTGGTTTAGTAGTGAATCCCAATAAATCAAACTGAGAACAGTCATGAAAGAGCTGACTCCAGTCAGAAATCAATGCCAAAGACTAATGTGGATTCAAGAAGTTTATTAAAACAACCAAATTCACATGACCAGGGTAACTTCTCCACTAGACACCACAGTTTGTCCACTAGAGACGGTCTTGACATGCGTGTCTCTTCCTGTAAGAGAAGGGGTAGAAACATTAGGCATTTAAATACCACTCTCATGGTTCCTGAAGTCAGTTTACAGCAAGCACTCACTTTTCCTAGCGCAGCTTTGCTCACAGGAGCCAGAAGAGGGATGGCACACCGCTGTACTACAGTGGATGAAGATCTAACAGAGAGGGAAAAGGGTTAAGCCACAGAAATCACTATAAGACTAATATTAAGGGTTCAGGTAAGGCTGCGGAGCATACGGTTTCCTGCAGAGGAGCCAGTGATGCTGGATCCACAAATGTGAACATCTTCACAACAAAGCGCTTGTAGTGGGTTGGGAACTGAAGACCAGAAGATCCAGCCACCAATGTGGTCAGGTAACGGTCATCCTGGTAAGGGCATCTGAAAGACAAAGAGGCAGTCAGAGATGCCTTACAGCACACTAGATGGATAAAGACTGGCCTTACTCACCCGTCGACCAGAAGGTCCCATTGGGGTAGACTGAGTGGACTGGGGGTTGATGTCGCCCAGCAACGTCCCAGCATTAGGACAATGTTGGGGTCGGTCCTCTCCAAAATGCGCACCTCAACATACACAGGCTCCCGCAGGACTTTTGTGACCGGATAATCAGCACCACTGTAGTAGGACGTGTACGCCTCGTCCCCTGAGGAAGAACACCGGCGTTCAACCAGAAACTGCTGTAACCTGGAGTTTAGAATATACTTATGCACACTTGCCTTCTGCACAGCCTTTGGTGACACATTGACCATTCGCCAGTCTAAGCTCCACCCTGAGGGGTCCAGGAGCAGCTACTGGTGGAGGTGCAGGAACAGTGTTGACCTCCACAACCAGAGCCTCCACAGCAGTAGCAGAGTACCTACACTGGAAGAGAAGCCTGGACAACAAACAGTGAGCTTTTAGCATTTGCCAAGGATTAACATTCATGCTAAAGCGTAAGAGCACCTACTCAAAATGGCTGTCCCTTGTGATGGAACCAAGTGGTCCAACACCCACTTCATACGAGGAGGTCATTCTGTTTTCATACACCACATATCCACTGTCCTCCTGCAAATAGTAACTGTTGGCATCCAGTCCATTTTAAGCCATGCAGAACCACAAGCAGCTACTCACCATCATGCTCGTGCCACAGGCAGTGACAGGGAACTGGTATATAGCAAAGGAAGGTGTGGATCCCACAGGACTGCAAGGTGGGTCGCTTCCACCCAGGAGACGGACTGAATCCAGGCTCAAGCGAGGCAGAGTAACATCTCTAGCCACCACTACCACAAACTGACCATCTCTTATACACTGGACAGTCACTGGAACGAGAGCAGGTTATTGCTGAGGATCAGTTGAACATGAACACCTTTACATTGACTCGACACTCTTACCTGCCTTCCCATAGTAACACTGCTGTCCGTTAAAGCAGCAGTTGATAGCTTCACACTCAGCACCACTGATTCCAGGTGGACCACATTGGATCTGCTCATAATCCGCAACAGCACATTTGTCAAGAGGCTCTGCCTGTGCCACTGGCTGCTTGGTGTGAACCAGCTGAGGAAACTGTTGACTAGCTTGATGAAACTGTTGACTAGCTTGTTGAACCTGTTGACTAGCTTGTTGAACCTTCTGAGGAAACTGTTGACTAGCTTGTTGAAACTGCTGACTAGCTTGTTGTACCTTCTGAGGAAACTGCTGACTAGCTTGTTGAACCTTCTGAGGAAACTGCTGACTAGCTTGTTGAACCTTCTGAGGAAACTGCTTACTAGCTTGTTGAACCTTCTGAGGAAACTGCTTACTAGCTTGTTGAACCTTCTGAGGAAACTGCTGACTAGCTTGTTGAACCTTCTGAGGAAACTGCTGACTAGCTTGTTGAACCTTCTGAGGAAACTGCTTACTAGCTTGTTGAACCTTCTGAGGAAACTGCTTACTAGCTTGTTGAAACTTCTGAGGAAACTGCTGACTAGCTCGCGGTTTAACCCACGGAAGAGACTGCTGACTAGCTTGAACCTGCTGACTAGCTTGCTGTTGACCCCACGGAGGAGACTGCTGACTAGCTTGCTGTTGACCCCACGGAGGAGACTGCTGACTAGCTTGCTGTTGACCCCACGGAGGAGACTGCTGACCCCACGGAGGAGACTGCTGACTAGCTTGAACCTGCTGACTAGCTTGCTGTTGACCCCACGGAGGAGACTGCTGACTAGCTTGCTGTTGACCCCACGGAGGAGACTGCTGACTAGTTTGCTGTTGACCCCACAGAGGAGACTGCTGACTAGCTTGCTGTTGACCCCATGGAGGAGACTGCTGACTAGCTTGCTGTTGACCCCATGGAGGAGACTGCTGACTAGCTTGAACCTGCTGACTAGCTTGCTGTTGACCCCATGGAGGAGACTGCTGACTAGCTTGCTGTTGACCCCACGGAGGAGATTGCTGACTAGCTTGCTGTTGACCCCACGGAGGAGATTGCTGACTAGCTTGCTGTTGACCCCACGGAGGAGATTGCTGACTAGCTTGCTGTTGACCCCACGGAGACTGCTGACTAGCTTGCTGTTGACCCCATGGAAGAGACTGCTGACTAGCTTGTTGAACCTGTGGAGAAAACTGTTGACTAGCTTGTTGTTGAAGCCGCTGGTAGTGATGGGACATCTGAAGCGAGGCTCCGGGGCTTGTGTCGAGCAAAAAGGGGCGTTCCAGATGAAGCCCCGATTCGAGGCTTGTATCGTTTCCGTGAAAATCACGTGACGATGACAAACGAGGCCTCGGTTTCTGTTGAATACGTCATTGCTTCATTCTGAGTATCGCTTCCGGATAAAAGTGGTTAGAAACCTCGCGCCTCTTGTGGGGTTTGCAGTAGGCGTTTGCATTGGTGTTGAGGTGTTGGTTGTACGTAGTAGCGAGTAGTAGCGTGTTTGTAGTAGCATAGTTATCATTATATATCATAGCTTGTATTATATATTATATTACATTATACTTAGTTTAGTAGATTATTAGAGTAAATTAGTTCAGTAGATTATTAGAGTAAATTAGCCTATATCTAGTTGTAATACCTATAATACGTATATATATATATATATATATATATATATATATATATATATATATATATATATATATATATATATATATATATATATATATTATTATTATTATTCATTTTATTTATAGGCGCCTTTCATGACACTCAAGGACACCTTACAAAGTTCACACAAAATATAAAAGTTTCATCAAACAATAAAGACAATACAGATATATATATATATATATATATATATATATATATATATATATATATATATATATATATATATATATATATATATATATATATATATATATATATATATATATATATATATATATATATATATTATTATTATTATTATTATTATATGTATAGCCTCCCAGTTCCATGCACTATTGCACTCCCAATCAGCACTGCACACACAATAATTTCTTTACAATCATTTGGGCCATTCACTGTCATCACTAACCCAAAGAACTACTGAATAGTTGAACACAAAGTTGTGTGTTTGTGTGAGTTGTATGTGCATAGGTTAATACAAGCAGAGTAAAATACTTTATTTAATACACAGGCAATAGAAAAAGGGTGTGCCCACACTATGACAATTTGATTGCTCAGGATGAATAGATTTGTGTGCGATACATTGCTTTGCACAGCAGGTGTCACTAGGGAGCACACTGTTTCATGAGGCTTCGGCTAAATGAACCTTTTGGTGAACCAATGGGCTGGAAAGCCTCAGTGGTTCAGAAAGCCTCATTTGGCCATCACTAGCCGCTGGTCAGTTTGCTGTAATATCAGAGTTTGCGACTTCTTGGCCGGATAATTCCACTGTGGAACAGCATGACAGAAAGCACAAAACCACACACAAAGTGCCAGCAACTGACCAGCACACCAACTTCCTGCCATTGTTCAACAGCTAGTCACACTGTTGAGATGCTGCTCTTTGGTCTTTTTGTACTCTACAGATTTTGGCTAATTAACGATAATCCCTCCCTCTTCATTAGCAGTCATGATTCTCCAGACTTGCATGAGTGAGAGTTTATGCAACTGGCAGATTCCATTGGTTCTCAAGATTATATGCATGTGATGTTTCTTGATTCCAATTGGTCAGATTTGTCATGTTGAAGACAAATAAAAAGATTAATTCTCAGTTTTGCTACTGGAGCTTGCCCAAAGTACCTTGGGTAGATGTTTGGTGCATTCAGCTTTGCTTGTAGACGTGCTGAAATGGTCACTAGCATTAGGCAAGGCAAGGCAAGTTTATTTGTATAGCACATTTCAAACACAGTGGCAATTCTAAGTGCTTTACACAGAAATAGAATTCAAATATTTGTAGTGAATAAAATAAAATATTTATATATAGTATAACCCCTATCTGAAGTGGATGAAAATGGAGAATCAGGTTTACGTAAAAAATATTTGTCAGGTAACTGTGCATTTAAACATTACCCTTACAGAAAAATCTTCATGGACTGAACCCCCAGGGCTATCTCTACAGATCTATCCGTCAAGGCAAGGCAAGGCAAGTTTTTTTGTATAGCACATTTCATACACAGTGGCAATTCAAAGTGCTTTACACAGGAATGAAATGAAAATATTCGTAAGTGAATTAAAACAGTTATAATAGGAATGGAAAGAAATAAAAAATAAAGATGTAAACCCCTATCTGGGGTGGAAGAAAATGGAGAGTCAGGTTTACTTTAAAAATATTTGTCAGGTAACTGTGCGTTTAGACCGTACACTTACAGACAAATCTTCTTGGCCTAACTTGAGGGCGTTCTCTAGATGTTTTACCCGTCAGACCAGATCTAAACGGGTCTTCCTCGCACCAGAGGGAGTACTCATCTTTTGAGTCTGGATTTGAAAGTGGCTGCTGTTGGAGCACATCAGATCTGTTCAGGAAGCTGGTTCAGCTGCGGCTGGCATAAGAGCTAAAAGCAGAATCTCCTTGCTTTGAGTGAACCCTTGGTATTTCTAACTGACTTGATCCTGATGATCTGAGTGATCTGTTGGGTTTGTATTTAATCAGCATATCTGCAATGTATTGAGGTCCTAGGTCATTGAGTGATTTATATACAAGTAATAATACTTTATAATCTATTCTAAATGTAACTGGAAGCCAGTATAAAGACCTGAGGACTGGTGTGATATGGTCATATGTTCTGGTTCTGCTCAGCGTTCTGTATGAGCTGCAGCTGTCTAATGGTCTTTTTGGGAAGGCCGGTGAGAAGACCATTACAATAGTCCACCCTACTGGAGATGAAAGCATGAACAAGTTTCTCCAAGTCTTGCCTGGAAACAAAGCATCTAATTCTTGATATGATAGTAAGCTGATTTAGTTATTGCTTTGACATGACTACTGAAACTCAGGTCTGACTCCAGAATCACACCCAGATTCCTGACTTGATCTTTAGTTGTCTGACCCCTAGCTTCAAGGTATGCGTTCACCTTGAGAACTTCATCTTTGTTTCCAAATGCAATGAGTTGAGTTTTGTCTTTGTTTAACTGAAGAAAGTTTTGGTACATCCAGTTGTTAACTTCATCAATGCATTTGCACAGGGAGTCAATGGGGCTGTAGTCATTAGGTGATAGGCCTAAGTAGATCTGGGTGTCGTCAGCCATTTGGTTCTCTCTCATTATTTGGCTCAGTGGGAGCATGTACAGGTGGAATAGGAGTGGAACAAGAATTGACCCTTGTGGGACTCCGCATGTCATGGATGTCCACTCAGACTTATGGTCACCTATACTCACATAATAACCTCTCCCTTCTAAGTATGTCCTGGACCATTTAAGGACCATCCCAGAAAGCCCAACCCAGTTTTCCAGCCTGTCAAGAAGTATGTTGTGATCGACAGTGTCAAATGCAGCACTGAGGTTGCACATTACTACAGAAATAGAGTAGTATGTAGTTCCACATTTGGCAACACACTCACAAACCTCCCTAAGCACTTCCCCTCGGGGTAATCCCTGTCACCAGTTTGAAGTGTTCCACAAGTGGACAAGGGAGGTTTATATGGACAGACCCTCGACTCCTTGATTATGACAGAAGGGACGAGTCTACTCATATGTACTTAGGACTTTCCAATTCAACCAGTAGTGGGCAATCATACAATGCAAGCAATGATGTACATCTGAATCACCACAGACAGTAGTGGGAAAAGGGCATGAAAAAGTGAATTGAATCAGCCTGTCCACTTGCCCTCAGTTTCTTATTTTAATATCAGGGGTCAATTGCATAATCCTAGCCTCTATGTTAAGACTCGGTCTTAACTAGTTTACCTACTAGCAGTTAAGATTTAACCAATAAAATTTAGATTAATCTAACTTATGTAACAGACTTTAAACAGTTAGGTAAAGTGAAGAAGAAATTAGATGACTAACTTTTAGTACTAGTTCAAGCGGTTTATGCAACTGGCCACAGACCTAAAGTCTCTAAAAATAACCCCACCCCCCCCAGCTCAAAACAATTTAGACCCAGTTTATACTTGTATTTAGCATGGTCCACGTGTGATCAGATTAAATGCTTTAGTACCAGGTGTAAATAGGTCCTCAGACAACCCAGGTGGGATACATTAGTTAAGGGACTAAATTATAGGTCCAGTCATACCTAAAGACCCAAACAGACAAGTTAAACCCCTAATTAGTCACCATGAAGAACAGGGGCCCAGGTTAGCAACTGGAGCTTTGCAAATAGTTCAGTTCAAAGGCTTGGTTTGTTTAGTTCAAGTTAAGCACCTCAGTTAGACTGCACAACCTTGCTAATGGAACTGGTTTAGTAGTGAATCCCAATAAATCAAACTGAGAACAGTCATGAAAGAGCTGACTCCAGTCAGAAATCAATGCCAAAGACTAATGTGGATTCAAGAAGTTTATTAAAACAACCAAATTCACATGACCAGGGTAACTTCTCCACTAGACACCACAGTTTGTCCACTAGAGACGGTCTTGACATGCGTGTCTCTTCCTGTAAGAGAAGGGGTAGAAACATTAGGCATTTAAATACCACTCTCATGGTTCCTGAAGTCAGTTTACAGCAAGCACTCACTTTTCCTAGCGCAGCTTTGCTCACAGGAGCCAGAAGAGGGATGGCACACCGCTGTACTACAGTGGATGAAGATCTAACAGAGAGGGAAAAGGGTTAAGCCACAGAAATCACTATAAGACTAATATTAAGGGTTCAGGTAAGGCTGCGGAGCATACGGTTTCCTGCAGAGGAGCCAGTGATGCTGGATCCACAAATGTGAACATCTTCACAACAAAGCGCTTGTAGTGGGTTGGGAACTGAAGACCAGAAGATCCAGCCACCAATGTGGTCAGGTAACGGTCATCCTGGTAAGGGCATCTGAAAGACAAAGAGGCAGTCAGAGATGCCTTACAGCACACTAGATGGATAAAGACTGGCCTTACTCACCCGTCGACCAGAAGGTCCCATTGGGGTAGACTGAGTGGACTGGGGGTTGATGTCGCCCAGCAACGTCCCAGCATTAGGACAATGTTGGGGTCGGTCCTCTCCAAAATGCGCACCTCAACATACACAGGCTCCCGCAGGACTTTTGTGACCGGATAATCAGCACCACTGTAGTAGGACGTGTACGCCTCGTCCCCTGAGGAAGAACACCGGCGTTCAACCAGAAACTGCTGTAACCTGGAGTTTAGAATATACTTATGCACACTTGCCTTCTGCACAGCCTTTGGTGACACATTGACCATTCGCCAGTCTAAGCTCCACCCTGAGGGGTCCAGGAGCAGCTACTGGTGGAGGTGCAGGAACAGTGTTGACCTCCACAACCAGAGCCTCCACAGCAGTAGCAGAGTACCTACACTGGAAGAGAAGCCTGGACAACAAACAGTGAGCTTTTAGCATTTGCCAAGGATTAACATTCATGCTAAAGCGTAAGAGCACCTACTCAAAATGGCTGTCCCTTGTGATGGAACCAAGTGGTCCAACACCCACTTCATACGAGGAGGTCATTCTGTTTTCATACACCACATATCCACTGTCCTCCTGCAAATAGTAACTGTTGGCATCCAGTCCATTTTAAGCCATGCAGAACCACAAGCAGCTACTCACCATCATGCTCGTGCCACAGGCAGTGACAGGGAACTGGTATATAGCAAAGGAAGGTGTGGATCCCACAGGACTGCAAGGTGGGTCGCTTCCACCCAGGAGACGGACTGAATCCAGGCTCAAGCGAGGCAGAGTAACATCTCTAGCCACCACTACCACAAACTGACCATCTCTTATACACTGGACAGTCACTGGAACGAGAGCAGGTTATTGCTGAGGATCAGTTGAACATGAACACCTTTACATTGACTCGACACTCTTACCTGCCTTCCCATAGTAACACTGCTGTCCGTTAAAGCAGCAGTTGATAGCTTCACACTCAGCACCACTGATTCCAGGTGGACCACATTGGATCTGCTCATAATCCGCAACAGCACATTTGTCAAGAGGCTCTGCCTGTGCCACTGGCTGCTTGGTGTGAACCAGCTGAGGAAACTGTTGACTAGCTTGATGAAACTGTTGACTAGCTTGTTGAACCTGTTGACTAGCTTGTTGAACCTTCTGAGGAAACTGTTGACTAGCTTGTTGAAACTGCTGACTAGCTTGTTGTACCTTCTGAGGAAACTGCTGACTAGCTTGTTGAACCTTCTGAGGAAACTGCTGACTAGCTTGTTGAACCTTCTGAGGAAACTGCTTACTAGCTTGTTGAACCTTCTGAGGAAACTGCTTACTAGCTTGTTGAACCTTCTGAGGAAACTGCTGACTAGCTTGTTGAACCTTCTGAGGAAACTGCTGACTAGCTTGTTGAACCTTCTGAGGAAACTGCTGACTAGCTTGTTGAACCTTCTGAGGAAACTGCTTACTAGCTTGTTGAACCTTCTGAGGAAACTGCTTACTAGCTTGTTGAAACTTCTGAGGAAACTGCTGACTAGCTCGCGGTTTAACCCACGGAAGAGACTGCTGACTAGCTTGAACCTGCTGACTAGCTTGCTGTTGACCCCACGGAGGAGACTGCTGACTAGCTTGCTGTTGACCCCACGGAGGAGACTGCTGACTAGCTTGCTGTTGACCCCACGGAGGAGACTGCTGACCCCACGGAGGAGACTGCTGACTAGCTTGAACCTGCTGACTAGCTTGCTGTTGACCCCACGGAGGAGACTGCTGACTAGCTTGCTGTTGACCCCACGGAGGAGACTGCTGACTAGCTTGCTGTTGACCCCACAGAGGAGACTGCTGACTAGCTTGCTGTTGACCCCATGGAGGAGACTGCTGACTAGCTTGCTGTTGACCCCATGGAGGAGACTGCTGACTAGCTTGAACCTGCTGACTAGCTTGCTGTTGACCCCACGGAGGAGACTGCTGACTAGCTTGCTGTTGACCCCATGGAGGAGACTGCTGACTAGCTTGCTGTTGACCCCACGGAGGAGATTGCTGACTAGCTTGCTGTTGACCCCACGGAGACTGCTGACTAGCTTGCTGTTGACCCCATGGAAGAGACTGCTGACTAGCTTGTTGAACCTGTGGAGAAAACTGTTGACTAGCTTGTTGTTGAAGCCGCTGGTCAGTTTGCTGTAATATCAGAGTTTGCGACTTCTTGGCCGGATAATTCCACTGTGGAACAGCATGACAGAAAGCACAAAACCACACACAAAGTGCCAGCAACTGACCAGCACACCAACTTCCTGCCATTGTTCAACAGCTAGTCACACTGTTGAGATGCTGCTCTTTGGTCTTTTTGTACTCTACAGATTTTGGCTAATTAACGATAATCCCTCCCTCTTCATTAGCAGTCATGATTCTCCAGACTTGCATGAGTGAGAGTTTATGCAACTGGCAGATTCCATTGGTTCTCAAGATTATATGCATGTGATGTTTCTTGATTCCAATTGGTCAGATTTGTCATGTTGAAGACAAATAAAAAGATTAATTCTCAGTTTTGCTACTGGAGCTTGCCCAAAGTACCTTGGGTAGATGTTTGGTGCATTCAGCTTTGCTTGTAGACGTGCTGAAATGGTCACTAGCATTAGGCAAGGCAAGGCAAGTTTATTTGTATAGCACATTTCAAACACAGTGGCAATTCTAAGTGCTTTACACAGAAATAGAATTCAAATATTTGTAGTGAATAAAATAAAATATTTATATATAGTATAACCCCTATCTGAAGTGGATGAAAATGGAGAATCAGGTTTACGTAAAAAATATTTGTCAGGTAACTGTGCATTTAAACATTACCCTTACAGAAAAATCTTCATGGACTGAACCCCCAGGGCTATCTCTACAGATCTATCCGTCAAGGCAAGGCAAGGCAAGTTTTTTTGTATAGCACATTTCATACACAGTGGCAATTCAAAGTGCTTTACACAGGAATGAAATGAAAATATTCGTAAGTGAATTAAAACAGTTATAATAGGAATGGAAAGAAATAAAAAATAAAGATGAAAACCCCTATCTGGGGTGGAAGAAAATGGAGAGTCAGGTTTACTTTAAAAATATTTGTCAGGTAACTGTGCGTTTAGACCGTACACTTACAGACAAATCTTCTTGGCCTAACTTGAGGGCGTTCTCTAGATGTTTTACCCGTCAGACCAGATCTAAACGGGTCTTCCTCGCACCAGAGGGAGTACTCATCTTTTGAGTCTGGATTTGAAAGTGGCTGCTGTTGGAGCACATCAGATCTGTTCAGGAAGCTGGTTCAGCTGCGGCTGGCATAAGAGCTAAAAGCAGAATCTCCTTGCTTTGAGTGAACCCTTGGTATTTCTAACTGACTTGATCCTGATGATCTGAGTGATCTGTTGGGTTTGTATTTAATCAGCATATCTGCAATGTATTGAGGTCCTAGGTCATTGAGTGATTTATATACAAGTAATAATACTTTATAATCTATTCTAAATGTAACTGGAAGCCAGTATAAAGACCTGAGGACTGGTGTGATATGGTCATATGTTCTGGTTCTGCTCAGCGTTCTGTATGAGCTGCAGCTGTCTAATGGTCTTTTTGGGAAGGCCGGTGAGAAGACCATTACAATAGTCCACCCTACTGGAGATGAAAGCATGAACAAGTTTCTCCAAGTCTTGCCTGGAAACAAAGCATCTAATTCTTGATATGATAGTAAGCTGATTTAGTTATTGCTTTGACATGACTACTGAAACTCAGGTCTGACTCCAGAATCACACCCAGATTCCTGACTTGATCTTTAGTTGTCTGACCCCTAGCTTCAAGGTATGCGTTCACCTTGAGAACTTCATCTTTGTTTCCAAATGCAATGAGTTGAGTTTTGTCTTTGTTTAACTGAAGAAAGTTTTGGTACATCCAGTTGTTAACTTCATCAATGCATTTGCACAGGGAGTCAATGGGGCTGTAGTCATTAGGTGATAGGCCTAAGTAGATCTGGGTGTCGTCAGCCATTTGGTTCTCTCTCATTATTTGGCTCAGTGGGAGCATGTACAGGTGGAATAGGAGTGGAACAAGAATTGACCCTTGTGGGACTCCGCATGTCATGGATGTCCACTCAGACTTATGGTCACCTATACTCACATAATAACCTCTCCCTTCTAAGTATGTCCTGGACCATTTAAGGACCATCCCAGAAAGCCCAACCCAGTTTTCCAGCCTGTCAAGAAGTATGTTGTGATCGACAGTGTCAAATGCAGCACTGAGGTTGCACATTACTACAGAAATAGAGTAGTATGTAGTTCCACATTTGGCAACACACTCACAAACCTCCCCAAGCACTTCCCCTCGGGGTAATCCCTGTCACCAGTTTGAAGTGTTCCACAAGTGGACAAGGGAGGTTTATATGGACAGACCCTCGACTCCTTGATTATGACAGAAGGGACGAGTCTACTCATATGTACTTAGGACTTTCCAATTCAACCAGTAGTGGGCAATCATACAATGCAAGCAATGATGTACATCTGAATCACAATATCAGGGGTCAATTGCATAATCCTAGCCTCTATGTTAAGACTCGGTCTTAACTAGTTTAACCTACTAGCAGTTAAGATTTAACCAATAAAATTTAGATTAATCTAACTTATGTAACAGACTTTAAACAGTTAGGTAAAGTGAAGAAATTAGATGACTAACTTTTAGTACTAGTTCAAGCGGTTTATGCAACTGGCCACAGACCTAAAGTCTCTAAAAATAACCCCACCCCCCCCAGCTCAAAACAATTTAGACCCAGTTTATACTTGTATTTAGCATGGTCCACGTGTGATCAGATTAAATGCTTTAGTACCAGGTGTAAATAGGTCCTCAGACAACCCAGGTGGGATACATTAGTTAAGGGACTAAATTATAGGTCCAGTCATACCTAAAGACCCAAACAGACAAGTTAAACCCCTAATTAGTCACCATGAAGAACAGGGGCCCAGGTTAGCAACTGGAGCTTTGCAAATAGTTCAGTTCAAAGGCTTGGTTTGTTTAGTTCAAGTTAAGCACCTCAGTTAGACTGCACAACCTTGCTAATGGAACTGGTTTAGTAGTGAATCCCAATAAATCAAACTGAGAACAGTCATGAAAGAGCTGACTCCAGTCAGAAATCAATGCCAAAGACTAATGTGGATTCAAGAAGTTTATTAAAACAACCAAATTCACATGACCAGGGTAACTTCTCCACTAGACACCACAGTTTGTCCACTAGAGACGGTCTTGACATGCGTGTCTCTTCCTGTAAGAGAAGGGGTAGAAACATTAGGCATTTAAATACCACTCTCATGGTTCCTGAAGTCAGTTTACAGCAAGCACTCACTTTTCCTAGCGCAGCTTTGCTCACAGGAGCCAGAAGAGGGATGGCACACCGCTGTACTACAGTGGATGAAGATCTAACAGAGAGGGAAAAGGGTTAAGCCACAGAAATCACTATAAGACTAATATTAAGGGTTCAGGTAAGGCTGCGGAGCATACGGTTTCCTGCAGAGGAGCCAGTGATGCTGGATCCACAAATGTGAACATCTTCACAACAAAGCGCTTGTAGTGGGTTGGGAACTGAAGACCAGAAGATCCAGCCACCAATGTGGTCAGGTAACGGTCATCCTGGTAAGGGCATCTGAAAGACAAAGAGGCAGTCAGAGATGCCTTACAGCACACTAGATGGATAAAGACTGGCCTTACTCACCCGTCGACCAGAAGGTCCCATTGGGGTAGACTGAGTGGACTGGGGGTTGATGTCGCCCAGCAACGTCCCAGCATTAGGACAATGTTGGGGTCGGTCCTCTCCAAAATGCGCACCTCAACATACACAGGCTCCCGCAGGACTTTTGTGACCGGATAATCAGCACCACTGTAGTAGGACGTGTACGCCTCGTCCCCTGAGGAAGAACACCGGCGTTCAACCAGAAACTGCTGTAACCTGGAGTTTAGAATATACTTATGCACACTTGCCTTCTGCACAGCCTTTGGTGACACATTGACCATTCGCCAGTCTAAGCTCCACCCTGAGGGGTCCAGGAGCAGCTACTGGTGGAGGTGCAGGAACAGTGTTGACCTCCACAACCAGAGCCTCCACAGCAGTAGCAGAGTACCTACACTGGAAGAGAAGCCTGGACAACAAACAGTGAGCTTTTAGCATTTGCCAAGGATTAACATTCATGCTAAAGCGTAAGAGCACCTACTCAAAATGGCTGTCCCTTGTGATGGAACCAAGTGGTCCAACACCCACTTCATACGAGGAGGTCATTCTGTTTTCATACACCACATATCCACTGTCCTCCTGCAAATAGTAACTGTTGGCATCCAGTCCATTTTAAGCCATGCAGAACCACAAGCAGCTACTCACCATCATGCTCGTGCCACAGGCAGTGACAGGGAACTGGTATATAGCAAAGGAAGGTGTGGATCCCACAGGACTGCAAGGTGGGTCGCTTCCACCCAGGAGACGGACTGAATCCAGGCTCAAGCGAGGCAGAGTAACATCTCTAGCCACCACTACCACAAACTGACCATCTCTTATACACTGGACAGTCACTGGAACGAGAGCAGGTTATTGCTGAGGATCAGTTGAACATGAACACCTTTACATTGACTCGACACTCTTACCTGCCTTCCCATAGTAACACTGCTGTCCGTTAAAGCAGCAGTTGATAGCTTCACACTCAGCACCACTGATTCCAGGTGGACCACATTGGATCTGCTCATAATCCGCAACAGCACATTTGTCAAGAGGCTCTGCCTGTGCCACTGGCTGCTTGGTGTGAACCAGCTGAGGAAACTGTTGACTAGCTTGATGAAACTGTTGACTAGCTTGTTGAACCTGTTGACTAGCTTGTTGAACCTTCTGAGGAAACTGTTGACTAGCTTGTTGAAACTGCTGACTAGCTTGTTGTACCTTCTGAGGAAACTGCTGACTAGCTTGTTGAACCTTCTGAGGAAACTGCTGACTAGCTTGTTGAACCTTCTGAGGAAACTGCTTACTAGCTTGTTGAACCTTCTGAGGAAACTGCTTACTAGCTTGTTGAACCTTCTGAGGAAACTGCTGACTAGCTTGTTGAACCTTCTGAGGAAACTGCTGACTAGCTTGTTGAACCTTCTGAGGAAACTGCTTACTAGCTTGTTGAACCTTCTGAGGAAACTGCTTACTAGCTTGTTGAAACTTCTGAGGAAACTGCTGACTAGCTCGCGGTTTAACCCACGGAAGAGACTGCTGACTAGCTTGAACCTGCTGACTAGCTTGCTGTTGACCCCACGGAGGAGACTGCTGACTAGCTTGCTGTTGACCCCACGGAGGAGACTGCTGACTAGCTTGCTGTTGACCCCACGGAGGAGACTGCTGACCCCACGGAGGAGACTGCTGACTAGCTTGAACCTGCTGACTAGCTTGCTGTTGACCCCACGGAGGAGACTGCTGACTAGCTTGCTGTTGACCCCACGGAGGAGACTGCTGACTAGCTTGCTGTTGACCCCATGGAGGAGACTGCTGACTAGCTTGCTGTTGACCCCATGGAGGAGACTGCTGACTAGCTTGAACCTGCTGACTAGCTTGCTGTTGACCCCACGGAGGAGACTGCTGACTAGCTTGCTGTTGACCCCATGGAGGAGACTGCTGACTAGCTTGCTGTTGACCCCACGGAGGAGATTGCTGACTAGCTTGCTGTTGACCCCACGGAGACTGCTGACTAGCTTGCTGTTGACCCCATGGAAGAGACTGCTGACTAGCTTGTTGAACCTGTGGAGAAAACTGTTGACTAGCTTGTTGTTGAAGCCGCTGGTAGTGATGGGACATCTGAAGCGAGGCTCCGGGGCTTGTGTCGAGCAAAAAGGGGCGTTCCAGATGAAGCCCCGATTCGAGGCTTGTATCGTTTCCGTGAAAATCACGTGACGATGACAAACGAGGCCTCGGTTTCTGTTGAATACGTCATTGCTTCATTCTGAGTATCGCTTCCGGATAAAAGTGGTTAGAAACCTCGCGCCTCTTGTGGGGTTTGCAGTAGGCGTTTGCATTGGTGTTGAGGTGTTGGTTGTACGTAGTAGCGAGTAGTAGCGTGTTTGTAGTAGCATAGTTATCATTATATATCATAGCTTGTATTATATATTATATTACATTATACTTAGTTTAGTAGATTATTAGAGTAAATTAGTTCAGTAGATTATTAGAGTAAATTAGCCTATATCTAGTTGTAATACCTATAATACGTATATATATATATATATATATATATATATATATATATATATATATATATATATATATATATATATATATATATATATATATATATATATATATATATATATATATTATTATTATTATTCATTTTATTTATAGGCGCCTTTCATGACACTCAAGGACACCTTACAAAGTTCACACAAAATATAAAAGTTTCATCAAACAATAAAGACAATACAGATATATATATATATATATATATATATATATATATATATATATATATATATATATATATATATATATATATATATATATATATATATATATATATATTATTATTATTATTATTATTATATGTATAGCCTCCCAGTTCCATGCACTATTGCACTCCCAATCAGCACTGCACACACAATAATTTCTTTACAATCATTTGGGCCATTCACTGTCATCACTAACCCAAAGAACTACTGAATAGTTGAACACAAAGTTGTGTGTTTGTGTGAGTTGTATGTGCATAGGTTAATACAAGCAGAGTAAAATACTTTATTTAATACACAGGCAATAGAAAAAGGGTGTGCCCACACTATGACAATTTGATTGCTCAGGATGAATAGATTTGTGTGCGATACATTGCTTTGCACAGCAGGTGTCACTAGGGAGCACACTGTTTCATGAGGCTTCGGCTAAATGAACCTTTTGGTGAACCAATGGGCTGGAAAGCCTCAGTGGTTCAGAAAGCCTCATTTGGCCATCACTAGCCGCTGGTCAGTTTGCTGTAATATCAGAGTTTGCGACTTCTTGGCCGGATAATTCCACTGTGGAACAGCATGACAGAAAGCACAAAACCACACACAAAGTGCCAGCAACTGACCAGCACACCAACTTCCTGCCATTGTTCAACAGCTAGTCACACTGTTGAGATGCTGCTCTTTGGTCTTTTTGTACTCTACAGATTTTGGCTAATTAACGATAATCCCTCCCTCTTCATTAGCAGTCATGATTCTCCAGACTTGCATGAGTGAGAGTTTATGCAACTGGCAGATTCCATTGGTTCTCAAGATTATATGCATGTGATGTTTCTTGATTCCAATTGGTCAGATTTGTCATGTTGAAGACAAATAAAAAGATTAATTCTCAGTTTTGCTACTGGAGCTTGCCCAAAGTACCTTGGGTAGATGTTTGGTGCATTCAGCTTTGCTTGTAGACGTGCTGAAATGGTCACTAGCATTAGGCAAGGCAAGGCAAGTTTATTTGTATAGCACATTTCAAACACAGTGGCAATTCTAAGTGCTTTACACAGAAATAGAATTCAAATATTTGTAGTGAATAAAATAAAATATTTATATATAGTATAACCCCTATCTGAAGTGGATGAAAATGGAGAATCAGGTTTACGTAAAAAATATTTGTCAGGTAACTGTGCATTTAAACATTACCCTTACAGAAAAATCTTCATGGACTGAACCCCCAGGGCTATCTCTACAGATCTATCCGTCAAGGCAAGGCAAGGCAAGTTTTTTTGTATAGCACATTTCATACACAGTGGCAATTCAAAGTGCTTTACACAGGAATGAAATGAAAATATTCGTAAGTGAATTAAAACAGTTATAATAGGAATGGAAAGAAATAAAAAATAAAGATGTAAACCCCTATCTGGGGTGGAAGAAAATGGAGAGTCAGGTTTACTTTAAAAATATTTGTCAGGTAACTGTGCGTTTAGACCGTACACTTACAGACAAATCTTCTTGGCCTAACTTGAGGGCGTTCTCTAGATGTTTTACCCGTCAGACCAGATCTAAACGGGTCTTCCTCGCACCAGAGGGAGTACTCATCTTTTGAGTCTGGATTTGAAAGTGGCTGCTGTTGGAGCACATCAGATCTGTTCAGGAAGCTGGTTCAGCTGCGGCTGGCATAAGAGCTAAAAGCAGAATCTCCTTGCTTTGAGTGAACCCTTGGTATTTCTAACTGACTTGATCCTGATGATCTGAGTGATCTGTTGGGTTTGTATTTAATCAGCATATCTGCAATGTATTGAGGTCCTAGGTCATTGAGTGATTTATATACAAGTAATAATACTTTATAATCTATTCTAAATGTAACTGGAAGCCAGTATAAAGACCTGAGGACTGGTGTGATATGGTCATATGTTCTGGTTCTGCTCAGCGTTCTGTATGAGCTGCAGCTGTCTAATGGTCTTTTTGGGAAGGCCGGTGAGAAGACCATTACAATAGTCCACCCTACTGGAGATGAAAGCATGAACAAGTTTCTCCAAGTCTTGCCTGGAAACAAAGCATCTAATTCTTGATATGATAGTAAGCTGATTTAGTTATTGCTTTGACATGACTACTGAAACTCAGGTCTGACTCCAGAATCACACCCAGATTCCTGACTTGATCTTTAGTTGTCTGACCCCTAGCTTCAAGGTATGCGTTCACCTTGAGAACTTCATCTTTGTTTCCAAATGCAATGAGTTGAGTTTTGTCTTTGTTTAACTGAAGAAAGTTTTGGTACATCCAGTTGTTAACTTCATCAATGCATTTGCACAGGGAGTCAATGGGGCTGTAGTCATTAGGTGATAGGCCTAAGTAGATCTGGGTGTCGTCAGCCATTTGGTTCTCTCTCATTATTTGGCTCAGTGGGAGCATGTACAGGTGGAATAGGAGTGGAACAAGAATTGACCCTTGTGGGACTCCGCATGTCATGGATGTCCACTCAGACTTATGGTCACCTATACTCACATAATAACCTCTCCCTTCTAAGTATGTCCTGGACCATTTAAGGACCATCCCAGAAAGCCCAACCCAGTTTTCCAGCCTGTCAAGAAGTATGTTGTGATCGACAGTGTCAAATGCAGCACTGAGGTTGCACATTACTACAGAAATAGAGTAGTATGTAGTTCCACATTTGGCAACACACTCACAAACCTCCCTAAGCACTTCCCCTCGGGGTAATCCCTGTCACCAGTTTGAAGTGTTCCACAAGTGGACAAGGGAGGTTTATATGGACAGACCCTCGACTCCTTGATTATGACAGAAGGGACGAGTCTACTCATATGTACTTAGGACTTTCCAATTCAACCAGTAGTGGGCAATCATACAATGCAAGCAATGATGTACATCTGAATCACCACAGACAGTAGTGGGAAAAGGGCATGAAAAAGTGAATTGAATCAGCCTGTCCACTTGCCCTCAGTTTCTTATTTTAATATCAGGGGTCAATTGCATAATCCTAGCCTCTATGTTAAGACTCGGTCTTAACTAGTTTAACCTACTAGCAGTTAAGATTTAACCAATAAAATTTAGATTAATCTAACTTATGTAACAGACTTTAAACAGTTAGGTAAAGTGAAGAAGAAATTAGATGACTAACTTTTAGTACTAGTTCAAGCGGTTTATGCAACTGGCCACAGACCTAAAGTCTCTAAAAATAACCCCACCCCCCCCAGCTCAAAACAATTTAGACCCAGTTTATACTTGTATTTAGCATGGTCCACGTGTGATCAGATTAAATGCTTTAGTACCAGGTGTAAATAGGTCCTCAGACAACCCAGGTGGGATACATTAGTTAAGGGACTAAATTATAGGTCCAGTCATACCTAAAGACCCAAACAGACAAGTTAAACCCCTAATTAGTCACCATGAAGAACAGGGGCCCAGGTTAGCAACTGGAGCTTTGCAAATAGTTCAGTTCAAAGGCTTGGTTTGTTTAGTTCAAGTTAAGCACCTCAGTTAGACTGCACAACCTTGCTAATGGAACTGGTTTAGTAGTGAATCCCAATAAATCAAACTGAGAACAGTCATGAAAGAGCTGACTCCAGTCAGAAATCAATGCCAAAGACTAATGTGGATTCAAGAAGTTTATTAAAACAACCAAATTCACATGACCAGGGTAACTTCTCCACTAGACACCACAGTTTGTCCACTAGAGACGGTCTTGACATGCGTGTCTCTTCCTGTAAGAGAAGGGGTAGAAACATTAGGCATTTAAATACCACTCTCATGGTTCCTGAAGTCAGTTTACAGCAAGCACTCACTTTTCCTAGCGCAGCTTTGCTCACAGGAGCCAGAAGAGGGATGGCACACCGCTGTACTACAGTGGATGAAGATCTAACAGAGAGGGAAAAGGGTTAAGCCACAGAAATCACTATAAGACTAATATTAAGGGTTCAGGTAAGGCTGCGGAGCATACGGTTTCCTGCAGAGGAGCCAGTGATGCTGGATCCACAAATGTGAACATCTTCACAACAAAGCGCTTGTAGTGGGTTGGGAACTGAAGACCAGAAGATCCAGCCACCAATGTGGTCAGGTAACGGTCATCCTGGTAAGGGCATCTGAAAGACAAAGAGGCAGTCAGAGATGCCTTACAGCACACTAGATGGATAAAGACTGGCCTTACTCACCCGTCGACCAGAAGGTCCCATTGGGGTAGACTGAGTGGACTGGGGGTTGATGTCGCCCAGCAACGTCCCAGCATTAGGACAATGTTGGGGTCGGTCCTCTCCAAAATGCGCACCTCAACATACACAGGCTCCCGCAGGACTTTTGTGACCGGATAATCAGCACCACTGTAGTAGGACGTGTACGCCTCGTCCCCTGAGGAAGAACACCGGCGTTCAACCAGAAACTGCTGTAACCTGGAGTTTAGAATATACTTATGCACACTTGCCTTCTGCACAGCCTTTGGTGACACATTGACCATTCGCCAGTCTAAGCTCCACCCTGAGGGGTCCAGGAGCAGCTACTGGTGGAGGTGCAGGAACAGTGTTGACCTCCACAACCAGAGCCTCCACAGCAGTAGCAGAGTACCTACACTGGAAGAGAAGCCTGGACAACAAACAGTGAGCTTTTAGCATTTGCCAAGGATTAACATTCATGCTAAAGCGTAAGAGCACCTACTCAAAATGGCTGTCCCTTGTGATGGAACCAAGTGGTCCAACACCCACTTCATACGAGGAGGTCATTCTGTTTTCATACACCACATATCCACTGTCCTCCTGCAAATAGTAACTGTTGGCATCCAGTCCATTTTAAGCCATGCAGAACCACAAGCAGCTACTCACCATCATGCTCGTGCCACAGGCAGTGACAGGGAACTGGTATATAGCAAAGGAAGGTGTGGATCCCACAGGACTGCAAGGTGGGTCGCTTCCACCCAGGAGACGGACTGAATCCAGGCTCAAGCGAGGCAGAGTAACATCTCTAGCCACCACTACCACAAACTGACCATCTCTTATACACTGGACAGTCACTGGAACGAGAGCAGGTTATTGCTGAGGATCAGTTGAACATGAACACCTTTACATTGACTCGACACTCTTACCTGCCTTCCCATAGTAACACTGCTGTCCGTTAAAGCAGCAGTTGATAGCTTCACACTCAGCACCACTGATTCCAGGTGGACCACATTGGATCTGCTCATAATCCGCAACAGCACATTTGTCAAGAGGCTCTGCCTGTGCCACTGGCTGCTTGGTGTGAACCAGCTGAGGAAACTGTTGACTAGCTTGATGAAACTGTTGACTAGCTTGTTGAACCTGTTGACTAGCTTGTTGAACCTTCTGAGGAAACTGTTGACTAGCTTGTTGAAACTGCTGACTAGCTTGTTGTACCTTCTGAGGAAACTGCTGACTAGCTTGTTGAACCTTCTGAGGAAACTGCTGACTAGCTTGTTGAACCTTCTGAGGAAACTGCTTACTAGCTTGTTGAACCTTCTGAGGAAACTGCTTACTAGCTTGTTGAACCTTCTGAGGAAACTGCTGACTAGCTTGTTGAACCTTCTGAGGAAACTGCTGACTAGCTTGTTGAACCTTCTGAGGAAACTGCTTACTAGCTTGTTGAACCTTCTGAGGAAACTGCTTACTAGCTTGTTGAAACTTCTGAGGAAACTGCTGACTAGCTCGCGGTTTAACCCACGGAAGAGACTGCTGACTAGCTTGAACCTGCTGACTAGCTTGCTGTTGACCCCACGGAGGAGACTGCTGACTAGCTTGCTGTTGACCCCACGGAGGAGACTGCTGACTAGCTTGCTGTTGACCCCACGGAGGAGACTGCTGACCCCACGGAGGAGACTGCTGACTAGCTTGAACCTGCTGACTAGCTTGCTGTTGACCCCACGGAGGAGACTGCTGACTAGCTTGCTGTTGACCCCACGGAGGAGACTGCTGACTAGTTTGCTGTTGACCCCACAGAGGAGACTGCTGACTAGCTTGCTGTTGACCCCATGGAGGAGACTGCTGACTAGCTTGCTGTTGACCCCATGGAGGAGACTGCTGACTAGCTTGAACCTGCTGACTAGCTTGCTGTTGACCCCATGGAGGAGACTGCTGACTAGCTTGCTGTTGACCCCACGGAGGAGATTGCTGACTAGCTTGCTGTTGACCCCACGGAGGAGATTGCTGACTAGCTTGCTGTTGACCCCATGGAGGAGACTGCTGACTAGCTTGCTGTTGACCCCACGGAGGAGATTGCTGACTAGCTTGCTGTTGACCCCACGGAGGAGACTGCTGACTAGCTTGCTGTTGACCCCACGGAGGAGATTGCTGACTAGCTTGCTGTTGACCCCATGGAAGAGACTGCTGACTAGCTTGTTGAACCTGTGGAGAAAACTGTTGACTAGCTTGTTGTTGAAGCCGCTGGTCAGTTTGCTGTAATATCAGAGTTTGCGACTTCTTGGCCGGATAATTCCACTGTGGAACAGCATGACAGAAAGCACAAAACCACACACAAAGTGCCAGCAACTGACCAGCACACCAACTTCCTGCCATTGTTCAACAGCTAGTCACACTGTTGAGATGCTGCTCTTTGGTCTTTTTGTACTCTACAGATTTTGGCTAATTAACGATAATCCCTCCCTCTTCATTAGCAGTCATGATTCTCCAGACTTGCATGAGTGAGAGTTTATGCAACTGGCAGATTCCATTGGTTCTCAAGATTATATGCATGTGATGTTTCTTGATTCCAATTGGTCAGATTTGTCATGTTGAAGACAAATAAAAAGATTAATTCTCAGTTTTGCTACTGGAGCTTGCCCAAAGTACCTTGGGTAGATGTTTGGTGCATTCAGCTTTGCTTGTAGACGTGCTGAAATGGTCACTAGCATTAGGCAAGGCAAGGCAAGTTTATTTGTATAGCACATTTCAAACACAGTGGCAATTCTAAGTGCTTTACACAGAAATAGAATTCAAATATTTGTAGTGAATAAAATAAAATATTTATATATAGTATAACCCCTATCTGAAGTGGATGAAAATGGAGAGTCAGGTTTACGTAAAAAATATTTGTCAGGTAACTGTGCATTTAAACATTACCCTTACAGAAAAATCTTCATGGACTGAACCCCCAGGGCTATCTCTACAGATCTATCCGTCAAGGCAAGGCAAGGCAAGTTTTTTTGTATAGCACATTTCATACACAGTGGCAATTCAAAGTGCTTTACACAGGAATGAAATGAAAATATTCGTAAGTGAATTAAAACAGTTATAATAGGAATGGAAAGAAATAAAAAATAAAGATGAAAACCCCTATCTGGGGTGGAAGAAAATGGAGAGTCAGGTTTACTTTAAAAATATTTGTCAGGTAACTGTGCGTTTAGACCGTACACTTACAGACAAATCTTCTTGGCCTAACTTGAGGGCGTTCTCTAGATGTTTTACCCGTCAGACCAGATCTAAACGGGTCTTCCTCGCACCAGAGGGAGTACTCATCTTTTGAGTCTGGATTTGAAAGTGGCTGCTGTTGGAGCACATCAGATCTGTTCAGGAAGCTGGTTCAGCTGCGGCTGGCATAAGAGCTAAAAGCAGAATCTCCTTGCTTTGAGTGAACCCTTGGTATTTCTAACTGACTTGATCCTGATGATCTGAGTGATCTGTTGGGTTTGTATTTAATCAGCATATCTGCAATGTATTGAGGTCCTAGGTCATTGAGTGATTTATATACAAGTAATAATACTTTATAATCTATTCTAAATGTAACTGGAAGCCAGTATAAAGACCTGAGGACTGGTGTGATATGGTCATATGTTCTGGTTCTGCTCAGCGTTCTGTATGAGCTGCAGCTGTCTAATGGTCTTTTTGGGAAGGCCGGTGAGAAGACCATTACAATAGTCCACCCTACTGGAGATGAAAGCATGAACAAGTTTCTCCAAGTCTTGCCTGGAAACAAAGCATCTAATTCTTGATATGATAGTAAGCTGATTTAGTTATTGCTTTGACATGACTACTGAAACTCAGGTCTGACTCCAGAATCACACCCAGATTCCTGACTTGATCTTTAGTTGTCTGACCCCTAGCTTCAAGGTATGCGTTCACCTTGAGAACTTCATCTTTGTTTCCAAATGCAATGAGTTGAGTTTTGTCTTTGTTTAACTGAAGAAAGTTTTGGTACATCCAGTTGTTAACTTCATCAATGCATTTGCACAGGGAGTCAATGGGGCTGTAGTCATTAGGTGATAGGCCTAAGTAGATCTGGGTGTCGTCAGCCATTTGGTTCTCTCTCATTATTTGGCTCAGTGGGAGCATGTACAGGTGGAATAGGAGTGGAACAAGAATTGACCCTTGTGGGACTCCGCATGTCATGGATGTCCACTCAGACTTATGGTCACCTATACTCACATAATAACCTCTCCCTTCTAAGTATGTCCTGGACCATTTAAGGACCATCCCAGAAAGCCCAACCCAGTTTTCCAGCCTGTCAAGAAGTATGTTGTGATCGACAGTGTCAAATGCAGCACTGAGGTTGCACATTACTACAGAAATAGAGTAGTATGTAGTTCCACATTTGGCAACACACTCACAAACCTCCCTAAGCACTTCCCCTCGGGGTAATCCCTGTCACCAGTTTGAAGTGTTCCACAAGTGGACAAGGGAGGTTTATATGGACAGACCCTCGACTCCTTGATTATGACAGAAGGGACGAGTCTACTCATATGTACTTAGGACTTTCCAATTCAACCAGTAGTGGGCAATCATACAATGCAAGCAATGATGTACATCTGAATCACCACAGACAGTAGTGGGAAAAGGGCATGAAAAAGTGAATTGAATCAGCCTGTCCACTTGCCCTCAGTTTCTTATTTTAATATCAGGGGTCAATTGCATAATCCTAGCCTCTATGTTAAGACTCGGTCTTAACTAGTTTAACCTACTAGCAGTTAAGATTTAACCAATAAAATTTAGATTAATCTAACTTATGTAACAGACTTTAAACAGTTAGGTAAAGTGAAGAAGAAATTAGATGACTAACTTTTAGTACTAGTTCAAGCGGTTTATGCAACTGGCCACAGACCTAAAGTCTCTAAAAATAACCCCACCCCCCCCAGCTCAAAACAATTTAGACCCAGTTTATACTTGTATTTAGCATGGTCCACGTGTGATCAGATTAAATGCTTTAGTACCAGGTGTAAATAGGTCCTCAGACAACCCAGATGGGATACATTAGTTAAGGGACTAAATTATAGGTCCAGTCATACCTAAAGACCCAAACAGACAAGTTAAACCCCTAATTAGTCACCATGAAGAACAGGGGCCCAGGTTAGCAACTGGAGCTTTGCAAATAGTTCAGTTCAAAGGCTTGGTTTGTTTAGTTCAAGTTAAGCACCTCAGTTAGACTGCACAACCTTGCTAATCCCTTACAAAAAATAACTGCAGTTCATTGAAGTAAAACTGCAGTACAAAGTAGTATAACTGCAGTACATTGAAGTAAAACTGCAGTAACATTGCAGTACAAAGTAGTAATTGCAGTACAATGAAGTTCAACTGCAGTAAAACTGCAGTACAAAGTAGTAAAACTGCAGTACATTGAAGTAAAACTGCAGTAACATTGCAGTACAAAGTAGTAACTGCAGTACATTGAAGTTCAACAGCAGTAAAACTGCAGTACAATGAAGTACAACTGTAGATTTGCAGTATAATGAAGTTTAGATGCAATATAACTGCAGTACAGTGATACACTGTAATGTATATGAAGACTTTGATGCAAATGTCCGTTTTATTTTTAATTGAGCTTTTTTGTATTGGGCTTCTATGTTTATTTTCAGTAATATCACTTAAATGGCAATGATGTACTTTTAGTTGCCATTACATTAAAAAATGTTAACCTATAGGAGTCTTATAAAAATGTTTACGGTTTTTGCATCTGAAGTCTTCATAGGCCTTCCACTCATAATACACTGTACTGCAGTTATGCTGTATTGTGCAACGTGTAGCCACTTTTGTCACCTATGGGACATTTCAACCACATAGATAAATAGCCCTCACGTTCTTACCCACCAAAAAATACAGATTTATCCTCCCGGAACGCAAAACACAATTGGGCTAGTTTGAGTAGCAATTGGACGAGTTTGTAAACCTGCCAACCCTGATTCACAAGCAGGACGGAGAAACCTTTTCTGGAAGAAACGTTCATCAGGCAAGTTGGAGCTGCTTCACAAAAATTCTGTTGGCATTATTATTCTCATTTGTATCACTGTACAGCAACAATATGTATTGTTTAAAGTGCTATAAATAATAGTGACTTGACTTAAAAGGGACCTATTTTGCTTATTTTTAAAAGATGTAATTTAAGTTACAGGTGTCTGTGAAGTTTCAGCTTAAAAGACCTCACAGATCATTTATAAATCCATGTTATAAATACTCATTTCAGACTACAGTCAAGAACAGGCTGTTTTCGTGCATGTGCCTTTAAATGCAAATTAACTGCTGCATGCACGCGGCCCCCACCTGCTTGTGATTATCATCAGTATCGCGATCACACTCACGGATAATGGACCGCGTTTTCTGAGCGCACACAAGAACTGGCTGTCAGATAACAAGTCTCGTGAGTAACTTCTCTTTTACATTTTTTTGCTGTGTTTAAACTGTCAAATACACGCAAGGTTCTTGTTTTCTGAAAAACTGTGCAGAGGGGCGTTAATATAAGATCCTCTTCCTAAGTCAGAAGGGGAGAGAGGCTAATTTTTCACTGTGCTTGCAGAGAAAGACTTACCAAAACAAAGTTACTGGCCTGAGTTGTCCTTTAAAATTTTCTGGGCTGGTAGATTCACCGGGGGCCTGATTATAGCACTTAAACACGGAAAAATTAACCATGTTTTTATTATAGTAAAAGTGTAGTAACCATGGTTTTTGGCCTAATTGATTACCATTTATATAACCACAGTTTTACCACAAATTCTATGGTTAGAGTTGTAAAGCCACGGTTAACTGTAATAACCATGTTTTTTTTGGTGTTGGTTTTATTTAGTTCATTTTCGTAAGGTTTGCCTTTGTTTTATGTTAAATATCTTTGGAATATCTGATAATATTGTATATACACAAAAATAGACTAAATCAGGATTTTTTTTATCGCAGCACTGTACACAAGCATTTATGTTCAATAGTTTGACATTAATGTGCAGAAAAGGATGTTTTACAGGAATACTATTTATTGTGTGATTGCTATTTTCAGAAAAATGCACTGGTAACGACAACAACAACAACAACAACAACAACAACAACAAAAAGAAGACCAAAAATGTAATTCAACAGAAGATCATGGCTGGAGTGAAACAAAGCAGCACTCAAATAATGGTGAGAGCAGTAGGCAACTTTATATATTTTATCTTTTATAAACTATTATCTTTATAGTTTAGAATGCATAATAACTAATATTGTACTTCAGGAACCAAGACCTGTGGGAATGCTGGATGAATCAAGTATACAAAGTCTTCTGTCTCCTAAGCCATGTTAGAAGAGATCGAGGATTTAAAAAAGGAAATCAAAGACCTAAAAGAAGATTTACGATATTAGCGCTGCTGGAAAGGTAATGAAATCTAGTTATACCACAACAATTATTCTCAGTACTTGACATCAGTTCTCAACAGTTTGCTTGTGGACTCTCTTCTTCATGGGTATATTATACCATAGTCTGTTTGTATACTGGATTCTGATTGACTGAAAGGTGTGCATTAAAACAATGAATGCACAGATAGTTACAGTCAGTTAAATCTCCATTCTAAATAAATGTGCTGCCTTTCCTGTAACACACACACACACACACACACACACACACACACACAAACACAAACACAGTCACTCTCACACAGAAACATATTTCTAAGCAACAAAGTCTTAAAGGGTTAGTTGACCCAAAAAATTTAATTAGCCCATGATTTCCTCAGCTCTTCCTTGGTGTGTATGACATTCTTCTTTCAGACGAATACAATCAGTTATATATAAAAAAAGTCTTGGCTCTTCCAAGCTTTATAATGGCATTGGCATTAAAGTGCATCTATCTATCATATAACTGCTCCACACGGCTCCGGGGGTTAATAAAGGCCTTCTGAAGTGAAGTGGTTTGTGTAAGAAAAATATCCATATTTAAAACTTTATAGACTAAAATAACTAGTTTCCGGCGGTTAGCGGTATGCAAGTCAACTTACAGCGAAAGAGTAATCCTTGACGCATGCGTAATGACGAACACACGCAAAGGATAGAGCAAAACAAAACACAGGTCATGAATTATGCTGCCTTCACGTGCTCTTGGAATTATCGTATTGTAAATACGAGTTTCCTAGGTAAAAATTGCACATGAACGCCCTCCCATTTCAAAATTTAAATGCGATGAGCTCGTAATCACGACTTCAGAAGTGGGAATTATCAAATTTCCGATAGCACGTGAATGCGGCATTAGTCTAAAACGAGAACTTTTAAAGGGAAATGGTGGAGGATTTCAATATAAGAGAAGAGGGATTTTAAGTTTGTTGCCCAGTACTATCCGTGAGAGAGGTAATAGCTTGCGGTGATTCTGTAAATCGCGTCAGGGGTCACTCTTTTAGCATAAGTCCACTTACGTACCGCTGACTGTTGGAAGTTAGTTATTTTAGTCTATAAAGTTTTAAATATGGAGATTTTTTTCTTACAAAAAACATGCCATTTTGCTTCAAAAGGCCTTTATTAAGCCCCTGAGCCATGTGGATCAGTTTTATGATGGATAGATGCACTTTTATGATGGATAGATGCACTTCTATGGAATTCTAAAACGAATCAAGTCAATGCCATTATAAAGCTTGGAAGAGCCAGGACATTTTTTAATATAACTGATTATTCATCTGAAAGAAGAATGTCATATATACCTAGGATGAGTTGAGGAAGAGTAAATCATGGGGTAATTTTCATTTTTGGGTGAACTATTCCTTTTTTGCTGTTTCTGAACTAATTAAACTGTAAATTCTGAGTGCTGCTGCACAGACTCAGATTATTCACATATGCGCTATCTCTTTCTCCCTCGTTTATTTATTCAAATAAATGTAATCCAACCATGATGCTAATTTATCTCTGTGCCTGATTTAAAGTGTGCAGAATGCTAGATCTAATGGCCCATGTCCAAAAAAAGGAAATTAACTGTTAGTTTTACCCTTCCAGTCAAATTGTGCTCCACAAACATTAATGACCAATTTAATTTAACTTTTTTACCTATCTTTAACAGCTGGGTGTCTATGCACAATTTTAGTGCACTTCACAGAAGCAACCCGCTTCATGTCGGGTGGTTCTTTACCTCCATCTTGTTCATTCAAATGTAATGCCTAGCCATGGATTTGTCCTTACTTATGTGAAAGGTTATAAGTTACACAAAGTAATAAATGAAGGGGGACAATAACTGTGGAACATGTATTCCATATACTTTATTCCAATAATATTACATTTTTATTTAAGGTTAGATTTGTGAATTAAAAGTCCGAGAGTATAAAAAAAGCCAATTTTTGTGTGAGAGGGCACTGTACAGTATTTAAACATGATTGTGTCTCTCTGCTTTTTATTTTTCCAGAAATGCATGTCATTGTGCAAATTACACATACTGTCAGTGGAGTGACAGAAAGCTCTCAGATT
Organism: Gobio occitaniae; assembly: GCA_033150135.1. NCBI lineage: Eukaryota > Metazoa > Chordata > Actinopteri > Cypriniformes > Gobionidae > Gobio > Gobio occitaniae. The sequence continues at coordinate 631,640 of JARQWZ010000336.1, forward strand.
TCATCAAAAAAGATCTTCATTTATGTTCCGAAGATGAACGAAAGTCTTACGGGTTTGGAACGACACGAGGGTGAGGAATTGATGACTGAATTCTATTTTTTGGCTGAACTAACCCTTAAACTTCTTTTACCTGGAGTGTTCAAAGCATATTTGTGATTTGATAATGCTCACCAATATAGCGTAAGAAATTCATTGGAAATATTATGAATACTTTCCACAATTCAAGATTAATATTAAACACACTATATGCCTGTGGTGAAGTGTAACTGAAAATTGAGAGTTTATCTATTTATTTTTGTTTCTTTGTTTTTCCAGACTACATCCTAAATAGTGTTTCCACAGCTGAGATACAGGCAGTTATAAGAACCACGTGAGATAATGATGAAGATAAGCTCTTAAAAAAGCACCCTACCTGAATAATATGACACGATATATGCATGATTGTATGATTTGTAAATAAACACTTTAAATACAATGTCTAACTCTAAGTCTGTTATTTGAAGTTTCAAAATAAAAAAAAGTAAAAATCACATTTATTGTCGCATGGCTGTTTGAGAAATTCACTGTTGTTTTGTACCGTAATTTGTTCTATTGCAGATAAAACTTATTCTGGATATTCTGGTTGTATTTTAATGGTATTGTACAGCATTTTATTTGTATTGCACTTTGGTAGTATTGTAATTGTGCTTTAGTTGTATTATGTATTGCAGTACTACCGCAGTTATATTGCAGTATTATTGCAGTATTACTTCAGCAGTACTGCAGTTATATTGCAGTATTATTGTAGGATTACTTCAGCAGTACAGCAGTTATATTGCAGTATTATTGTAGGATTACTTCAGCAGTACAGCAGTTATATTGCAGTATTATTGTAGTATTACTTCAGCAGTACAGCAGTTATATTGCAGTATTATTGTAGTATTACTTCAGCAGTACAGCAGTTATATTGCAGTATTATTGTAGGATTACTTCAGCAGTACAGCAGTTATATTGCAGTATTATTGTAGTATTACTTCAGCAGTACAGCAGTTATATTGCAGTATTATTGTAGGATTACTTCAGCAGTACTGCAGTTATATTGCAGTATTATTGTAGTATTACTTCAGCAGTACAGCAGTTATATTGCAGTATTATTGTAGGATTACTTCAGCAGTACTGCAGTTATATTGCAGTATTATTGTAGTATTACTTCAGCAGTACTGCAGTTATATTGCAGTATTATTGTAGTATTACTTCAGCAGTACTGCAGTTATATTGCAGTATTATTGTAGTATTACTTCAGCAGTACAGCAGTTATATTGCAGTATTATTGTAGCATTACTTCAGCAGTACTGCAGTATTATTGTAGCATTACTGCAGTATTACTTCAGCAGTACTGCAGTTATATTGCAGTATTATTGTAGTATTACTTCAGCAGTACTGCAGTTATATTGCAGTATTATTGTAGTATTACTTCAGCAGTACTGCAGTATTATTGTAGCATTACTGCAGTATTACTTCAGCAGTACTGCAGTTATATTGCAGTATTATTGTAGTATTACTTCAGCAGTACTGCAGTTATATTGCAGTATTATTGTAGGATTACTGCAGTATTACTTCAGCAGTACTGCAGTTATATTGCAGTAATACTGCAATATTGCAGTTTTTTCGTGTCCAAAAAACTGCATTTTTCTTCATGAATAAAAACTGCAGTATTACTTCAAAAAAACTGCAGTATTTTTTTGTAAGGGATGGAACTGGTTTAGTAGTGAATCCCAATAAATCAAACTGAGAACAGTCATGAAAGAGCTGACTCCAGTCAGAAATCAATGCCAAAGACTAATGTGGATTCAAGAAGTTTATTAAAACAACCAAATTCACATGACCAGGGTAACTTCTCCACTAGACACCACAGTTTGTCCACTAGAGACGGTCTTGACATGCGTGTCTCTTCCTGTAAGAGAAGGGGTAGAAACATTAGGCATTTAAATACCACTCTCATGGTTCCTGAAGTCAGTTTACAGCAAGCACTCACTTTTCCTAGCGCAGCTTTGCTCACAGGAGCCAGAAGAGGGATGGCACACCGCTGTACTACAGTGGATGAAGATCTAACAGAGAGGGAAAAGGGTTAAGCCACAGAAATCACTATAAGACTAATATTAAGGGTTCAGGTAAGGCTGCGGAGCATACGGTTTCCTGCAGAGGAGCCAGTGATGCTGGATCCACAAATGTGAACATCTTCACAACAAAGCGCTTGTAGTGGGTTGGGAACTGAAGACCAGAAGATCCAGCCACCAATGTGGTCAGGTAACGGTCATCCTGGTAAGGGCATCTGAAAGACAAAGAGGCAGTCAGAGATGCCTTACAGCACACTAGATGGATAAAGACTGGCCTTACTCACCCGTCGACCAGAAGGTCCCATTGGGGTAGACTGAGTGGACTGGGGGTTGATGTCGCCCAGCAACGTCCCAGCATTAGGACAATGTTGGGGTCGGTCCTCTCCAAAATGCGCACCTCAACATACACAGGCTCCCGCAGGACTTTTGTGACCGGATAATCAGCACCACTGTAGTAGGACGTGTACGCCTCGTCCCCTGAGGAAGAACACCGGCGTTCAACCAGAAACTGCTGTAACCTGGAGTTTAGAATATACTTATGCACACTTGCCTTCTGCACAGCCTTTGGTGACACATTGACCATTCGCCAGTCTAAGCTCCACCCTGAGGGGTCCAGGAGCAGCTACTGGTGGAGGTGCAGGAACAGTGTTGACCTCCACAACCAGAGCCTCCACAGCAGTAGCAGAGTACCTACACTGGAAGAGAAGCCTGGACAACAAACAGTGAGCTTTTAGCATTTGCCAAGGATTAACATTCATGCTAAAGCGTAAGAGCACCTACTCAAAATGGCTGTCCCTTGTGATGGAACCAAGTGGTCCAACACCCACTTCATACGAGGAGGTCATTCTGTTTTCATACACCACATATCCACTGTCCTCCTGCAAATAGTAACTGTTGGCATCCAGTCCATTTTAAGCCATGCAGAACCACAAGCAGCTACTCACCATCATGCTCGTGCCACAGGCAGTGACAGGGAACTGGTATATAGCAAAGGAAGGTGTGGATCCCACAGGACTGCAAGGTGGGTCGCTTCCACCCAGGAGACGGACTGAATCCAGGCTCAAGCGAGGCAGAGTAACATCTCTAGCCACCACTACCACAAACTGACCATCTCTTATACACTGGACAGTCACTGGAACGAGAGCAGGTTATTGCTGAGGATCAGTTGAACATGAACACCTTTACATTGACTCGACACTCTTACCTGCCTTCCCATAGTAACACTGCTGTCCGTTAAAGCAGCAGTTGATAGCTTCACACTCAGCACCACTGATTCCAGGTGGACCACATTGGATCTGCTCATAATCCGCAACAGCACATTTGTCAAGAGGCTCTGCCTGTGCCACTGGCTGCTTGGTGTGAACCAGCTGAGGAAACTGTTGACTAGCTTGATGAAACTGTTGACTAGCTTGTTGAACCTGTTGACTAGCTTGTTGAACCTTCTGAGGAAACTGTTGACTAGCTTGTTGAAACTGCTGACTAGCTTGTTGTACCTTCTGAGGAAACTGCTGACTAGCTTGTTGAACCTTCTGAGGAAACTGCTGACTAGCTTGTTGAACCTTCTGAGGAAACTGCTTACTAGCTTGTTGAACCTTCTGAGGAAACTGCTTACTAGCTTGTTGAACCTTCTGAGGAAACTGCTGACTAGCTTGTTGAACCTTCTGAGGAAACTGCTGACTAGCTTGTTGAACCTTCTGAGGAAACTGCTTACTAGCTTGTTGAACCTTCTGAGGAAACTGCTTACTAGCTTGTTGAAACTTCTGAGGAAACTGCTGACTAGCTCGCGGTTTAACCCACGGAAGAGACTGCTGACTAGCTTGAACCTGCTGACTAGCTTGCTGTTGACCCCACGGAGGAGACTGCTGACTAGCTTGCTGTTGACCCCACGGAGGAGACTGCTGACTAGCTTGCTGTTGACCCCACGGAGGAGACTGCTGACCCCACGGAGGAGACTGCTGACCCCACGGAGGAGACTGCTGACTAGCTTGAACCTGCTGACTAGCTTGCTGTTGACCCCACGGAGGAGACTGCTGACTAGCTTGCTGTTGACCCCACGGAGGAGACTGCTGACTAGTTTGCTGTTGACCCCACAGAGGAGACTGCTGACTAGCTTGCTGTTGACCCCATGGAGGAGACTGCTGACTAGCTTGCTGTTGACCCCATGGAGGAGACTGCTGACTAGCTTGCTGTTGACCCCATGGAGGAGACTGCTGACTAGCTTGAACCTGCTGACTAGCTTGCTGTTGACCCCCACGGAGGAGACTGCTGACTAGCTTGCTGTTGACCCCACGGAGGAGATTGCTGACTAGCTTGCTGTTGACCCCACGGAGACTGCTGACTAGCTTGCTGTTGACCCCATGGAAGAGACTGCTGACTAGCTTGTTGAACCTGTGGAGAAAACTGTTGACTAGCTTGTTGTTGAAGCCGCTGGTCAGTTTGCTGTAATATCAGAGTTTGCGACTTCTTGGCCGGATAATTCCACTGTGGAACAGCATGACAGAAAGCACAAAACCACACACAAAGTGCCAGCAACTGACCAGCACACCAACTTCCTGCCATTGTTCAACAGCTAGTCACACTGTTGAGATGCTGCTCTTTGGTCTTTTTGTACTCTACAGATTTTGGCTAATTAACGATAATCCCTCCCTCTTCATTAGCAGTCATGATTCTCCAGACTTGCATGAGTGAGAGTTTATGCAACTGGCAGATTCCATTGGTTCTCAAGATTATATGCATGTGATGTTTCTTGATTCCAATTGGTCAGATTTGTCATGTTGAAGACAAATAAAAAGATTAATTCTCAGTTTTGCTACTGGAGCTTGCCCAAAGTACCTTGGGTAGATGTTTGGTGCATTCAGCTTTGCTTGTAGACGTGCTGAAATGGTCACTAGCATTAGGCAAGGCAAGGCAAGTTTATTTGTATAGCACATTTCAAACACAGTGGCAATTCTAAGTGCTTTACACAGAAATAGAATTCAAATATTTGTAGTGAATAAAATAAAATATTTATATATAGTATAACCCCTATCTGAAGTGGATGAAAATGGAGAGTCAGGTTTACGTAAAAAATATTTGTCAGGTAACTGTGCATTTAAACATTACCCTTACAGAAAAATCTTCATGGACTGAACCCCCAGGGCTATCTCTACAGATCTATCCGTCAAGGCAAGGCAAGGCAAGTTTTTTTGTATAGCACATTTCATACACAGTGGCAATTCAAAGTGCTTTACACAGGAATGAAATGAAAATATTCGTAAGTGAATTAAAACAGTTATAATAGGAATGGAAAGAAATAAAAAATAAAGATGAAAACCCCTATCTGGGGTGGAAGAAAATGGAGAGTCAGGTTTACTTTAAAAATATTTGTCAGGTAACTGTGCGTTTAGACCGTACACTTACAGACAAATCTTCTTGGCCTAACTTGAGGGCGTTCTCTAGATGTTTTACCCGTCAGACCAGATCTAAACGGGTCTTCCTCGCACCAGAGGGAGTACTCATCTTTTGAGTCTGGATTTGAAAGTGGCTGCTGTTGGAGCACATCAGATCTGTTCAGGAAGCTGGTTCAGCTGCGGCTGGCATAAGAGCTAAAAGCAGAATCTCCTTGCTTTGAGTGAACCCTTGGTATTTCTAACTGACTTGATCCTGATGATCTGAGTGATCTGTTGGGTTTGTATTTAATCAGCATATCTGCAATGTATTGAGGTCCTAGGTCATTGAGTGATTTATATACAAGTAATAATACTTTATAATCTATTCTAAATGTAACTGGAAGCCAGTATAAAGACCTGAGGACTGGTGTGATATGGTCATATGTTCTGGTTCTGCTCAGCGTTCTGTATGAGCTGCAGCTGTCTAATGGTCTTTTTGGGAAGGCCGGTGAGAAGACCATTACAATAGTCCACCCTACTGGAGATGAAAGCATGAACAAGTTTCTCCAAGTCTTGCCTGGAAACAAAGCATCTAATTCTTGATATGATAGTAAGCTGATTTAGTTATTGCTTTGACATGACTACTGAAACTCAGGTCTGACTCCAGAATCACACCCAGATTCCTGACTTGATCTTTAGTTGTCTGACCCCTAGCTTCAAGGTATGCGTTCACCTTGAGAACTTCATCTTTGTTTCCAAATGCAATGAGTTGAGTTTTGTCTTTGTTTAACTGAAGAAAGTTTTGGTACATCCAGTTGTTAACTTCATCAATGCATTTGCACAGGGAGTCAATGGGGCTGTAGTCATTAGGTGATAGGCCTAAGTAGATCTGGGTGTCGTCAGCCATTTGGTTCTCTCTCATTATTTGGCTCAGTGGGAGCATGTACAGGTGGAATAGGAGTGGAACAAGAATTGACCCTTGTGGGACTCCGCATGTCATGGATGTCCACTCAGACTTATGGTCACCTATACTCACATAATAACCTCTCCCTTCTAAGTATGTCCTGGACCATTTAAGGACCATCCCAGAAAGCCCAACCCAGTTTTCCAGCCTGTCAAGAAGTATGTTGTGATCGACAGTGTCAAATGCAGCACTGAGGTTGCACATTACTACAGAAATAGAGTAGTATGTAGTTCCACATTTGGCAACACACTCACAAACCTCCCTAAGCACTTCCCCTCGGGGTAATCCCTGTCACCAGTTTGAAGTGTTCCACAAGTGGACAAGGGAGGTTTATATGGACAGACCCTCGACTCCTTGATTATGACAGAAGGGACGAGTCTACTCATATGTACTTAGGACTTTCCAATTCAACCAGTAGTGGGCAATCATACAATGCAAGCAATGATGTACATCTGAATCACCACAGACAGTAGTGGGAAAAGGGCATGAAAAAGTGAATTGAATCAGCCTGTCCACTTGCCCTCAGTTTCTTATTTTAATATCAGGGGTCAATTGCATAATCCTAGCCTCTATGTTAAGACTCGGTCTTAACTAGTTTAACCTACTAGCAGTTAAGATTTAACCAATAAAATTTAGATTAATCTAACTTATGTAACAGACTTTAAACAGTTAGGTAAAGTGAAGAAGAAATTAGATGACTAACTTTTAGTACTAGTTCAAGCGGTTTATGCAACTGGCCACAGACCTAAAGTCTCTAAAAATAACCCCACCCCCCCCAGCTCAAAACAATTTAGACCCAGTTTATACTTGTATTTAGCATGGTCCACGTGTGATCAGATTAAATGCTTTAGTACCAGGTGTAAATAGGTCCTCAGACAACCCAGGTGGGATACATTAGTTAAGGGACTAAATTATAGGTCCAGTCATACCTAAAGACCCAAACAGACAAGTTAAACCCCTAATTAGTCACCATGAAGAACAGGGGCCCAGGTTAGCAACTGGAGCTTTGCAAATAGTTCAGTTCAAAGGCTTGGTTTGTTTAGTTCAAGTTAAGCACCTCAGTTAGACTGCACAACCTTGCTAATGGAACTGGTTTAGTAGTGAATCCCAATAAATCAAACTGAGAACAGTCATGAAAGAGCTGACTCCAGTCAGAAATCAATGCCAAAGACTAATGTGGATTCAAGAAGTTTATTAAAACAACCAAATTCACATGACCAGGGTAACTTCTCCACTAGACACCACAGTTTGTCCACTAGAGACGGTCTTGACATGCGTGTCTCTTCCTGTAAGAGAAGGGGTAGAAACATTAGGCATTTAAATACCACTCTCATGGTTCCTGAAGTCAGTTTACAGCAAGCACTCACTTTTCCTAGCGCAGCTTTGCTCACAGGAGCCAGAAGAGGGATGGCACACCGCTGTACTACAGTGGATGAAGATCTAACAGAGAGGGAAAAGGGTTAAGCCACAGAAATCACTATAAGACTAATATTAAGGGTTCAGGTAAGGCTGCGGAGCATACGGTTTCCTGCAGAGGAGCCAGTGATGCTGGATCCACAAATGTGAACATCTTCACAACAAAGCGCTTGTAGTGGGTTGGGAACTGAAGACCAGAAGATCCAGCCACCAATGTGGTCAGGTAACGGTCATCCTGGTAAGGGCATCTGAAAGACAAAGAGGCAGTCAGAGATGCCTTACAGCACACTAGATGGATAAAGACTGGCCTTACTCACCCGTCGACCAGAAGGTCCCATTGGGGTAGACTGAGTGGACTGGGGGTTGATGTCGCCCAGCAACGTCCCAGCATTAGGACAATGTTGGGGTCGGTCCTCTCCAAAATGCGCACCTCAATATACACAGGCTCCCGCAGGACTTTTGTGACCGGATAATCAGCACCACTGTAGTAGGACGTGTACGCCTCGTCCCCTGAGGAAGAACACCGGCGTTCAACCAGAAACTGCTGTAACCTGGAGTTTAGAATATACTTATGCACACTTGCCTTCTGCACAGCCTTTGGTGACACATTGACCATTCGCCAGTCTAAGCTCCACCCTGAGGGGTCCAGGAGCAGCTACTGGTGGAGGTGCAGGAACAGTGTTGACCTCCACAACCAGAGCCTCCACAGCAGTAGCAGAGTACCTACACTGGAAGAGAAGCCTGGACAACAAACAGTGAGCTTTTAGCATTTGCCAAGGATTAACATTCATGCTAAAGCGTAAGAGCACCTACTCAAAATGGCTGTCCCTTGTGATGGAACCAAGTGGTCCAACACCCACTTCATACGAGGAGGTCATTCTGTTTTCATACACCACATATCCACTGTCCTCCTGCAAATAGTAACTGTTGGCATCCAGTCCATTTTAAGCCATGCAGAACCACAAGCAGCTACTCACCATCATGCTCGTGCCACAGGCAGTGACAGGGAACTGGTATATAGCAAAGGAAGGTGTGGATCCCACAGGACTGCAAGGTGGGTCGCTTCCACCCAGGAGACGGACTGAATCCAGGCTCAAGCGAGGCAGAGTAACATCTCTAGCCACCACTACCACAAACTGACCATCTCTTATACACTGGACAGTCACTGGAACGAGAGCAGGTTATTGCTGAGGATCAGTTGAACATGAACACCTTTACATTGACTCGACACTCTTACCTGCCTTCCCATAGTAACACTGCTGTCCGTTAAAGCAGCAGTTGATAGCTTCACACTCAGCACCACTGATTCCAGGTGGACCACATTGGATCTGCTCATAATCCGCAACAGCACATTTGTCAAGAGGCTCTGCCTGTGCCACTGGCTGCTTGGTGTGAACCAGCTGAGGAAACTGTTGACTAGCTTGATGAAACTGTTGACTAGCTTGTTGAACCTGTTGACTAGCTTGTTGAACCTTCTGAGGAAACTGTTGACTAGCTTGTTGAAACTGCTGACTAGCTTGTTGTACCTTCTGAGGAAACTGCTGACTAGCTTGTTGAACCTTCTGAGGAAACTGCTGACTAGCTTGTTGAACCTTCTGAGGAAACTGCTTACTAGCTTGTTGAACCTTCTGAGGAAACTGCTTACTAGCTTGTTGAACCTTCTGAGGAAACTGCTGACTAGCTTGTTGAACCTTCTGAGGAAACTGCTGACTAGCTTGTTGAACCTTCTGAGGAAACTGCTTACTAGCTTGTTGAACCTTCTGAGGAAACTGCTGACTAGCTCGCGGTTTAACCCACGGAAGAGACTGCTGACTAGCTTGAACCTGCTGACTAGCTTGCTGTTGACCCCACGGAGGAGACTGCTGACTAGCTTGCTGTTGACCCCACAGAGGAGACTGCTGACTAGCTTGCTGTTGACCCCACGGAGGAGACTGCTGACCCCACGGAGGAGACTGCTGACTAGCTTGAACCTGCTGACTAGCTTGCTGTTGACCCCACGGAGGAGACTGCTGACTAGCTTGCTGTTGACCCCACGGAGGAGACTGCTGACTAGTTTGCTGTTGACCCCACAGAGGAGACTGCTGACTAGCTTGCTGTTGACCCCATGGAGGAGACTGCTGACTAGCTTGCTGTTGACCCCATGGAGGAGACTGCTGACTAGCTTGCTGTTGACCCCATGGAGGAGACTGCTGACTAGCTTGAACCTGCTGACTAGCTTGCTGTTGACCCCATGGAGGAGACTGCTGACTAGCTTGCTGTTGACCCCACGGAGGAGATTGCTGACTAGCTTGCTGTTGACCCCACGGAGACTGCTGACTAGCTTGCTGTTGACCCCATGGAAGAGACTGCTGACTAGCT
>JARQWZ010000337.1:0-7500 GCA_033150135.1 Gobio occitaniae
GTTACGGTACAGGGCAACAGGGCTTCTATGAATTGGGATTTAATTGTAGATATTGAAATCTGCGAGGATACAAGTGTGCTTCAGTTCCGTCTCAACTGATGGAGCGGTAATTTGTTGATATCGTGTTGTCATCACATCTGCAATCACGGGGGCTAATGGCAAAAGTGTTTCATTATTGGCAGAAGTCTTGCAGCAATGCTATTAGGTAATTAGGTTGGATGTTAGAGCGAAAGTAGTAATCCTCGACCGCAGGATTTCCATTTGATCAGATGGGTTAGAACAAATTAATTACTGGATTCAATTGGTCATGAAAACAGTATTCCTGCGAATATGAAACATGGCTTCATTAGTAGGCCACTACGAAGAGACAAGATCCTCGAAATTACAATACATCACAGTTGCTCGGTTTTAATGAGTTTCGAGCCACCCTTGAACGCAAGCAATGGTCTTGTTTGTCTTTGTAGTCTACAGTATACAGCTTTTTGTTTTGTTTTAAACTAACTATTTTGTGGGGTTTATGCCCAAAGCAAGGAAAATTTGCCATATATTCACAAACGTAATTTATCTATTGAAAACAAAATAAAATATCGATAAAAAAATTATTTCGTGCGCTGTATGCAAATATTACTCAACAATGTAATGTGATTTTTTTTGTTAACTGGCACCTGCTAACGATTCACGGAAACTACTTGATTTTATGGCAAAACGCGAAAGTAAATGTACTAATGGTGATGGAATCGCCTTTACTTGAGAAGTCGATAGAATCCGCACCCATGCAGAGGCAGTTAAGCAGCTTTTAATAGCCATTTAATCAAGTGAAATTGGGGGACAGCACGCCATGCGTCACACCTAAGTGGTGCTTTTCTGTAAGAAGCTTGTGGCATTAGCTCGCGCATCTTATAGAGCAGTTTACCTACTAGACCAGCTTATTGTGGAATGCCAAGTCCTTATGTATCCCAAAATATAGTTTGATACTTTACTCACACGAAGTACCATTAAAAAGCTCGAAAATGATCTGATCAATTAAACACAACCACTTGTATTCTACATGGAACCCCGATGTTTTAAAGAAAGAAGGAACTAAAGAAACACATGAATTGAAGGAGAAATAAGGAATTATATTATTTTTTAATGTTTTTTAATTTGATTGTCCGCCAGTTGATTTGTGCAGCTTTTCATAATATAGACAGAAAAAAAAAGATTGTAAGTGTTCTCACAGTTACACATCTTTATTTAAAATTTGCTTTCTTCTTTTTTTCATGACCTAATGATGTTTCTAAAGTGGCTTCCAATATTGGTGATAATAAAGCCCAGTCTTCTAGTGAGGATTCGAGTTTCTGGGGCATTCATGCATCCGGTATGCGCACATATAGAAAATACCTAAATAAAGACAAAAACAACCACATTAATTGAAGAAGAAAAAAAACAGTTTGTGTTGTTTAGTTCAGTATAAACCCTTCACAAAAGCAATTCACCTCCCTTAATAATATTAGTTGAGCATGTATAATACACTACATTCAAATATTTTTATTTGAAAAATACAAACGACTAAAGTAGATGGTTTAGAGATGCAGAATATCATTACCTGAAAAGAAAGTGAGCACAACAGACACCCAGCCAATGATGTAAGACCAGGAGAACCTCCAGTTACCATAGCGTTTACCATAGTAATTTATTGTGACGCCCGTGTACACAGCCATGGCCAGAAACACAAAGAAGCCTTGTGGGGAAAAAGGAGAGAAGCAGGATTAAATCAAAATAAAATGTGATAAAATATATATTTTTAACACTACATCACAATTTCCATGCTCCACAAATTGCAGGTTAGTTCACCCAAAAATGAAAATTAGCCCATGATTTACTCACCCCAAAGTCATCCTATTGGTGTATATGGCATTATCTTCTCTCGCAGTTCCAAATGCTTACGCTACGTCTGACGACATTGCACACCAGTTACGCTCATCAGATGTAGCGTAAGCATTTTGAACTGTGAGAGGCGCTACACTTTTTCTGTAGGTTGAATACGGAAGGCGATTCACCGGAAGCTATATCATTTACTTTATAAAGGTTTAAATATGGATATTTTTCTTACACAAACGTCACTTCGCTTCAAAAGGCCTTTATTAACCCCCCGGAGCCATGTGGAACAGTTTTATGATGGATAGATGCACTTTTATGATGGATAGATGCTCTTTTATGTTGGATAGGTGCACTTTTATGATGATAGATGCACTTTTATGATGGATAGATGCACTTTTATGATGGATGGATGGATGCACTTTTATGATGGATGGATGCTCTTTTATGTTGGATAGGTGCACTTTCATGATGGATGGATGCACTTTTATAATGGATGGATGCACTTTTATGATGATAGATGCACTTGTATGATGATAGATGCACTTTTATGATGGATAGATGCACTTTTATGATGGATGGATGCACTTTTATGATGATAGATGCACTTTTATGATGATAGATGCACTTTTATGATGGAAAGATGCACTTTTATGATGGATAGATGCAGTTTTATAATGGATAGATAAACTTTTATAATGGATGGATGCACTTTTATGATGGATAGATGCACTTTTATGATGATAGATGCACTTTTATGATGGATGGATGCACTTTTATGATGGATGGATGCACTTTTATGATGGATGGATGCAGTTTTATGATGGATAGATGCACTTTTATGATGGATGGATGCACTTTTATGATGGATGGATGCACTTTTATGATGGATAGATGCACTTTTATGATGGATGGATGCACTTTTATGATGGATAGATGCACTTCAAAAACAGAGCGACAGTCACTCCCATTATAAAGCTGGGAAGAGCCAGGACTTTTTAAATTTAACTCCGATTTTATTCGTCTGAAAGAAGAATGTCATAAAGGATGGCTTGAGGGGGAGTAAATCATGGGCTAATTTTCATTTTTGGGTGAACTATCCCTTTAATTATAATAGCAAAACAATAACATTTCTCAGATTACATGCACTTGCAAACCCTTACAAAATATCACATTTGAATCAGCATTTAAATGATGAATTCTCTCAAAACGTTCTCATATTTCAATATTTAATATAAAATAAGAAAACGCAACTTACATGAGATGAAGAACAGAATGCCTGCAGCAAAGCTTTTATCAAAGCGGTCAAAGGAAGAGTAGTGGATGAAGGCCATAATACCGATGATGATGCCAAAGAAGCAGGCCAACAGAGACAAGATCATGAACGCTCGTGTAGCATCCCAGTATGCTGTGAACACACACACACACACACACACACACACACACACACACACACACACACACACACACACACACACACACACACACACACACACACACACACACACACACACACACACACAGTCAGAAGGTCAAAGGCCATGTTAGCTTGTTTGTAATGGATAATGAAGTCAAAGTGGAATTGAAGGTCTAGGGATTAACAACACGAGTCAAATGTGCATGTGTGTCTCTGCTGGACTGTAAATCTCACCGATGCCGTCGGTGTGTGTGAAGCATTTTCCCGGCGTGCAGGATCTCCACAGCCCCTGATGCATGTAGTTGTTTGAATGACGGTACTGCATCCAATAATCTGTTGCTGTGGAAACAATCAGGAGTATATTGCCCACTCCTGCACAAAACAGCCCTCCTCCCATGAAGCTGTACATTCTGCACCTACAGACAGACTAAAAACAAAAGCGCACACACATTTAAACACAAGCACACATGCATTAATGCACACACACACATATGAAGGTCGGGGTTGCGTTAGCATCAGGGGACTGGTGCGGACTCCTCTCAGTAGCGCTGCACTTCACTCAGAGGCATGTAAGTGTCTGTAATTGCATTGTAATGAACACATTACTTCCTCTGAGTGAGCTGAGAGGTCAGTATCAGGAGGCTACTCGCCCGCCCGCTCTTCTGTCCAGGTTAAGGCTAACAGTTTCCAGGTGAACTGGCTGGAAGACATTTAGTTATTGTAAATAGACATCAAGTTTTTGAGGGGTTTTTTCTTCTTCTGTGAATTGATGTGCTTTAAATTCCTCTTGCTGGGGTGCAATGTACATTCATTGAAATGTTGTCAAATATTATCTCGATGTGAATATAATCACATAATCATTCATTTTTCAGTATCATGGACACAAATAAAAAGAGATTGAGGTTAAAAAACACCATTCAGTAGAGGGCGCCATAGTTTCCCTTTGTAATTGGTTAACAAAAAGCATATTTTGTACACTATTTGGTAACTTGTTGGTTATTTGTTTAGAATGAAAAACTGAAAATATTTTAATAAAGTCATTTTTATTTAATTAAGGTACACTATGTAACTTAGTCCAAATATAAGTACTCCAAATATATATGCGTGCCATAGTGATTTATGACGAGACAAAACCACGGTTTGGGAGATGATGTACTCGCTCATTATGTACATTTTGAACAAAAAAGTTACACAGTGTACCTTTAAATGAAACGTGTAAAATCATAAAACGTCCCATTTTTATAAAAACATTTTCTAAATTAGTGTAACAGTTTATGCAAATTGACAGTCTTTTAATAATAATAATACCATATTTGGTAACACTTTATAATAACTACACGCTATGAAGCATTAGTTAAGCATTAGTAAATGGTTAATTCATCATTTGTAAAGCATTAATAGGCAGGAAGTTTATAAATACAGCTATTACTGCTTTATTCTTGATTTATAATCTAATGTGTTTAATAATTGTATTTTCACACTTTATAAATTATCAATTTATCATTTTATCATACAAACCAGTTATTTAGGAGTTGTCAGTGGTTCATCGGATCATTTAGAAAGTGTAAGTAAAGGATTAATAAACTATTTAAATGTACATATACATCTTATTATTTAATAGTTACTCAGTGTGTTAATAAATGCTTTATAAACATGTAATTCATGATTAATTCAGGAAGTTATAAAACATTTACTATTTCTGTGAGCTCATCTAAAGCGAGGACTAGTTATGCCTCGTAAAGCTTTTACAAAGGCTCCTTTTTCTTCTGCACGGCTGTTCTCTAATGTTTTAAAGTTAGTACTGTTTTGACACTGCAAAATATTTTATTATATTATTATTGTTTTACCTAAATTGTATTTGTTTTGTATAAGTTGTATTTTGGCACTCCTGTAATCCACTGGTACATTTTTATTCAGCAATGTTTACACTTTACATAAATGTGTTTTTATATCAGATTGCAGAGGCTTGGTTTCGTTTGACTGCAGTTATGTTTTCTGGCGGTCTTCAGGAATATTACTTTCTATGACATTGAAGAGGTTTAATTTTATATTAAGTTACTACACTACAAAAAATGTTGGGCTAAAAACAACCCAAGTTGGTTTGAAAATGGACAAACCCTGCAGTGATTGGGTTGTTTTAACCCAGCGATTATGATTGGGTTGTTTTAACCCAGATATTGGGTTATTTTAAGCAAACATTTAACCCAACCGATGGGTCAAAACAACCCCATTGCTGGGTTTGTCCATTTTCAACCCAACTTGGGTTGTTTTTAACCCAACATTTTTTTAGAGTAGTTTACAGTCTCCATTTTTGCATTTTGAAATAAAATATTCCTCTGTGTTGTGTTTGTTTCCTTTTTATGTTCCAAAGAGAACTGAGCCTTTAAATCTCCTTTGTAAAAGCTTTACGAGGCATACATCTCACTTTAGATGAGCTCACAGAAATAGTTTACCGACAACTAGTAAATGTTTTATAACATCCTGAATTAATCATGAATTACAGTGGAAATTCATGTTTATAAAGCCTTTATTAACACAGTCAGTGAGTAACTATTACTATATGTCTAAATAATAAGATGTATATGTACATTTAAATAGTTTATTAATCCTTTACACTCTAAAAAATGCTGGGTTAAAAACAACCCAAGTTGGGTTGAAAATGGACTAACCCAGTAATTGGGTTGTTTTAACCCAGCGATTGGGTTGTTTTAAGCAAACATTTAACCCAAACGCTGGGTTAAAACGACCCAATGATCCGAGGAACCACTGACAACTCCTAAATAACTGGTTTGTAAATAATGTAATACTTAATTTAGAAATGATAAATTGATCATTTATAAAGTATGAAAATACAATTATTAAACACATTATAGATATATGCTTATAAATCAAGAATAAAGCATTTATAGCTGTATTTATAAACGGTCTATTAATGCTTTATAAACGATGAATTAACTATTGACTAATGCTTAACGAATGCTTCATAGCGTGTAGTTATTATAAAGTGTTACCCATCTGGCAGATGTTAATGTCGTCATTGTATTCTTGGAGGGTTTTCCAAATGTATGAACAAATCACGTTCCAACAAGCAAGCTGATAATCTAGCTATTAAAAGTAGTCACACTTACCTTTATCAAACCCCTTAATGAAGTCTAAATAAACCACGCCAGGGCCCTATAATGGCAGTACAGGCAGCTTTCCAGCAGCTCTTAGCACTAGCGTTTAGCGGGTGAATAGAGAGAACCGGGGAACTCTGAAACAAAAGAACAGGCCAAACCACAGCCAATCAGCTCCGGCTAGTTTTGTGATTTTGGAATCTGCTGAAGAAACAGAACGATCTACAAATCCTGATGACTGGAGGCTTTCCATTGAGCGGGCGCCGCTAACCGCCCTATAGTTGGGAAGAGGCCGAGCGGAAAATCTGGATCCTAGCATGGAACAATTCAATTCTCCAAACAAAATGTGAATTTTATTGCGTGTGCAGTCTAGCCATATGAAATTGTGCTTATATGAACCACATATTTAATGTTCACCACCGAATTAGATGGAATGAAAGAACGACAGAATGATAGATAGATAGATAGATAGATAGATAGATAGATAGATAGATAGATAGATAGATAGATGGATGGATGGATGGATGGATGGATGGATGGATGGATGGATGGATGGATGGATGGATGGGTGGATGGGTGGGTGGGTGGGTGGATGGGTGGATGGATGGATGATAGAGAGATAGATATATAAAATGAAAGAACGATGGATGGATGATGGATAGATAGATGACAGATAGATAGATAGATAGATAGATAGATAGATAGATAGATAGATAGATAGATAGATAGATAGATAGATAGATAGATAGATGGATGGATGGATGGATGGATGGATGGATGGATGGATGAATGGATGGTAGAGAGATAATATATAGAATGAAAGAACAATGGGTGGATGATGGATAGATAGATGGAATGAAAGAACAATGGATGGATGGATGGATGATAGAGAGGTAGATATATAGAATGAAAGATCGATAAATGGATAGTAGATAGATAGATAGATAGATAGATAGATAGATAGATAGATAGATAGATAGATAGATAGATAGATAGATAGATAGATAGATAGATAGATAGATAGATAGATAGACCAAATTATATTACACAATACAATTAAAGTAATAAACGTAAAGGGTCTCTCAAAAATACTGGAGTTTGATGAAATAT
>JARQWZ010000337.1:12500-45000 GCA_033150135.1 Gobio occitaniae
TCGCGCTGCCCGCAAGAAGCGAGACAACCTAAAATACGATGGCAAGTCAGTGTTCTTATACGATGACTACTGTCCTGAGGTGATGGACCAACGAGCTGAGTACAAAGAAGTCATGCGTCAGCTGTTTACGCTCAAACTCAAGCCGTCACTGCTATATCCAGCGCGACTGTTTATTAAGACCGATGACGGGGAGAGACATCATCTCTTCTCAGTGAAGGAAGCTCAACAGTTTTTGGCATCATACCAGAAATCCGGATCATTGATCGCAAGTGGTGACTGATCCCTACAAGAGGCAACTTGCTACTCATGGTACTCTTGACTCTGGGGTTTTTCTTTTTTTTCTTTTTTCTCTCGTTTCTCTTTTCTTCTTTTTCTTTGTACTCACATGGACGGATATGACTGGTAGCCCAGTTAAACTATGTTCTCAGTTGTTCTGATGGGGTTACAGGTAGGCAGTTTCATTCTCTGTGTGATGTTTTTGTTGATATATATATATACTTACATGCAAATATTTAATTTCATTCTAGCCTACATTTCAATGTAACCCCTGTTTGAAATAAGTATGACTATGGGCTATGTAACAGTCAACACATGGACAATGAGTAATGTGGATTATCCCGTGAGTACAGGCCAGTCTGAGTTGCAGTAAAGTGTAGTCTTTTGTTTTGGACTGTATCAATAACTCGGCTGTCCATGCTGGCACGAAATGTATAAAGAGGGGGGAGAGAGAAGGGAAGGGGAAAATCTGAGTCATTATTTAGAGGTGTTTTGAAAGAAATATTATTTAAATAACTTGTTCATACGACTGTGTGGCGGAGTGTGAGGTTTAAAGGGGAAGGAGCTCCGGAAGAATTTTGATAAGTAGATTACATGTTTGGGGGGAGGGGGCGCGTGGGTGGGTGGGTGTGTGTGTGTGTGGGGGGGGGGCTTTACCCTTTTATTTATTTTTACTTTTATTTATTTATTTTTATTTTTTGGTCAAGCACATCATATTTTACACTATAATTTTAATCTACTTTTGTCTCAATGGGAAGTAGACAAACAATGGATAACATTCGCTTCATATCATGGAATGTCAAAGGGGCAAACCAACCTACTAAAATAAATAAGATTATCTCCCACCTCCAAGATTTGAAAGGAGATATTGTATTTATGCAGGAGACCCACTTACCTACAGGTCAGATTATGCGCTTAAAAAGGAGTAGGTTTAGCGAGGTATATCACTCCAAATTTAGTGCAAGAGCCAGGGGTGCTGCCATTTTGATCCAAAATAATATTCCATTTGAAGCAGATGATGTCATTACAGACTTAAATGATCGGTTTGTTATTGTATCAGGGACACTCTGTCACACTAAAGTTGTCCTGGCCAGCATCTTCGCCCCAAATTGGGATGATGAGCAATTTGTTTCAAAAATCTTTACTTCTATTCCTAATATTGAAACACATCATATTATCATTGGGGGAGACTTTAACTTTGTGCAAGACGCCGATTTGGACAGATCGTCTCTTAGACAGCATTCCCTTACTAAATCCGCCAAGCTACTAGCGTCCTTTGCAGAAGAGCTAGGCATGTCTGATCCATGGAGGTTTAAATTCCCTGGAAAAAAATCCTTTTCTTTCTTTTCACATGTCCACCGCACCTACTCTCGAATAGATTTTTTTCTTATAGATAACAGACTGCTGTCGAATGTTCTATCTTGCGATTATCATAGCATTGTGATCTCAGACCATGCTCCAACGTCACTAGACATAAACTTCCCCAATCACAACCGTTTTTTTAAACCATGGAGATTTAATTCAAATTTGCTTGCCAACGACCCTCTGGTGGAATCTTTAAGATCAAGCATTGAACTATTTCTTGAAATAAATGACAAACCAGACGTTGCGAGGGGCACCTTGTGGGAGTCCCTTAAGGCATATTTAAGAGGCCAGATAATTTCCTACACAGCCCACCTCAGAAAAACTGCCAGGTCTAGACAAAGTGAGCTAGCACAAAAAATTCAGGAAATTGATGATAGCTATGCAAATAACCCAGACCCCTCACTTTATAAGAAGCGTTTACAATATCAGACAGAATTCAACCTTTTAACGTCAAACGATGCAGAAATGCAACTGCTTAAGTCGAGACAAAGAATTTTTGAGTCAGGGGATAAGGCTGGTAAACTTCTTGCTCAGCAAGCTAGAGCTGCAGCAGCATCTAGGTTTATTCCTAGTATTATATCTTCATCAGGCGCCACTACCACTGACCCAAAGCTTATTAATGAAACGTTTTTTTAAATTCTACTCTGAACTATATGACTCTGATAACCCTAACACCAGTTCAACAAGTGGTTTAAGTTCTATCGAGTTCCCTAAAGTAGATCAGGGACTAGCAGAGAATTTAGCTATACCAATCTCTACAGCAGAGATCATGGGAGCGATAACTACGTTGCAGAGTGGGAAATCGCCCGGTCCAGACGGATTCACAGTAGAATTCTACAAGAAATTTGCCCCACTTCTCTCTACAGTTCTAAGTGATATGTATAATGAAGCCCTGTCACTTGGCAGACTTCCTCCAACCCTGACCAATGCCACAATTACTCTTCTCCTAAAAAAGGACAAAGATCCCTTACTTTGCAGTAGCTTCAGACCTATATCATTACTAAACGTGGACTACAAAATTCTAGCTAAGATCCTAGCCATCCGCCTTCAGAAGGTTTTGCCAGGGAACATTTCAGCAGATCAAACAGGCTTCATGCTGGGGAGGCACTCATTTCACAACACCAGAAGACTCCTAAACATTCTGAACATGCCCAGCTCCAGCACCCCTGAGATATTGGTGTCGCTGGATGCTGAGAAAGCTTTTGATAGGGTAGAGTGGAGGTTTCTTTTTGAAATGAAGGATAGATTTGGTTTGGGTTCAGGTTTCATATCATGGGTAAAACTGTTATATTCATCCCCAGTAGCATCTGTACAAACAAACAATGTGCTCTCACCCTCTTTCCGACTTCACCGTGGCACGAGACAAGGGTGTCCCCTGTCCCCTCTACTGTTTGCCATAGCCATCGAGCCTTTGGCTATCTGGCTAAGATCTGAAGAAAAATTTGAGGGCATTACATGTCAAGGTACGGTACATAAGCTGTCACTGTACGCGGATGACTTGCTCTTGTATGTATCCAACCCATCTTCCTCTCTTCCTGTAATTTTAGAAATTTTAAAACAATTTGGCCAACTGTCAGGATATAAACTAAATTTTGGGAAGAGTGAGGCATTAGCAATCAACAACCTTGTAGGTAAACTGCCAAACCATGTAGCCCCTTTCAGGTGGGTGGACCAAGGCTTCAAATATTTGGGTATTTTCATCACCGGGTCCTTGGCAAGCACTTTTAATAGTAATTTCAACCCTTTGCTTAAAAAAGTCGAGGAAGACTTGAGCAGATGGTCTACTCTGCCCCTCTATTTAGCTGGCAGGGTCAACCTAATCAAAATGACCATCCTCCCAAAGTTTCTTTATCTATTTCAACATATCCCCGTACTCATCTCAAAGAAGTTTTTTGCCAAAGTAGATAAATCAGTCTCTCATTTCCTTTGGGGTAATAAACCAGTGCGCTTGCGGAAAAACATATTGCAGCTCCCTAAAAGGTCCGGGGGGCTGGCCCTCCCCAATTTTCTACATTATTACTGGGCTGCTAACATTCAAAAACTCCTATACTGGACAGTCGAGCCCGCAGCTACTCAGCCAGCCTGGGTCCAAGTAGAACTTTCGTCCTCTAAAACCCCATTACAATCATGGTTATACTCCCAACTCCCAATCTCAACTACTGACATTAGTGCTAATCCTGTAGTCACTCAATCGCTTAAAATATGGATGCAATTTAGAAAGCATTTTGGCCTGAAGCATCCCTCTATCCTTGCCCCTGTAACTCACAATCACAGTTTTAAACCTTCTATTATGGACTCTGCCTTTCAACTCTGGAGCGACAGAGGTATCACAGCTATCAAAGTCCTCTATGACAATGGTACCTTCATGCCTTTCGCCGTCCTATCAGCCAAATTTCAACTCCCTGCCTCTCACCTTTTCCGCTTCTTTCAAATTAGGCATTTTGTACAAAGAAATTACCCTGACTTCCCAAATCTACCACCAGAGACTTTGGTAGACACTCTTCTCAAAGTTAACCCCAATCAGAGAGGAGCTATTTCTCATATCTTTAAAGCTCTTGATTCCACTCTCTCTAATTTCCCCCAAAAAACCAGAGATCTATGGGAACATGACTTGGGGCATATTGAGGAAGATCATTGGGACCAGATTCTAAAGCTAGTCCACAACTCTTCCATCTGTGCACGGCACGGATTGATTCAATGTAAACTAATACATAGGACTTACTACACTAACCACAGATTGTCTAAGTTCTACCCCAATGTTATAGATGTCTGTAATAGGTGCAACCAATCTCCTGCAGATCTCATTCACATGTTTTGGTCATGTTCTAAGCTAACAGACTTTTGGTTTAAAATTTTCAACACTCTTCACACTTGTCCGCCCTTTTTGGTATTTCACATGGCAGCACTCCAACAGCTGAAGCACAACATTCTCTGGCCTTCTGTACTCTGCTTGCTAGGCGATTGATCTTACTTAACTGGAAGCAAGCCTTACCTCCATCATATGACAGATGGATTAAGGAAGTTTTACATAACTTAAAACTTGAGAGGTTAAGGTTCTCCCTTAGAGGCTCCTTGAGGAGATTTGACAAAATTTGGAACCCCTTGCTTTCCATCATAGATTCTCTAAATATCATTCCTGATGAGTGAAATGTTTATGTCCTTTGGACATACAGTGTAACTAACTGGCTACTTATGCTACAATGCTACTTATTTTTTTATATATATATATATATATATATATATATATATATATATATATATATATATATATATATATATATATATATATATATATATATATATATATATATATATATATATATATATTTTAAGTTTATTTATTTATTTAAAAAAAAATTTTTTTTTAATTTATTTAATTTTTTTAAAATTATTATTATTTTTTGTTATCTAGGAGTGGGGGGCGTCAGGGTCTGGGACCTCATGTAGGTGGACAGGGATAGTGTTATGTTGGAAGTGTGGGGGGGAGAAACTGGAAAATGTGAGCACTGTTGTATATTTATAGGTACTGTTTCTTATTGTGTGCATCCTGTATTTTGGTGCTCAATAAACATATAAAAAAAAAAAAAAGTTTGGAACAACATAACAGAATTATCATTTTTGGATGGACTATCCCTTTAAGAATGTAAATTTGAGTCCATTTTGAAGGAAACACTTTATTTTACAGTGCCATTGTTACAGTTACTGTTGTAATAACTATAAATTGTGCATAATTACATGCAATTAACCATCATCCTTTATCCATATATATATATATATATATATATATACAGTGAGGAAAATAAGTATTTGAACACCCTGCTATTTTGCAAGTTCTCCCACTTAGAAATCATGGAGGGGTCTGAAATTGTCATTGTAGGTGCATGTCCACTGTGAGAGACATAATCTAAAAAAAAATCCAGAAATCACAATGTATGATTTTTTAACTATTTATTTGTATGATACAGCTGCAAATAAGTATTTGAACTGACCCTCAAAGACCTGTTAGTCTGCCTTTAAAATGTCCACCTCCACTCCATTTATTATCCTAAATTAGATGCACCTGTTTGAGGTCGTTAGCTGCATGAAGACACCTGTCCACCCACATTTTACCGTGAAAAAAGGTCCACTGTTGGAGCAATCATTAGAAAATGGAAGAAGCTAAACAAGACTGTCAATCTCCCTCGGACTGGGGCTCCATGCAAGATCTCACCTCGTGGGGTCTCAATGATCCTAAGAAAGGTGAGAAATCAGCCCAGAACTACACGGGAGGAGCTGGTCAATGACCTGAAAAGAGCTGGGACCACCGTTTCCAAGGTTACTGTTGGTAATACACTAAGACGTCATGGTTTGAAATCATGCATGGCGCAGAAGGTTCCCCTGCTTAAACCAGCACATGTCCAGGCCCGTCTTAAGTTTGCCAATGACCATTTGGATGATCCAGAGGAGTCATGGGAGAAAGTCATGTGGTCAGATGAGACCAAAATAGAACTTTTTGGTCATAATTCCACTAAACGTGTTTGGAGGAAGAAGAATGATGAGTACCATCCCAAGAACACCATCCCTACTGTGAAGCATGGGGGTGGTAGCATCAAGCTTTGGGGGTGTTTTTCTGCACATGGGACAGGGCGACTGCACTGTATTAAGGAGAGGATGACCGGGGCCATGTATTGCGAGATTTTGGGGAACAACCTCCTTCCCTCAGTTAGAGCATTGAAGATGGGTCGAGGCTGGGTCTTCCAACATGACAATGACCCGAAGCACACAGCCAGGATAACCAAGGAGTGGCTCTGTAAGAAGCATATCAGGTTCTGACGTGGCCTAGCCAGTCTCCAGACCTAAACCCAATAGAGAATCTTTGGAGGGAGCTCAAACTCTGTGTTTCTCAGCGACAGGCCAGAAACCTGACTGATCTAGAGAAGATCTGTGTGGAGGAGTGGGCCAAAATCCCTCCTGCAGTGTGTGCAAACCTGGTGAAAAACTACAGGAAACGTTTGACCTCTGTAATTGCAAACAAAGGCTACTGTACCAAATATTAACATTGATTTTCTCAGGTGTTCAAATACTTATTTGCAGCTGTATCAAATATTACTAACAATTTAGATTATGAACACATTAACTAGGAGTTTTCCCTCAATAAACTCCTAATTATTGCTTATTGATAGTAAGTAAGGTACATTTACATTTACATTTAGATTTAGTCATTTAGCAGACGCTTTTATCCAAAGCGACTTACAAATGAGAGCAAAAGAAGCAACTAGAACAGTCAAGGGCAACAGTATGCAAGTGCTGTAGCAAGTCTCAGTTAATCTAGCTCAGAACACACAGGACAGTTTTTTTTTTTTTTTTTTTTTTTTTTTTTTTTTTTTTTAAATAAATTAGACAGACAGAGAATGAATAGAATGATAAGTGCTATTCTTGATTGGTGAGGTGCTGCTGGAAGAGATGTGTCTTTAGGTGTTTTTTGAAAATGGCTACAGACTCGGCCTCTCGAATTGAGATAGGCAGGTCATTCCACCAGGTGGGAACAGCCCAGGAAAAGCTCCGTGATAGCGATTTCATGCCTCTCTGGTATGGCACCACAAGGCGTCGTTCACTAGCAGAACGTAAGTTCCTGGAGGGTGTGTAAGTCTGAACGAGCAAGTTTAGGTATATTGGTGCAGAGCCAGTGGATGTTTTGAAGGCGAGCACCAGTGTTGTTGTATTATGGGATAGGGTTAAGGGACCTGTGGTCATGCAGAATAAGGTATTAATTTGTGCTTTATAAGTACTAATAAACAGACAATATAGTAATATGCATGCTAATGAGCTAAAGTGAAGATGTGTTCTCTTACATTTACTCTACAAAGATGTCACAGCAAAAATAAATGTGTACCTCACCCTGAAGGTGAACATTTTAGCATTACTCTAAAAGCTTTTTTTTCTTTGGCTAAAAAAGTGTCAACCATTAATCAGACGACATATTGTGTACAACAGGCTTTTCATCAAAGTTTTGATCATTTAGAGGCCTTAGATAATGTATCAAATATAATACATTAGTCTTTATAGGGCTAATATATGCATATATCTATACAGTGCTTTCTGTGCAACTGTTTAGAGCAAATCAAATAAAGGGCATTTCACACCAAAACAACAAAATAAATGCTTTCAAACAAACAAATGCAAAAGATCCAACGCGGGCGTTTGGCAACACAATCACCTTAAGAGCTGCCTCTGCTCTGAGCACGCTCCCCGTCGCGTTGACATTCTCATTGCGCTTTACCCATTAATTCTGCCATTGTTGTTCCTGAGGTCTCATGGGGTCGTACGAGGGACTCAATAAGCAGTGCTTAACCAGCCTCCTATGTCCATTCAGCTTCAGTTAACCCAGACAGAGTACAGTCAACAAACCCAAGCCACGTCCCTGCTCCCGGTCAAAAGCCTTTATCACCCTGTAATTGTACAAGTCGATCCCAAATAAGCAAATCAAAGCTCGACCTCACTCGGCGCCTCACTTTGCATCACAAGGGCGAGCGCCCAACATTGACTCCCGTCGAGGGAGACATGTTGCTAATTGAGTTCTCACTGGTCATTTGATCCCTCTAAGTGGGCAAGAAGAAAAAGGGTCTTGGGTGTCATCTCCCGGGAAGAGTGCCGCGTAATCCAGGGAGGTGCAGAGGTGACTCAGGGCTTACAGAATCGCACTGGAAGCCCTTTCAGCCGGCACCACGCGAAGACCGATGACCTTTCTTTCAGCTAACGCCCAACGCCACGCAGAGTCATTGCTGTAAAAGCACTCCCTTGCTGAGAGAAGGAAACATGCATGGCACAGGTTCTCATACATTTAAAAAAAAAAAAAAAACTTACAACTAATAATGCATTCAAACGTTTATGGAGAGAATTGTGGACGTCGATAACTTTTTTTGCGCATCGATTTTTATTTTGTCTGAATGAACAGGCTCTTGGTGAGAAATACACACATGTATACACTTCCATAAATTTAGGGATAATGTGAAATAAATACAAACAACAATAGGTTACTTTTGTACACTAACATACTCGGGGAAAAGTTCAAAAACAATGGCGCTCCGGCTGGATCTCTGAGTATAGAGGCCTGCAGGGATTATGTATTTTTGTTTAACAAAACACAGAAATGAATTTTAAGCATAATCTTACTGAATCAACCGGTTTTTTTACTTTAAATAAGGTCTGTGGTCATATTTTCACATTTTATTCAATGACGTAAAATCAGATTTTTTGGCAAACACTTTATTTCAATTGCCCTCTAACTATTAGTAACTTTGCAACTACACACTGCGACTCACTGATAAACATGATTCTGTGGTGAAGTAAATACTACAGAAAAAACAGATGTAATTTCTACATGAAAAAGTTAGTTCAGGAAAGAATTACTAAAGTCTTTAGTACTCAATTCAGGCTTGTAGAAATCAAAGCGTCAATATAACGTTCCCATCATGCACTGGGGCTTGAATAAATAATGAGGTTGATTTTTCACTGTTTTCCAGCTGTATTTACACTGTTTTATCATTAGATTTAGTAACTTGCCATTTTGTGACATTTGGAGTTCATTTTCTACTCAAAATGACATTCATACTCAAAAACGATTAATTGAATGTTACCGCCATTGTGTGTTGTGTACCAAGTATTGAGGTCTCTGTGTTCAGGTGCCGCTTTACTTTTAATATGTAGATTTGGTGTCTACACAATATCTATTGAGTTATTTACTTAGATGTTTCTAGAAAAGCAAGGTTTAATTCAGTGTTGTTTGAGTAAAAAGTATTGCAAAGAAAACTGTGACTGTGGCATAATAAAAGTCCCGCCGCTCGCGAGGCGTGTGTTGTGTTCATCTTATTAACAATCGCTCCAGCGGCCTTGCTCAGCTCCACAACACTCGGTCTGGCTCTGCTTCATGCTCCTATCCCGATTCTTTTCCACCGGCTGTGAGGAGAAGACCACATGTCCCAAGACTCAGCACTAAAACGTGGCGTCATCAAACTACACCTTTGTTTTGAATAGGAGACCTCTAGTGGACGGAAAAGTTACATAGTGCAGCTTTAAATAAAGTTTACTTAATTCCATATGAGAAATTTACTTTAATACTTAAAAAAATCTGTAAGCAAAACTCGCAAAAGAAAAATTAAATGCATTTTACTTATTGTGCTTAATATCTGCTATAGCAGTTTATTGTGATGCTCCCCATCAGACATTCTGCTGACTAGAAGTAACTTTGCAAATCCATGTCAACTTATTCTACTAACCGAACCCTACCTGACCCTAACCTAACCTAACAGTCTACTAATACTATAATGAGAGTTAGTTTACATGTAGTTGCAAAGTTACTTATAGTTAGTAGAATGTCTACTGGTGGACCATTAAAATAAAAGCTTTTACTTGTCTTGAAAAAGACGGTTTCTAACAAGTGACTAAATTGGACTTCAGAGGTAGTCGGTGACATCAAACGTCATCAAGCCGAACAGGTAAACTCATCTACTCACTAGTCCACTTTCCTCAATGTGTTTATAATCACGCTCTTGCAAACTATTGTAACTTTCAGGGGAAATGTTTTTTAAATAAAGACTGAAAGAGTTGGTGGTGACGTTGAAGCCATGTGACCATGGTGTAGTTAATTTATAACCTTCGTTTGCTGGTTCAAGGACAGAATAAACGGTTGGCGTGATCCAAAAGGGTTGTACCTAGTCTCTTAATGAGTCATGGGTGTGTTTTGGGTGCAACGTGCAATAAACCAATCAGAGTCTCATCTCCCATTCCCTTTAAAAGCCAGTTGCACTTGAACCATGGCGGATTCGCTATTTACATGGAGGAATTTGAGCAGAAAGACTGAATGCTCCTCCAGAGAGGAATCCTTTTATTTGTAATATTTTGCATGTTTGTGTGCTTCTGCCCTGTGTGTGTAATAATCAGAGTGTATACGAGTAGTGGACCCGCATATAGGCGCATATTACTAACACACCCTTTAAATAACACAGAAAATACTGCACTATTGACTTTAGACCAGGTTTGTGTTGGTCAATGGCGCAGTCGTTTTCAGTTCCTCAAAATAGCAACACACCAACAATCCGCCTGAACACATCTGGTTTTCAGACCAGCACGGCCATGGGTGAACAGATGACGCGAGTGCATTCGCTATTTAAACAACTTGGTGCTGGACAGGAAAATGAAAACTGCGTTGGGCGGAAACTAGCAAAAAACACTTTCATTGCGCCTGCCATCGCATTGTGGCTGGTGTATGATAGGGCCCTTGGAGTATCTGATTTTAACAGTACTTAAGTATTTTACTCACACTGAATATAGGCTCAAAGATGCACTAGTCCTCGACAACAGAGAGACATGCCAGCGAAAATAAGAAATAAGAATTTGTATGATGAGAAATCATGTTTAATATGTAAAATCAAAATAAAACGGAACACCTCTGCAATGAATCAAGGTCGACACAACAGCCTCTTAAACGTCTACTAACTCTCAAGTCTCAGTTAAGCTGCACAAAAAAAGTAAGTAAACCAATATCCTTCAAAAAGGTCTCGTCAATATAGCAGATAAATAAAATTAAATAGTCAAAGTCTACTTGGTTTGGCCCTCATCACCGACCGCAGTCATGACCTTATTCCCTAAATCAAACCTGCGATTCAGCAACTACCTGCTAATACACGCACGTTCACATAAAGTAGCCTTGTTCACAAGTTTGGGTGAGTAAAGGCAAAACACACAAGATATAGCACCTCCAATGCCCTTAGATGGCGATATTGCTTCTTTATAGCAGAAACAAACTGCTACAGAAAAGGTTACGTCCCAAACAAGCGGCAACCTCCCCCAGTTTCTCTTGAAGCCAATACAGAAGGGACTTAAACTGCAATTCATCGACTAGCCACTAGAGACAGACTCCAGAAGGAGCAGAATCTCATTGAGCTTCGTGTTAAAACTTTACAGCAGAATAAAACATGTTTACAGTCTGGTACAAATTGTGGTTTTGGTCTATACGGCTAATTTTGCCCTTTGTGACTGTGAATTTTTTTATAACTCATTCGTTTACATTATATAAAGCCTTAAAGTGCTGCATAATTAAGGGGCGTGGCCACTTTGAGTGACAGGCAGTGTTAATTTAGTTGACGAATAATTTTCGTCATAATTTTCGTCAATTACCTGTTTTCACTGACGAAAACGAGACGATAACTAAATAACTAGTGTTGGATGACAAAAACTGTAACGAAAATCAACTGTCATTTTCGTCAACAAATAAAAACGAGGCGAAAATGTTAGGGAGGGACGATTAGGGAAGAGATCCAGTCAGAACTGATGTCGTGTGTAACAGATGCACACATTTGAGTTGAACGTGCTGATCTAACCGCTGGAAAACACGGCGCTGTTGCGCTTCTACAGGCTCATCTCCAATGCAGCACTCCAGAGCGGCTCACAATCAATGAATAGCGCACATTTATGCCAGGCAATTGTTTATGAACTAATGCTGATGAATAATGACAACGTTTACTTTACGATGTTTATATAGTAATGTGTTTGTAACAATGCATATTTTATCTCCTGAACTTGAATGAGCTCCTGCAACTACAATAGTAAGGTGAGATTTCAAAATAAGAGTCCCGGTGTATTTCGAGCTTGTTTATAATTAAAAGTCACGCACTAAATATTCGTTTTTGCTTACACAATAAACTGTATTTAATTTAATTCCCATTTAATTCATAGTGAGGAGGAAAGACCAGTATTTGACACATATTCAATAAAGTATCAGGGTTATAATAGTTAACTAAAACCATTAAAAAAAATCTACTGTAGATTTAGTCGACTAAAATCGAATGATATTTAGTCGACTAAAATCTTATGATATTTAGTCGACTAAAACTAGACTAAAACTAAAAACAATTCAGGTGACTAAAATATGACTAAAACTAAATGGCATTTTAGTCAAAAGACTATGAGTAAAACTAAATCAAAATATGCTGTCAAAATGAACACTGGTGACAGGTGGATAGCCATTTATCTGCTGTCTGTTAGTCATGACGTCACCTCAGCTCCACCCACATCCCGCCTTTTTGACCATTTTCTGTTATCCGGGAGTGATGACGCGTTGCCAAGATGGCAATGGCCCGACCCTACTTTACGGTTCAAAACTACTCTTCAGAATCCAATGGGTGACGTCAGGGTCACTATGTCCATATTTTTTTACAGTCTATGGTCCCAAATGTAATGTGTAATTGCATTAACTTATCACAAACGTATTAAAAAGTAAAAAGCACATTTACTTGTTCAAAAATGTTGTCAAGTAGAGAGTAAAAGTTGCTAATATCTTTGATACTCACTAAAACTACAAAGTAGCCAAAAAGATACTTAAGTACATACTCGAGTACTTTACACCACTGTTTTTACTTGTGATTGTATTTACGCTTAAACGTCCAAAAGAGCTTTTTTTCAGTTGTGAAGATTATAATGACGAACAAAACGTGCCAATAGAAAAATCCTATTGGGTTTTGGTTGAGGGAAACAGGGTGATGCTAACTTCCAGGCTGGCCTACAAAGATGTGTCATCACTACACAAAGTGAGCACTCTCTGAGTTAATTCAGAGCGCTGTGATCTCATTTGTTCTTTTCTAGGCCAGAAAGGAGGGGTCTTCATGGGTCAGTGGAGACATCCGGGTGAAAAGCTTGAGCCAGAGGGACCCTCATTTTATGACCATGTTCTACTCAAAACCTTAGACCTCCACATTCAGCCTCACGCTGGCAGGATCACACAAGGGCAATGGGAAAGTGCCATGGAACATGAAGGCTTGCTTAGCTTATTATATGGACCCGAGGCAGACGAATGGACATCACAGTCACTGATTCAACTCAAACAGGCCTTTACCAGTTTGTAGTTAGTCATATTGCATCTCACCAAGAGGCTAAAACTTTTACAACCAGCTAAATCCTGCCATTTTATCCTTTTGCTGGGTGACATATTGTAGGAACCACAATAGAGGGATTACACAGCAACAATGGCAGACTCATTTTAGAGATTCTTCTTTCATAATGCAAGAGATTCATTGACTTTGGTATTTTGTTCTTGTCTCTGAAGGAAACAACACTAATAATCTCTTCTGAAACACAGATTATTAAATCTTTTGCTCACGCTCTAAAAAATGCTATTGGGTTGTTTTAACCCAGTGAATGGGTTGTTTTAACCCAGCGGTTGGGTTAAATGTTTGCTTAAAACAACCCAATTGCTGGGTTAGTCCATTTTCAACCCAACTTGGGTTGTTTTTAATCCAGCATTTTTTAGAGTGCACACTAATAAAAACGAATTATTGAGGCTGTAAGTAAAACATAAAAAAATAAAATCTTTGTTGGTTACTTTACTTGGATAATTTGAGTACACTCTAAAAAATGTTGGGTTAAAAATAACCCAAGTTGGGTTGAAAATGGACTAACTGAGCAATTGGGTTGTTTTAACCTAGCATTTGGGTTGTTTTAACCCAGCAGTTGGGTTAAATGTTTGCTTAAAACAACCCAATTGCTGGGTTGAAACAACCCAATCGCTGGGTTAAAACAACCCAATTTCTGGGTTAGTCCATTTTCAATCCAACTTGGGTTGTTTTTAACCCAGCATTTTTTAGAGTGCACACTGATAAAAATGAATTATGGAGGCTGTAAGTAAAACATATATAAAAAAAAATCTTTGTTGGTTACTTTACTTGGATAATTTGAGTACACTCTAAAAAATGTTGGGTTAAAAATAACCCAAGTTGGGTTGAAAATGGACTAACCTAGCAATTGGGTTGTTTTAACCCAGCAGTTGGGTTAAATGTTTACTTAAAACAACCCAATTGCTGGGTTAGTCCATTTTCAACCCAACTTGGGTTATTTTTAACCCAGCATTTTTTAGAGTGTAGCTCACTTAATTCTGGATTTGTAGCAAAAACATATTTTGTATAATTATATATCGCACTTCTTATCATGAGACAATAAAGACAAGGGTTAGACATGTGCATCTCCATAACAGCATTGTCTACCTCAGGCGTGGCCGTTGTTGTTTCGAGAATGTTTGCTGCTTAATCAATATTTAAAGCTGCTGTCCATAACTTTTTTTGTGTTCAAGATTTACAAAAATCATATAATGAGAATGTACAACATGAATCCATTTTCCAAACCGTGTTTTTGTCTTACCCTGAATCATTATAGTACACTTATAATAAGTGTTTATATTGGGACTATTTCAGATCGGTCTGGTAGGAACTGCAGCGGAGGAGCACAGTCCCTGCGTGAATCGCCATAGATATAAACAGAGAGAAGTAGTTCTGGCTGCAATCGCATGCAGTTCTGTTTATTAACCGCTAGAGCGCAAAAAGTTATGGCTTTAAATGAACATTTTGTCACAACTTCTAGTTCCCAGAATGGTTGGCACAGGATTTAGTTGGAAGAGAAAATGTTGAATTTATTTATCTTCATGTGTTTTTAAGCAAGATAAATTAAGTAGAAGGCTTGTTATTATTGTTTAACGATCTATTAAGTTGGGATGTAGAAATGTTTTTGTCATGTTGGAGTTTTGGGGGTTACCGTGGTGGTGACGAGTGGAGGCTGAAGACAGGCACAGTGCATCATATGAATTGCTTTGCTCAATGAGCACCTGTTTAGTATTGTGGTTCGTCTCTACTGCATACTGTTTATTACATGAGATGGTGAACAGTGAAATAGAACTAATGCATGTCGTATAAGAGCATTCACGTGAATCATCTCATTTTATTGGCTCTTACTCAGTTGAATATGTTTCTGCTACACAAAGTATTTGAGTTGTGTTTACGAGGAAAATTGAGTTGAAAATACTTAAGGGTGCATGTTGAAGAAATGTAAAGTCTATTTGGTCAAACACAAATTAGATGAGTTCAAAATACTTAGAAGTCTGATGCAAATAGTTGCCTCAATGTTTTTTGAGTAAAACCAAGGCAATATTTTTTTACAGTGCAGGAGAAACTTCTGAGAATCAGGAAATGTAGCTTTGCTCTCTATTTGATCTCATTAGGAGAAATCTCAAGTTTCCTTTGTTTAAGATTAAAATGATGAAAAGCATGTATTTTTTATAATATATCATTATTCTTGCATTTATTTTGAACTAAAATGAAACAAAAATGTATAGCAATATTCAGCAGGGGTGCACTAAATTGATCAAAAATGAATTTCTTACAAAATTATATTTTTTTAACCTATTCATGAAATATTCCCGAAAAAACCTCAAGATTAAATTTTTCAAATTTGACAAAAATCTGCATATTAGAATGATTTCTAAAAAATCTGGTTAAAACAACCCAATTGCTGGGTTAGTCCATATTCAACCCAACTTGGGTTGTTTTTAACCCAGCATTTTTTAGAGTGGAGTTTGTTAGGATAGGACAATATTTGGCTGAAATACAACTATTTGAAAATCTGGAATCTGAGGGTGCAATAAAATCGAAATATTGAGAAAATCGCCTTAGCAACGCACATCACTCATAATAATACATTTTTGATATATTTACGGTAGGAAATTTACAAAATATCTTCATGGAACATGATCTTTACTTAATATCCTAATGATTAATGACATAAAAGAAAAATTTATAATTTTTACCCATACAATGCATTAAAATGATAAAAAGTGACTTTCTTACAAAATTATATATTTTTAACCTATTCATGAAATATTCCCGAAAAAAACTCAAGATTCAATTTTTCAAATTTGACAAAAATCAGCATATTAGAATGATTTCTGAAGGATCATGTGACACTGACACTAAAATACATCCTTTTATGCTTGCACCTACACTCTAAAAAACTCTGGGTTAAAAGATTCAAGATTCAAGAGATTCAAGATTCAAGAGTTTTATTTGTCACATACACAGTTATATACACAATATACAACTGGCAGTGAAATGTAAACAGGTCCGCTCCATGGACAGTGCAAATAACAGTTACAATAGAATAAAAAGTATTAACATAAGTAGAATTATAAATAAATCAAGTAAAAGATAGAAATAGGAAATAAGATAAAAATAAAAATATAAGAATAAAAATATAAAAATATAAAAATAAGTGGATATGATAAGTGAGATAAAGTGCAGTGCAATGGCAGTATGTGGATGTTAATGTTATAAAAACAACCCAAGTTGGGCTGAAAATGGACTAACCCAGCAATTGGTTTTTTTTAACCCAGCAATTGGGTTGTTTTATGCAAACTTTTAACCCACTGGGTTAAAACAACCCAATTGCTGGGCTATTTTCAACCCAACTTGGGTTGTTTTTAACCCAGCATTTTTTAGAGTGTATATGTGACCCTGGACCACAAAACCAGTCATACGGGTACATTTAGAAAAAAATCTGAAAAAATAAGCTTCCCATTGATTGTTAGGATAGGACAATATTTGAAATACAACAAAAATCTGGAATCTGAGGGTGCAATAAAATCTAAATATTGAGAAAATCGCCTTAGCAACGCACATTACTAATAATAATACATTTTTTGATATATTTACGGTAGGAAATGTAAAAAATATCTTCTTGGAACATGATCTTTCCTTAATATCCTAATGATTAATGGCATCAAAAGAAAAATGGATAATTTTGACCCATACAATGCAGTGTTGGCTATTGCCACAAATGTACCCGTGCGACCTGTGACTGTTTTTGTGCTCCAGGGTCACATATGTCTAAGGTAAAAAGCAATTTTTATTGCATTTACAGTGTAAGCGTGCGCGTCCTTCATTATCAGTGCTTCAGCTTCCCACCATTCTATATAAGAGAATAAATAATAACAAAACAACACGACACAATAAACGAATTGCCTAACACTGATGATGACTAACTTATTCCCCATTTGTAAGCATCACCTACTGTTAACGGCTAATTAAGAGCCCATTTTTCCACTAATCTACAACCCAAGTCTCTGTCAGTCACGAAACGGCGGCTGCTAAAGCACAAATGTGCCACTTTACCACGAGTCTGGGCAAGCAGACGTTAATTAGCCTGTTCATAGAGCAATCTCAATCCCATCGGCTCCCCCACCCCCACAATCCCCGGAGTCGCATGGGCCGCACTTCCTTATTACACACCTATTGACTCTCAGTTCAATAGAGGAAAAAAAACTTCTTAATGGACTCTGAAAGAGGAGTCATTTACAAATGATGACTGCATTATTAAATTGAAGTGCCTACATGGAAGTTTAAATGTAAGTGGAAGTGCATTTTAACCTGTCATTTGGAAATGCAATTCAGCCCATTGATGTCAGGGTCATACAGGCCTCGCTGCTAACAAACCCACGGAAGAGCAAAAGCAACCCTGTTATTGGGCTTTATTGCAAATTGACACATGTAGAAAGATAAAGAAAGGGATGAACAACAGCTAAATTAGCTTTCGAGTGAGGTTTCAGTACTGAATATGACAGTAGTTATGTTTTAATATTGTGCATATATATCACATTCTCGTGGCTAACTGTGATACACAACATCCAAAAATTACTAGAAATTATGATTTGGCGATTAAAGCGTTTAAAAATCGACAGGGAGGCAAACGTTGGCAGTGGTAAATGCGCGAGGGTGGAAGTTTCTTGCAGACCTATTGAGCTGCTCAGCACGGCTTTAAAGGCAGATAATGAAGAAATGGAAAATGGAGCACAAATTGACCCTTTCACAGCGTGCTCCAAACATTTGTATGGGTACCTGCGGAGGCCATGCCACTTCCCATCAATAAAATAATTTAAGAACACATTATACTCCTTTAAAAGGTCCCATTTGTCTGACCAGGTGATTTTTAAAAGAGCCTCTGGATTAGAGACACCCCGCCTCAGGTACTTTTAAATCAGAACACAATCAATATGACTTAGCCAAAGCTTTGTTTAAATGAATATTATAAAAGAAATGCAGGTGATTTTCGCTAGAATTTTCTCTCTTTTGAATTTCAAGTCAATAGAAGAAAGAGCGGCGATGGATTTGTCTCCACCCGGAGATATTTTATTCATGCGTTGTGGTGAAAGTCGCCTTTTTTATTTTTTTATTTTACAGGAACACCTATATATAAATGACAAACAAAAGAAAAACAAGCATCTTGCATTGTAAGACAAACTCTCCATCTCTGATCTAACCTACGCGCGAGATTCCTTTTCGATTATCTCGAACTGAAAAAGGCGAGCAAATCAAGGATAAATGCGCATCAATAGCCTATTTTTCATTCGGGGTGTGATTCTGACAGGTGGCAGGGTTTGGAAGTGTGTGTCTGAGCGGATGTGCGAGTGTGTGTAGGCTATGTCCAGGGCCGGGCTCTGGGCTGCGCGACGCACTAGTGATTTGGCATGTTAGTGAGTGTGTTGTGCCTAATCAGACAGAGGGGCCACAGTAATGGAGAGAATACAAGTGGAATCACAGAAACACACACGGCGGCAGGGCGACAGTAATACAACTAATTCCTCCTCTGTCTCAGCAGCCGCGCAGAACAAAATGGGGTCAAGAAAAGGTGCAGGCAGCTTCAAATGAACAGCTGTTCTCTGCTAACTGCGTGGAGCCGCAAGATGGTGGCATACCAAAGCACCGACGTCAGCCCCTCCCTCGCGCATCGATGCAAAAGTATGTATGTTGAAATAAGGCCAGGACCTCTGCATATCTCTTCAATTCTATACTTAATCATTTCTGACGCCTGCCCATCACCAGGTATGTGTCTGGAAACACTCAATATCGGCAGACAATGATATGCAGTCAGATTGCTTTTGCTTGCCCATGTTGTTTGTTTGGGAGGGGGGTTATATCAGCAATTGCCTATTACATCGCTCCTCGTAGGCAAATAAGGAACTGGCCTGTGCATGGGAGAATCTTGGAATGGGGATATGATATCTAAGTCCTAGCAATCATAAGACAGACAGAGTTTAATGGAGTAACGGAACTGGGAGATCTGTGAGATTCAAAAGAACAATGTCATGCTCCTGTTTGAGGAATATGAGGGTTCATGTTCACGAAATTGCTCGCTCGCAACACATATTCTGATGCTTTGTATTGACGTTGTAGTTACAGTATATACATAGAGGCAGCTGAGAAAGATGGACTGGACTTTTTCAAATGAGACAATAAAAACATGTTTTGACGTTATTAAGTAAATTTTTAAATATTGAACATTATTATTATTATTAATAAGTATAAAGTATCAGATACACAAACAATCTTAAATGCAAGATTTCTATATAGCCTATATATATATATATATATATATATATATATATATATATATATATATATATATATATATATATATATATATATATATATACAGTGTATATATATATACAGTGTATATATATATTAATATTAAATAAATATATTATATATATCACATTTTAAAAATATTTCTACATATGTGTGTATATTAAATACATTTATTAATATAATAAATAAATGTAATATTTAATACAATTGTTTAAATATTTACCAATATATACACTAAATATTTAATGTTTATGTATATAATATATATCATAGTAATATTATTAAATATATGATGTTAGACTTAAAATGTGTTTAATATGATATAAATGTGTTAATAATAAAAAACATATATATAAATAAATGTTTTAAATATTTCTATATAATGTTAAATATTTACAAAATATATTAAATACATGTATTAATATAATGAAAATATTTAATATTATTTAAATATTTAATATTTAAATAAAAATGTAATATTATTTTTAAATATTGAACATTATTATTATTATTATTAGTATAAGTATAAAGTATCAGATACACAAACAATCTTAAATGCAAGATTATATTATATTATATTATTATATTATATTATATATATATTAATATTAAATAAATGTATTATATATATCACATTTGTAAAATATTTCTATATATATGTGTATATTAAATACATTTATTAATATAATAAATAAAAGTAAGATTTAATACAATTGTTTAAATATTTACCAATATATACACTAAATATTTAATGTTTTTTTATATACATACATACACACACACACACACACACACACATGCACATGCACATTTATATACACATGTATATAAATACATGTTTTAAATATTTCTATATAATGTTAAATATTTAAAAAATATATTAAATACATGTATTAATATAATGAATACATTTAATATTATTTAATAAAACTGTTTACATATTTACCATCATATACACATTAAATATCTATTTAATTATAATAAAATATGTAATTAATATATATATATATATATATATATATATATATATATATATATATATATTATATTTCTATATAATGTTAAATATAAAGAAATACATGTATTAATATAATGAATACATTTAATATTATTTAATACTTAAACAACTAAAATTGTTTATATATTTACTAATATATAGGCTACACATTACATATTTATTTAATTATATATATATATATATATATATATATATATATATATATATATATATATATATATATATATATATATATATATATATATATATATATATATATATATATATATATATATAAGAGTAAAAAAAATCAACTATTACTGCATTTAGTGTGTCCTTCATTGTCTTGCACGCCATTTGCATTGGCACCATATTCGTCTGCAAACACAGGAAACAGAAATCTTACATTTAATTTATCTAATCTCATGTGTCTGTCAATCTGAGCACCGAGCCTCTGCACATATAATTTGTCAATAGTTTATAGATTTTCCATAACGTACAGCAAACTTGACCCTCTCTGTTGGCGAATCAATTAGGCGCAGTCACTCATGCTCTCTCATGTATACCTATCTGCAGTTTGAGAGCGGAGCTCTATGCAAATATAATGTAAGACAGGGATGCATTAAGCCCTCCCCATCAGTCGCAATAATGGATTAAAGTCCGCAGTCGCTCCGCAGTTTGCCAGTCAATGTTCTTTATTTTCAGCATCAACCCAATTTCATCTTCTTCTCCTGCCTTTGGAAGCAGTCGATTTGCCGTCAATTGCCATCTCAGGCAGCAGCATTAATGCGCGCCCACAAAAGGATGACACACCGCATTATCACCTCACTTGCTTTCAAATTAGAGTGGACCGCTGCCTCGGCGCAGCTTGTGACTGGTTAACACTATCAGCTATTTGTTGTGATTGGCCCTAATTCGTGGTGTCTAAAGATTTCATCAGGCATTTGATGAGTGAAATAAACCACTGCCCACAGGGAAATTGCTCTGATTAATAGAATTAGACATTGGAGGGGAATCAATACGAGAGAGGCGGTCACGTGGGGATGGGCCAAGCTGCCCATCATTCCGCCTGCCCAGCACATGACACTTTACCATTAGGCTCTGGGCTCTGTGCGACTCAAGACAGCGGGGATTAGCAGTCGGCCGATGCTTTGGGAAACGCCAATCTGTTCGGATAAATGTCCGGACCATATGGGTACTGTTGGATGTGGATTAGGCCTTCAATAGATTCTTCTCAGCGGAAAGTCTACGGGAGGAGCGACTGCAAACTATACTCGTTCCTCCTCCTCCCTACACTTTTAACCACTTAAGTGCACTCAGAGGGGCATCACTCCCTCCGCTGCACCTCTGCCCCCGACCGCACCGCCCCTTCCATCCTCTTTGTGTCCGATCCCACTCCTTTACATTGAGGGCTTCTGTCGGCTGGTGATTTGCGTGAACCCCTTCGTCCATACGATTCCGCCATTACCGCGGGGCTATCGGGAACATCTAGTGTCCTTGTGAGAGGGGGATAGAAAGAAACCCAGGCCCACTCTCTGTGGACGCTCATAATGCCTCTATTCACTCTTTAATTCTCTTCCCATCTGCTTTCCCCAGATGCCTGTTGCCGAGATAGAACAGCTCATAAAAATGGAAATGAATTCTATTAGATTTAAGTGGTTGTTTGTAAATATAAGTCTATTTGGCATCGCCGGTGTCAATTAGGTAGTGTGAACGCATTCTTCCGCAGATGTTTAACTTGACGGATGCGTTCTGCGGAAGGGACTGGAGCGCTGTCCTCTGGGTGCCCTGACCTAAAACACAACTCAAATTACTCTGTTTCTCTCAAGGACAGTAACAGAAACATGACTCTTTAAATCCCCATTCAGTACAAAACAATTGTTATAACCTATAATAAAACTGTATGTTCTGAACGAAAAAAAAAAAAAAAAACACACATTCAAGGTAAACATGATTTTCATGAGAACACCTGCTTCTAAATGAGTGCCCTCTGGTGGCAGGAAATGGCTTATACAAACATTAAACAGACACAAATAGCCTAGCATACGTGGAATATGTTTAAAGGTGTATTATTAAGACTGCTCTAATATAAATTATTACCATCATCATGCCAGTGGTCACATTTCTACTAGAGGGAACAGCTGTGGTTACAGTAATAAAACATACTGTTAAAAATGATGGGGTCGGTAAACATTTTCTTAAACATGTTCTTGAAAGAACTCAAGGCTGGATTTATTTGATCAAAAACACAGTCAAAACTGTTATATTCTGAAATATCGTTGCAATATTTTCCCTCTATTTTACTGTATAATTTAGTAGGGCTGTCAAAAAATTAATCGCGATTAATCGCATCCAAAATAAAAGTTTGTGTTTACATAATATATGTGTGTGTACTCTGTTAATTATTATTTATATATAAAAACACACACAAGCATGTATATATTTAAGAAAAAAATATTATTTTTATATATAAAACATTTATATTTATATATATTATAGATTATATAAATGTATATACAGTATATACATGCAAATATTTCTTAAATATATACATGAATGTGTGTGTATTTATATATAAATAATAATTAACAGAGTACACACACATATATTATGTGAACACAAACTTTTATTTTGGATGCGATTAATCGCGATTAATCTTTTGACAGCCCTATAATTTAGTCATTATTCCATGGCAAAGCTGAATTTACAGCATCATTACTCTAGTCTTCAGTGTCACATGACCTTTCAGAAATTATTGTAATTATCCTGATGCTAGTAAAACAGTGGTGCTGCCTAATATTTTTGTTGAAAACGTGATGCATTTTGCAGGATTCTTTGTTAAATAGAAATTTAAAAATAACAGCAAATTTTAAATAGAAATCTTTTTTACCGTCACTTTTTGATCAATTAAATGTCTCCTTTCTGAATAAAAGTATAGATTTCTCTCAAAAAAAAATCATATTGACACTAACCTTTGAACGGTATAATGTACTTTCACTAGTTTTCACTTTTTCTTGCAGGCTGCAGTTTGTTTCATTGAGCTATACAAATCAAATGAAACTACACATGCACACTTAGCTAGGAAAAATCAGTTGTATAAATAGATATATAATTGCTGGGGAAAATGTATATATAAAATGAATAAATACACACACATGCATGTATATATTTAAGAAATTTTTTATTTTTTTATAAAAAAAAATATTTACATATATAAGATCAATTATATACACAGTACATACATGCAAATATTTCGTAATGCATATGTGTGTATTTATATATACATAATAATTATACACAGTACACACACATATATTATGTAAACACAAACTTTTATTTTGGATGTGATTAATCATGCTTAATTTTCCCCCAGCAACTAATATATATATATGTATATATATATATATATATATATATATATATATATATATATATATATATATATATATATATATATATATATATATATATATATATATATATATATATATATTTACACTGACCATGCATAACATTATGACCAGGTGAAGTGAATAACACTAATTATCTCTCTTGATCACGGCACCTGTTAGTGGGTGGGATATATTAGGCAGCAAGTGAACA
This sequence comes from Gobio occitaniae, assembly GCA_033150135.1. NCBI lineage: Eukaryota > Metazoa > Chordata > Actinopteri > Cypriniformes > Gobionidae > Gobio > Gobio occitaniae. Next base: position 36,960 of record JARQWZ010000337.1, read on the forward strand.
TTTTGTCCTCAAAATTGATGTGATAGAAGCAGGAAAAATGGGCAAGTGTAAGGATTTGAGTGAGTTTGACCAGGGCCAAATTGTGATGGCTAGATGACTGGGTCAAAGCATCTCCAAAGCTGCAGCTCTTGTGGGGTGTTCCCGGTCTGCAGTGGTCAGTCTCTATCAAAAGTGCTCCAAGGAAGGAACAGTGGTGACCCGGCCACAGGGTCATGGGCGGTTAAGGCTCATTGATGCACGTGTGGAGTGAAGGCTGGCCCGTGTGGTCCGATCAAACAGACGAGCTACTGGAGCTCAAATTACTCAAGAAGTTAATGCTGGTTCGGATAGAAAGGTGTCAGAATACACAGAGCATCTCAGTTTGTTGAGTATAGGGCGGCATAGCTGCTGACCAGTCAGGGTGCCCATGCATTGTTTCAGAACCTAAGCATTGTTTCAGACCATGTACAGCCTTTCATGGAAACTGTATTCCCTGGTGGCTGTGGCTCTTTCAGCAGATAATGCGCCGCCACAAAGCACAAAATGTTCAGGAATGGTTTGAGGAGCACGAGTTTGAGGTGTTGATTTGGCCTCCAAATTCCCCAGATCTCAATCCAATCGAGCATCTGTGGGATGTGCTGAACAAACAAGTCTGATTCATGGAGGCCCCACCTTGCAACTTACAGGACTTAAAGGATCTGCTGCTAACATCTTGGTGCCAAAATATATATATATATATATATATATATATATATATATATATATATATATATATATATATATATATATATATATATACACACACACACATGATGTACTTATTTCTTTCATATAGCTGACTGCTGCTAATTTAGCGATGACATGATGTACGTAATGTGTTATGGATTTGTCCATCTGTGTGAAATGTTGTCTAGGTATAAAAGTATAGTAACGTCGAGGTTCGTGTTAAGACACTGGCCTCTAGTGGTCATAACATGAAGTGTTATTTTCATGGTCAAGCCTCATTTCAATCAATTACAGAACAAACTATTACAATTTTGCAATGTTCATGTTTTTGTCAAGGCTGTCAGATCAAATTAATGACAAGGGCTTATTAAAATGCTAATACCCCTGAAAAATCAGAACCACGAGGCTTGTAATGATCAGGTTTCTTTCAGATAGACAGTTTCTTTAATGCATATCCATCCTAGACATACAGGCTCCCGGAAAGCCAGACCTCTCACCCCTCAGCTGTCTTACCTCTGGATCAACCGTCTGTATCCGGAAGACCTCTCACCTCCCATCCTCTCCCTCTAGATGAAGCTAAGGCACCTTGCGTCCCGTATCCAAATTATACATCGGCTTCTAGTTGGCCGAATCCACCGTGTCCACTCTGCTAATCTGGAATTAATGGGTCAGATCTGCAAGGGACAGAGAGTTGCATTGTGAGATATAGCAGCAGGTGCTTTGGAGTAACGGTTTGGGAAGAAAAACGAGTACGACTTAATCACTAAAGATTTGTTCCTCTCGCTTTCATCTTTAGTAGATCTGGAGCCATGCGGTCTAATGGTCTTAACAGCACACACACACACACACACACACGCACACACACACACACACACACACACTGGAAATGAATCTAATGAGATGAGTAGAAAGGAAGCTGAGCTGCTTAGCTTTTGGCCTGCGATTATGTGAGATGATTGAAGAATACGACTCTCTTCTTGCTGTAATGTTATCCAGTAACTCCACCAAACGGCAAGTAAAAGTGATATTTACTATAGAGATATTTGGACTTGATTGAAGAGGAAGCTTCCTCTTTCTACCTGCTCAAAGATAAATACCCAGGACTGGTGCAATCTGGGAATTATTGAGGCTCTTTTTGAAGGGTATTATTACGAGCATCCCTGAGGGGAGTCTTTGTGTTTGTTGAGGAGCCAGATTTGGCAATGTTACATCAGTGAGAAGCATGATAGCTCTGCCACCTCTCCGCTCATTCTTCCTCTTTCTCTTTGTTGTTTTCTCTTGCTCGCTCTCCAAGCAAAGGCCCCCTGCTGCTGGAGAGAGATGGTCTCAGCATGATATCACTCCAACAAAAACTTTCAAGCTCTCTCTCTCTCTCTCTCTCTCTCTCTCTCTCTCTCTCTCTCTCTCTCTCTCTCTCTCTCTCTCTCTCTCTCTCTCTCTCTCTCTCTCTCTCTCTCTCTCTCTCTCTCTCTGTAACACACACACACACACACACACACACACACACACACACACATCACTAAATGGTCTGACAGGAGTGTTGCACACCCTGTGAGCTCAGGCACCTCTTCTGTCTCATCCACTTAGCCTTGTGATTGCTCTGTGTATGTTAGAAAATCATTTAACTACCAAGCCAAAAACATTCAATAACACCAGACACCAAAACTGCTCTTTTCAGACAGTTTTATCGCTAACCTTGAGTCAGTTAGACTTTCTCGGATTATCTAAGTGTCTCTGAGTAGTTGACAAACAGCGAGGACCATCAGGGTTTGTCCTTGCTATCTGTTTACCAGGGTTCAGAATTAAAGAACTGTCTCTCTTTCAGCTCATGAGTTTCAAACTTCGGGCCCCATCATGCACCCGGAACAACCCGGTTTTTTGCTAGTTTCAGCCAGACACAGTTTTCATTTTCATGTCCAGCGTCACGTTGTTTAAATAGCAAATGCACTGTTCGCCTATGGCCTTTCTGTTCTGAAAACCAGGTGTGTTGAGGCGCATTGTTGGTGTGCTGCTATTTGAGGAACTGAAAACGGCTGCGGCATTGACCAAAAACCTGCTTTAAAGTCTTTTTTTTTGACTTTTGAAATTTTTTTGTGTTATTTAAAGGGCGTGCGAGTAAAATGCACCTATAGGCGCATTTATAGGTGGCTGCACAACGTGCATACACTCTGATTATTACACACACAGCAATGCTCAGCATCTCAAATATTATTTTAATATTTTTAAATATTAAATCTCTCTGGAGAAGTGGTCAGTCTTTCCGCTCGTAAATTCCTCCACGTAAATAGCGAATCCGCCATGGTGCGAGTGCAACTGGCTTTTAAAGGGAATGGGAGATCAGACTCTGATTGGTTTGTTGCACGTTTCGCCCAAAACACACCCATGACTCATTAAAGTCATCATGAAATCAAAATTGACCCTATTTATTTTGTTAGCTCATATTACTAGTCTTGTGGTGAACAATTAATCCATGCACAAAAAACACAGAAAGTTCATACACAGAAAAAAATTGTTTGTCATGGTAATTTTTAATCAAAATATGAAAAGTTAGCCTAAAAATCTAGACGCACCCTAGTGGCAGCAAATCTAATTTGCAGCCAGGGTCGTCTAGCAACTCTCCGTTGGCTTGCGAGCTGGAAAAAACAAACTCTGGTCAGGCCAATCACATCGTGTATAGAGTCGGTGGGCGGGCTTAACATAATGACGGCAGAGTTGCGGCGGTTCTGCGTGCTACTTGTAAACAAAGAAGCTGGCGAACAGCGGCTTTGGCCGTGACTCTGGAAGACTTGGAGTTAAGGCCTTTGCACACTGAGTCCGAAATTTTCGCATGCGTTTTTTCGTATTCGTGATCCGAAAAATTCGTCACGCACAGAGACCTTGCACACTGAGTCCGATGCGTATTAATGAATGTGCTACGAAAAAACCCGCAAAACAACAAAAAATGGTGTGCTATAATTAGAGCTGTGATATAATAATATTTGTAGTATTTTTGATACAATAATATTTTGGATAAATAATTGTAGGTATCTGAGCACTGGCGATTCATTCAACACCATTGCCAGCAGTTTTAGGTTGGGCATCAGCACTGTAGATGGTAAAAAACGGATGTGAAAAACGCAGAAAATTTAACCTGTTCCGATTTTTTTTTTTGAAGGACGAAAGTTTTGGAGGCAGTGTGCAAGCGTAATTTACATAACGTGAGGTCGAATTTATTTTTTGACGTGCGAAAATTTTGCATGCAAAAGGCCTTAAAGCTTCTCTTTGAGAAAAGAACAAAGAACGGCACTGAAGTCATTCTTAAAAAAGGAAGATGTGTTCGGAGTTTTGCCGACCGGATACAGAGAAAGTTTAATCCATCAACTAGCTCCGCTTCACCTTCTTCGTTGCTCTGGTTGGTTGTAGCGCTATCCTATTGCGTGCAGAGGGAATTCGAAAGACAACCGTTTTGTCCTCCGCAAATAAACGTAATAAAGCCTGAACCTCGTCGTCGGTCCATCGGTTGTATTTTTTAAACTCCATTGTTGATTAGAATAGTAAATAGTAAACTCTTACTGCACGCACTGCAACAGACTTTAAAATGCTGCGTGAGCTCAACCAATCAGCATGTTCAGCGCCCAGGTCCCACCCCCGAAAGTTCCTGAACTTTGAAAAAGTACTACCTCGCGAGCAGGGCCGTTTTGGGGGGAAAATCTTTAACCAGAAATTTATTTAGACCCCAATTCCTGTGGTCACACAGAGTACCACCCTAAAGTCCCTAGTTCCTGCTGAAAGTTCCCGCAGTGGAAATGCTGTTTTTTGTTGCTGTGCCCTCTATTCAATATTCTGTTTCACTTGGAAATACGTCACAACACTGGAGAAAAGGACTTAAAGAGACTAGATACAACAGTTTTGGACCATGCGCCTGGTGCACAGACCATTTTTTCCATTGTTTAAACTAGCAAAAGTGGATTTGGATGTGGATGCGCTTCAGACCATGCACTCAGAGGGTTAAAATAAGGCCCTTCATTTTTGAATAAAAACGAAAAAAAATCATGCATTGATAAATCATAATCATGACATAAAAAATCTTAATTACAATTAAAAAAGTTGAATTTATGACAAAAGTCAATTTTTAATGTCAGAATTAACCTTTTATCTTTTATCCAAATTCTATATCTTTTATAACAAATCTCATTATTTTGACTTTTTATATCACAGTTTTTACATTTTATCTCATATGTTTTTAATTCAAAATGTTCATGTCATAATTATGAGATTTATGAGATTTTATGTTTGGTAAATCATGATTTTTCTTCTTATGTGGCTGAAATGGGCTTGAATTCATTTGAATTGTATTTTGTCACATTCAAATTTTAATTGTGATTTTACACAATTCTTAATTCAAGTTCAGTTCGGGACTTTAATTGGAATTTAAAAGGAATTCTCAATTGTGAATGGCACACAACCTGGAATTTAATTTAAGTCGGCTCCTTCTGCTTTGTGAGAATTTTTGTAAAGTACAAATATAACAGATCACAGAACACCATGTTTAATCTCTTCACTAGAATTAGAACTATAAAAATGCTGTATAAATAGATTCAGATGAGGTGTAGCAGCATGTTGGGATGTTATGTCAATACCCCTATGTATGCAATTTGGTCCGTCTAAACACTTTGGGAGCAGCTTTTCCCATGTTTCCTGTTAATGAAAGCCTATGATTCATGTTGCTCAGGGTAAAAGACAGGGAATTAGAGTCAAAGGGATTTTATGCCTGTGCTTGAGTCATTGTGTCCTTCAAGCCAATAAAGAATATAGTATTCTAGTAAAGCTGCAATGCCTTATGGGTAAAATGTATACTAAAGAAAATAAATCAGTATAGTTTGCTCTTTTTGTTTAACAGCTAAGATATTTAAATAATGTTTTAGATGCCTTTGAATCATGCTGATTACAGCAACGTTTAAATGAAATGAAATTCAGGACATTCAAGTAAGCTACACAAACAATAAAGAGGAAACAACGATGTTAACTATATGTCATACGTGGCTTACCAAATGAAGTGCTAATTACAATAGGCTACTCTTGACAATGGAAAAGTGTAAAGCCTTTACAAATATTACAAAAAATTGTTAAATATTTTACGTAGAATGGACCCTTGGACAGGCCACTGAAATGCCATAGAAAACAGATTGTAAGTTATACAATCCAAACATCTGAAATTATTTCCTCATTTAAATGTCTGACTGGGTCCTGCCACAAACTGTAAATAATGAACTAGATAAAAAAAAGTTTGTAATCAAACTTTAAGTTGGCTTGAAAAAGCCTAGCCAGAAAATTTGAAATAGTTTTAAAAGCTTGAAGTTTGAAATGTTTTGATTAGATGGATGGATGGATGGATGGATGGATGGACTGATATACAGTCGGATGGATGGATGGAAAGACTGATAGAAAGTCGGATGGATGGATGGATGAATGGATGGATGGAAAGACTGATAGACAGTCGGATAGATAGATAGATAGATAGATAGATAGATAGATAGATAGATAGATAGATAGATAGATAGATAGATAGATAGATAGATAGATAGATAGATAGATAGATAGATAGATAGATAGATAGATATACAGTCGAATGGATGATGATAGATAGATAGATAGATAGATAGATAGATAGATAGATAGATAGATAGATAGATAGATAGATAGATAGATAGATAGATAGATAGATAGATAGATAGATAGATAGATAGATAGATAGATAGATAGATAGATAGATAGATAGATAGATAGATGTGGTTGCTATAGGGCACTTGGTGTGGTCTGAGAATCTGAAATTCATCCTCATATGTCTGACTGGATTCTACCACAACTGTAAATAATGAGATATTTCTTCTATTTATAACTGGTGATTATTAATACAACAGTTGTGTATGTATAATGCAATTTATTAAAAAATTATAGTAAAAAATATTGATCAAAGATGCGCTGAGCTGCCATTGCTGTAGAACTGTAAATCAATCCGCCGCTGCAGCTGCTCTGTGACTGTGACTCGTCCAGATGAGCACCAGGGGGCAGCCTCGAGCCATGTCACGACTACATCTACACTACTGCTGAACAACATCTACCACTCGCTAAAATATAGAAGTATAATATATCACAAAAGTAATGATGAAGAACAGAACTACATACGAAGACCATAAATATAAAAAAAGATATGGTTATATATACCGTTATGCTCCATGCACAGTCTTTTTTATGTTCCTGATATATTCTTTCCAACCCAACTTAAAGGAAAACATTCAAACAACCTCAAGGGGAAACAATCAATCATTCAGAATTCATATATTCCCAGATAACATCAATATTAAATGATATCAGTCTCTCTTATGACTTACTTCATAATATTTTCTGACATTCATTTGATATTATGCAGTGCAGTGCTGTGAGTTCTGGGTAAACACATTATATATATTTAAGTTAAAATACTGGATTGGCTTTAGATGTGTGTGCATATAAATATATGTATATATTTAAGAAATATTTGCATATGTTTATACACCAATCAGGCGTAACTTTATCCTAATATTGTGTTGGTCCCCCTTCTGCTGCCAAAACAGCCCTGACCCATCGAAGCATGGACTCCACTAGACCCCTGAAGGTGTGCTGTGGTATCTGGCACCAAGATGTTAGCAGCAGATCCTTTAAGTCCTGTAAGTTGTGAGGTGGGGCCTCCATGGATCTGACTTGTTAGTTCAGCACATCCCACAGATGCTCGATTGGATTGAGATCTGGGGAATTTGGAGGCCAAGTCAACAAACTGAGATGAACTGTGTATTCTGACAACTTTCTATCAGAACTTAATACTTAATTGAACCTTCTCAAACTCGCTCAAATTTTTCCTGCTTCTAACACATCAACTTTGAGGACAAGATGTTCACTTGCTGCCTAATATATCCCACCCACTAACAGGTGATGAAGAGATAATCAGTGTTATTCACTTCACCTGGTCATAATGTTATGCCTGATCGGTGTATATATGTAAAAAAAAAATTTTTTTCCTTAAATATATACATGCACGTGTGTGTATTTATATATACACATAAAGGTTCCCATGCTAGCATCCTGTTTTCAATGTTTATGGAGGATGGATGGATGGAAAGACTGATATACAGTCAGATAGATAGATAGATAGATAGATAGATAGATAGATAGATAGATAGATAGATAGATAGATAGATAGATAGATAGATAGATAGATAGATAGATAGATAGATAGATAGATAGATAGATAGATAGATAGATAGATAGATAGATAGTCGAATGGATGATAGATAGATAGATAGATAGATAGATAGATAGA
>JARQWZ010000337.1:50000-125000 GCA_033150135.1 Gobio occitaniae
GGGCGACCTGCAGCACAGAGAATTCTCATTAAAAGAATTACTTCTGTTTGATCCCGACGTCTCCTGGTTTTCATACTTCAAGAAACAACTGAAGTTCACAACAGATACGTCCATCCAACCATCCATACGTCCATCCAACCATCCATCCATCCATACGTCCATCCAACCTCCATCCATCCATCCATCCATCCATATGTCCATCCATCCATACGTCCGTCTATTTATATTTCCATCAATCATCTGATAGATCATCTCTAACTATTAATCTATCTATATACTATATTACATATTCTCAAAAAGATAAAAATCCATAGAAAATGGTATGGCTAAAATAAGCATTTTTAAATGTACTGAATTGAATACAAATCAGTTTATATTTATAATCAAAATTACTCTTGTATTGTCTGGCATTGAGTATTAATTTTTTTTTTTTTTTTCAGTAGATCACCGCCATCCATTCTGGGATTGACTTTTGACAAAACCCATAAGCAATAACTCAAATTTGGTCAAAAAAGCTATAGTAGACAGCATAATTAAGTCGCCTGCCTTTTGGAACAACCTTCATGTCGTTAGCATATGATAAATTACAGTGCAGATATTTATTGATGGCACAGACATTGAAAAGCACAGTTTAGGGTATCTGCTCAACCGCCCTGACAGACAAAATAAAGGCATGAAGCTTATTTGATGGAGCTGTAGCACATCTGAGAGGAATTCGCTGACTAATGTATCTGTCATTCTCTCTGGCTAATGCACTTCAGGCTGTCCTCAGGTCAGCCGGAACAGCGGTGATTTAAGGATCACAGAGTGAGCAAGGTGACTCTGAGTTTCAACTGTCCCAATTGGACTCTCAAATGGCCTGGTACTTGAAACATACACATCCTCTCCTACATTATAGAGTTCTTATACACTTACTCTCGTCTCTTTCATTCCTCCAAGCAGTGATCCGGTCTTATGGTCTGTTCTGTCAACAGGCGAAAGTGCAGGACAGACTCATCTGGAGAGCTGAAATTCTCAGAGCGTTCTAACATTGCAGTTTGGTTGCTGTAGATTAACTGACTCTTCCTGATCTCTGGTTATATCAAGCAACGGCTTTCCCTTGGGCAACAATACAGGGAAATGCTGTCGGTCTGCAGTGCCAGTAAGAAACCAATTTATTTGGACTGATAAGAACACAACAAGGAACCGACGCAAGGCTGAAATGAAAATCAACCAAGTTTGATTAATGTTAGGGTTAGTTATTCGAGCAAATCTCAAGCCTAAGCAGTTTAATCTTGCACTGTTTTTGCTAAACACGAGACACAACACACTGTTACTTTTCAAAGCAATCAGACATACAATTTTCACTCAAAACAGGTGAAAAAATTCAATAGACGTGCATTAAAGTTGGCCTCCTATATATTTTCTAAATGCATGTTATAGATTCCACACTTTAAACACTAATGGGTACAATAATTAATTGTTTTGAGTAGGGTCAACTTAAATTAAACAAATTAGTTTAATCAAATGATCTTTTATGAGTATACACTGTAAAACAATTGCTGCCTTATATGAAGTGCAATCAACTTGGATGTTTAAGTAATTTCAACTGAAATTAGTTAAATCTTGTCTAAAATTAATAAAAACGAATCAAATTAAAGCAATGTAAAAATATATGTTTTCATATAATTTTTTACAGTGTGTAGAACTTTTTTTTTGGAGTTCACAAAAAAAACTGACACATTTAAAGTTATCTGAACATTCATGGTTTTGGGTTTTAATTTAGACAAAATTACATTTAACTTGGGCTGGGATTTCTATTTCCCAGCATGCTTTGCCATGACACACGAAATGGAGTGTAAATGCTAACATTTTTTGTGCAAGATTAATGTTAAGTGGGGTATTTAGTAGTGTTTTAAGAGTTTCTGTTATGTGTTTTTTATGTGTAATGTGTTTTTAATTGGCAAGTTAGCATTTACTGAATTAGCTCGCCAAGTTTCTACTAACTAAAAATATTTAAGTCCAGATCTGAAATGTATGAATTAGCTTACTCAAATATTTCAAGTTAAGAGCAATCATACAATACATACATACAATAAAATGTATGAGTACAACATAAAAATCTGTCAGTTCTGCTCACTTAAACTTTGAATTTCTTAACTTAAAACTTTAGATGTGACTGATTGCCACACATTTTTGGAGTTTTGACAACTTATTCGGGTTTACAGTGTACTGTGAACGATTCATCCGTTTCATGTTTTTAAACATTTTTTTGACCCTGCAATGTTCCAAATCCTCTTGTGGAACAACAGAAGACTTCTCTAATCATTTAATCGGCTTAAATCTGTCATCTGCCTCCACTTTTGAGTGCAACGCCAATACCCAACAGCGCCCAATATCTATCTCGATATCCAATCAACAACCAATGCATAGTCCATGCCCTATATTTTTATTTTTCGATAATCCGTCACAACATGGAAGGAAAATTCTGTCACTTCAATTTCAACCTGGCATGGAGCTGAGCCATATCTCTAGGCTCTTTTGAGTAGAGCTAGTAAACACCAACCCAGAACCCCCTAGCAACCGCATAGCAACATTCTAAAAGCCATTGAGAATACCAACTGCATAGCAACACCCTAGCGAGAATTTGCATTGTTTTGGAGCATAGTCTCCATGTTTTTGCTTAATTTATATTTGTTCCTGGCTCAAATACTCATTTACTTGTAAAAAAAAAAAGTTTTGCCACTCATTCTGACCGACTCAAGCTCGTTATCAAGGTTGCAGGCAGTGTATTTGTGTCAGAGATGTCAATGAATATAATCATTTTTATGCCACGGCTTGACATACTCAGTTAAGCAGGATTGTCAAATAATCAATTTTTCCCACACACTTAATTTTCTGCCAAATGGTTTGCTGTTTCGACTCTGAATTGCTTCGGGGGGTTTTATTTATTTTTTTATTCCTCGTGTGACGTAAGAGGTTTCATTGACATTGGAGATGACAAGCAGTTTCACTTCACTGAGCTGGTTAATGATTTTTCACATTCACATTCAAAGCCAAATTTAACAGCAACTCACCTGCTAAGGTCTTCAAAGAAGAACAACAGAAAGTCAATATTACATGATTCATTTAGGTTCACCTTTTGAACATCAAACAGTTACAACAAAATGCAATGACCACAAAATATTTATTTGTTTCTCAACCTGTTTCTGAAGTGGTGCTCCATGCCTAAAAAACCCCCCAAAATTAATTATAGTGCTTCTCTAAAGTGGGTGCTGGCCTTTTTTAGAGTGTTTTGCTGACACGAGGAAGTGTGTGCATGTTTTTAAATTGTATTAATGGCTCTTGGAAGTAGGCCAGCATTTGTTTATTTGATTCACCAATTGGCAGTAGAAAGTCACGTAATGTTTTTAATATCCTTCTGATGTCTCTCATAGGCATCATAAAAAGTGCTTAGGAGAGACCAGGGAATGTTGAAACTTGTAACACGGTCATTTCAACCAATTAAAAATGAGCTACAGAGGTCTTTAAGTAAAAATCGATTGGAGTGAAAAAATAAAAAGGATTTAACCCCCAAAATATTTAAGTGTATAGCCTACATATTTCAGTATATCAGGCACGTTTTAGGGGACGTTTACCCGTTTTTATGCATTTTGGCCTTTCATTTACAGGACAATGGCGTTTCGAGGGCATGAAAATGGGTTTCAAAGTGCAAGTATACCATTTTCGCCATTTACCAACTAGGGATGGGTGATTTCGAAACACTGCTTCCTGAAGCTTCGAAACCTTTACAAATCTTTTGTTTTGAATCAGTGGTTCGGTGCGTGTGTCAAACTGCCAAAGTCGCTTCGTTACGTCATAACTTTTTCGAACATAGACTGTAAAAAAAGATGGATGACGCCCCTCCTCCACTATCTTCCATTGTGAAAAAATGATGCCGCCAATGTCCGAATATGGAGCTGACATCTTGCGCTGACCTCAGAACCCGAGTCTGCGCAGTAGAGAGCAGGAAGTGGAGCAGCAATATCAAAACCCACATTTAGTGCAGAACAACTCATTATGTCGGTGTGAAATAAACAGTTATGGAAATGAACTAAGTTAGATTAAAGCTAAAGCTCCAGTCTTCTCCCGAAAAATGTCAGTTGGTGAGTCAGTGACAACTTCGCTCAGAGAAGCTGTCAATCATGACGTCACACCCCCGTTTTTATAGCATCAAATAACTAACTAAAACCAAACTTATTTTTTAAAAACTAACTCTTGAACTTACATCAGTGTGATAAAAAACTATCTAAAATGACAGAACCCATCTCTTTTTAAAAATGATTTGAGGTGTAATTTGATTGTTTAGTTTGTCTCACGTCCCATTAGAATACATGGAGGGGGCGGGGTTTATGAGCTATAAAGGGACCAACCACCTGGGGGCGATCAAGATGCTTTGACTTCACTTTTCAGGACGTGTGCGGCACGCTTGGTTTCGAAAAGTTTCCAAATTTCAATGGTTCACCACTGGGTTGGGGGATTATCTGTGAACCCATGATTCATGCAGATTCACTGAGATCGCCCCCTAGTGGCGAACCATTGAACAAGTGTCTATGGGTTTTACCCGAACTCAGATCAGTTTTATACATCTGTGGACATTTTAATTAGACATTAGTATACTTAAAAGGAATAATAGTAGTTAACAGTCTCTTATTGGCTGGTTTAGTTTGAGCCATCTATTGAACAAACAAAACAAGCCCTGAAAATAAATTGATAAAAGAACACATATAACACAGATACTTGATATTTACTCTTGTTAGATGATTAGTTAATTGCATTTGTAATGGGTTTTTAAAAAGGTGTTTTTATGGATGTTTGGCCCGAGTAGGCTATTTGTTGCATTTACACTGTTCTGACCAGCAGGGGTCACCAGTGTGTGGTGTATCGAACGCTTCGAAACAGTGATTGGTTGAACTGATGCAAAACTTTGAAAAGCTTTGTTTCTCCCATCACTAACTAAAGGTACGTGAATTTGTGAAAACGATGATGTTATGCGCATTACATGTTCAGAAGGCGTGTAGTTTTTCATCACAAAAAGTGATATTGCCAACTACTGGCCTGGCATGCATGATACTATTTTTTTTATGGTTTTCGTGGATCCGTGTGAACGAGGATCGTTTTAACAATGTTGTAATCTGTATACGAAAAACATAAACTTTTCCGTTTTTAGTACTACACTCACCGGCAAAATGAATCTGCAGCAGTCAGGTGGTTCAAAAAAGAGCTCTGTAAGTTGTTTAAGTTCATTATTATTGTAATATCATGTGCTTTCAGACATGAGGTAATTTAACGCCGCCTCTCCTTTTGTGATGCTTTGCAAACTCGTTCATGTTTTTTGGAGAGCGCTCTGGGTGGGTACTGCTTTCAAAGCTAGCTTTGCTAGCCACTCCGAAATGGCCAACCTTACCCTTAATCCTCATCCTTCCCATCCCTCATGGGGTCAAAATGACCCGAAGCCCTAAAATCATACCTTTTTTTGTCCAGAAAGCTTATTTGATTTCATCCTGATAAAAATTCGATAAAAATCGATTTTTAATGAATTTTTTTTTCTTGTAATTACTAGATTTTATCAATAAATAATAAATAAATAGGTCTAATTTAAAGGGTTAGTTCACCCGAAAAGTAAAATTCTGTCATTAATTACTTACCCTCATGTCATTCGGCACCCGTAAGAAGCACCACGACGCATGCGCGAGAATATGACGTAGAGCCGCCGTTCTGACAAGCAGAGGAAGATGAAGGAACACCGTCTCTACGTCATATTCTCGCGTATGCGTCGTGGTGCTTCGTGAGTTCACGTCAGAGGACCAGACGGAAGACAAGAACTTGTTGAAAAAAGTTGTTATTTAGAATTTTTTTGCACACAAAAACTATTCTTGTCGCTTCATAAAATTATTGTAGAACCACTGTAGTTAGATGGACTTAACAATGTATTTAGTACCTTTTATGGGTCTTGAGAGAGGATTTCTGAGCCAATCGGATTTCAACAACATCGTTTTCAATGAAGATGAACAAAGGTCTTACGGCTGTCGAATGACATGAGGGTAAGTAATTAATGACGGAATTTAAATTTTTGGGTGAACTAACCCTTTAAGCACATTCTTTCAACTTAAATTCAAAATAACAATTTCATGCATAACCCTTTAAATTCAGCTCAAAATATCTTAAATTGGGAGTCTTTGCCGATCTCTGGTGGACAAAAATAATATAACATGAAATTTCATGACTCTTGCCACTAGATGGCCTTATAGTTCTATATGTAGAAAATGAGCTTTTCCGCTTGGTCCTAAAGTCAGTTATCTGGAGTACATGTAGACATTATAAAATATTTTTTATGAAGTTTACTTTTAATTTTGAGCATTTTTCTATGTATACTGAAGCATTCCTCACATTCCAGTCATTCCTGTGGGGGTCAAATTGACCCATGGGGGAAGGATTTGTTATACATTTCAAGCACAAAACTCCTGGAATCCAGTTATTTTTTTGTGCATTCTTGGTTCACGTGTGACAAAAATCCTAGGATCTTGGACCACTCCGATGAACACTCACTTTTTAAATGTAAAAATAAAAGTTTTGAGTTTCACCCGAGGGAAGGATGAGTTAAACTACAGCACTCTGTGGCCTTAATCTTAATTTACACAGTTTAGGTATTGTAGATTTATAAAATACTTTAATTTGTAGCAGACATATCTGTGAATATTAAAGTTCGAGACACATGATGCAAAAATCACTGAAACAAAATGTTAATTAATTAAGGTCCAATTTCGAGTGGGTCCAATGGGCATGCAGGAAAATTAAAACCAGTGCTAAGTAATAACTCAACAACTGGGTTATTAAACGACTAAGCAATAAAACAAACGTCCTTAGGATATGCAGCACTATTTGGAAACTAACCCAAGCACTGCACTTCAAATGCACAGTCACATTTCTTGAGCAAATGAAAACAGCAGGTTCTTGTAATCCTGTGGAAGCCTAGCCAAACAGCTCCAGCAATACCTCACTGAAGGAGGGACTTCTCAGCGCCTGCGTAGGTGAATGAGTGAGTGAGTGAGTGCCCACTTCACAGTTACTTAGAGTCTGGGACTACACTTCCACTTATTCCTCCGGATTTTCAAATTGGTATTTGCAAGAAGGAAAACAATCACGTAGACCTCGCGCGCACTCCATCCGCTCCAGACGCCATGAAGAATCCCGTGTACTGGGTCGTCCTGACTGGAATATCCATCGCTTTCATTCAACAAGGTAAGATTCATCTTTATGGAGACTTAAATATTATCCGGAAAGTGTTTTTTTTTTTGGCATGTAAACGCTTGGCTTTCATTTGGAGATTATTGTGCGCGTCTCGTGTTGGACGCGCTCGCGAATCAATGAAGAAATGCAACTCTCTGGCGTTTTCTGCGGCTTCAAACTGTTACGATGGGCATAATTCTGTTTGGCTTTTGGTGTGTTTTCAGCATTTTAGACTGAGCACAGATGGGTTGACTTTATATTCGCGTTTGAAAGTTCTGTGAAAAGCGCACTGGATGTGATGAGAGGACGCCGTCTTTCCAAACGCGTGCACTTGTTTCACAGCTGCGTGACTGCGCAACAGCGTAATGAGTGAGTTCAGAGAGCAGCTCCCATCTTAGTTGCTGATAAACTGGTTTAAGTTGGTCGCAGATATATACTGAGTTGTGTTTAGTGAGTTAAGACGGGTTAATCTTCCGAGGGAATGACCTCGTGCTCAACATGTCCTGTCAGGAGGACGCGTTAGTTGAGACGTGCGTTGTTGTTGACGCATGATTTGATGAAGGAATGAGGCACTCATTTCATATACGCGGGATAGTTGACTAACAAATGTGAAATCTGTCAATATTTACTCACCCTCATGTCTTTTGTGACAAAGTATACAGGAGAGAAAAATAGGAACGACATCTTTCCAGGCAAAGATAATGAATAGGGGTGAATGTCAAGAAGATACAAATAATCATAAAATTAGTCCATATGTCTTGTATGCTATACTACGATACTTCCAAAGTCATATGACACCGAGTGTGTGATGAAGAAACCGCGAATATTCAGTCGTTATTTACTGGAAATCGTGATTTTACTCTCCATGGGACGTTTATGACATAATTTTTGATTTGCTTGAATCGAATCGGTTGATCTCGTTCAACAATCGGATTGATTCGATTTGTGAGTTTGACTCAATAATCTGGTCCTATGAACTGAAAATTAATTCCCCCAAAAATCTAAATGCATTCTATAATATAAGCAATTAATAGATGCATTATATTATTGCAAATACAAATATTGTTTTAATTTCTAATCAAATTGTTAAATGTTCTGTTGAACATCAGACTTCTCTCTGGTCACTTAAGATGGATTTCTCCACTTAAAGTCACCATGAAATAAAGATGGATCTGAAATGAATAATTTATTTAATGGAATATTGCAGTATTACAGCGACACCTGTTCTCTGATTATATGTTGTTCTATTAGAGGTCGGCCCATGTGAAGATTGTACTATTAAATGCATTAAAAATGTACTTGAGTATGTTTTTAGTACAATACAAATATACTATAGTGAATTTAATACATTTAATATTACGTCTTTTTCACCTGGGGGGGAATGCAGTGAAATAAATTCTGGGCTGAATCCGAAAATGTTCAGGATGCACTTGGCCAGAAGCAGAAAATAAATAATCAATCAATAATCAATCAAACATATTTAATAATCAACACAGTCACTCAAATAGCTAAAACCGAGTTGTATAAGCATTTAAATTGTACATAAGGCTGTTTTTTATTTAAAATGTTTAATAACAGAGTTGTTTCTACTCCTGTTTGTTGGTGAACTATAGGCATTTAAATAACAATTTATACAAAAATGCTTAAAATAATGAAGATTTCACTAACTGGTTAAGTTGAAATATAATGAATATGTAATACAGTGCATACATTTAGCAAAATGCTCCTGTCTAGAGTTATTTTTCTTGCTAACTAATGAGTTTATGGATAGCTTTCTTGAGGTAAATGTTATGTTAAGTTAATGTTACGTATTGCCTTAAAGCTGTTTTATAGACGTCTTTCTCCGGTTGAAACACTGAGCGATTACATGAGACAGGATTCATTTCGGTAAGTTGTAATGTATCTTTCAACATACTATAACAGCATAAGGGAAGAAAGAGGCGGGAACCGGCGAACAGTAAACCTAGCTTTAATCACAAAATCAACATAAACAACAAAACGAATGTAAAGTGTCAGCTCCTCACGGACGACTGCCTTTATAAACTAAAACAAAACAACAACAAGTCCCAGGCCTGGGGTCCGTTCTTCGTACGTCGCTTAATACATCTGAGATGATTTGACAGATCCATGATCTTTTAATCGTGATAACTGATCTCTGGCTAATTTGGTTCTTCAAACGAATTCACGGATTGGATTAAAATATCTGGATTGAGTTATCCGAGATAACTGCACGTTATTGTGTTCCCTGAAGCGGGCAGATGCATCGATACTCGAAACCAGCAATTGGCCGGCGTCAAGACAGCATCACAACAACGTAATGTCATCATATAATTAAAAAGCCACCTGGCAAAAAACTTGACAAATTCTTTAATTTTTTGTAATATTCTTGTAAAAAAAAAAACAAATAAAAGAAAAAAACAATGAATTTCTGGACCTTTATAAGGAAACAGTCAAGCAACCAAAACATCATAAAAGTTATAATAGATATAGTATATGAAATGTCCATGATTCCCAATGATTTATATCCACGATTTTATAGCATTTGTACACCCTTTACATTTTTATTTCAATGTTGTAAATGGCAATTCATTTAATTTTTAATTCAATCAGCAGATTTGAAGCATATTTGTTACGTGACAGCATTAATTTAAGTTTCTTAAAGGGATAGTTCACCCAAAAATTAAAATTAGCTCATGATTTACTCACCCTCAAGTCATCCGAGGTGTATGACATTCTTCTTTCTTTCTTTGAATTATATTAAAAATGTTCTGGCTAATGCAAGCATTATAATAGCAGTAGTAGTTGCTCTGTTTTTGAAGTCCTTAAAAATGCATCTCTCCATCAAATAACGTGCTCCACTTGGCTCCGGGGTGTTAATAAAGGCCTTCTGAAGCGAATCGATGTGTTTGTGTAAGAAAAATATCCATATTTGAAAATGTATTTAATTTTTTTCTATGGCTCTGCATCAGCCGTCCCGCGCCTTCACTTCCGGAGAATAAGGTTAAAACACATGCAAAATACCAGCATGATCATAGATATATACATAGATTCCTCATTAGTGCCAGTATTTTGACCTTATTCGCTGGAAGTTTTGGCACTGGAAATACTAGATGACATTCGTCTGATAAGAGGTAAAAAAATTACATAAATACTGTTGGGTTTCTCGCAGAAATTGATCGTTTAGTGTCTTAAGACATCAATGTGTCGCCACGAGCCGAATGGTTTAATAAGGATTCGTATGTCTATGTGTTTTTACTCTCATAGCTCTCATATTCTAAACTATCCCCATTGACATGCATTATACGACCATCACACTGCAGTTGGAGTTAAAAATCTTCATTTGTGTTCTACTGAAGAAACAAAGACACCTACATCTTGGATGCCCTGGGGGTAAGCAGATAAATATTAAAAATGTGTTTTTGGGTGAACTATCCCTTTAACTCAAACACTCAGAATATGTACATTTGATGTTGTTACAATTTTTATAGATGTTACTGATTTTGTTAATGAACATAAATCATCCCAACTCAAGCTACTGCTATGGTCAAATGTGCATTTCTAGTCAAAACATGTAATGTTATTAGCAGCTTGCATTGCAAACTGTGATGCGTGCCATCAAAGTCAGGCAACACAAACCCGGTTTGTGATTTGAAACAATATCACCCGTTAGAGCATGCAGAAACTGAGAAATTAAATATTCTATTAAGATATTTATTTTAAGGAAAAAAGACAAAAGTGTAAAGAATTCAAAAATGTTTTGAATGTTCTACCTTTGTGAGATTTGTGAATTGCTCACCTGTTTGACTAGTTCTGAAAAAAAAAGCAACAGCAACTAAGAGCTGGTTTCTATGACCTTCACTCAGCACTCAGGAGCAAAAAAAATTATAAATATTAATTTTATTACCACTTCATTCCTAGTGCCCTATTTTAACGATCTGAGCATATGGTCTGAAGCACATGGCGCAGGTGCACTTAGGGCATGTCCGAATCCACTTTTGCAAGTTTAATGATGGATAAAATGGTCGGCGCGAGGTGTATGGTCCAAAAGGGTTGTATCTAGTCTCTTAATGAGTCATCAGGGAAGGCCCTGACCAATTTGGTGCCCCACTCTAAAAAAAAAAAAGGTTCTATATTGCACCAAAAATGGTTCTGGCTCGTAATCATAGGGGAACCTTTTTTAGTGCTATATAGCACCAATTTTGGTGCTTCAGTGGTTCTTCAGCGGTTCTTCAGAGGTTCTTCAGCGGTTCTTCAGAGGTTCTTCACCGGTTCTTTGACTAAGGTGCTATATAGCACCTCTGAAGAACCGCTGAAGAACCACTGAAGCACCAAAATTGGTGCTATATAGCACTAAAAAAGGTTCCCCTATGATTACGAGCCTTTTTTTTTAGAGTGTAGGCAAGATTTTACTTGGTGCCCCTTGTGTCAAGGTTTAGCACTACACGTTATCAGTCTTTGGAAACACTCGTACTGTTTTATTTTTGTAATGCATTGATGTTTTATTTTTATTTTTGTTGTTTTATATGATGTCCAGTCCATTCTACCCCGTCATTATGTTCATGATATTATTATTATTTTTTATTTTTTAAAGGCTGATGATAGTCAAACTATACAAAAATTGCACCTATGCCACATTACAGCCTAAACACAAAGAGCAAGAGTGCATCTAGCATTCATGCACAAACTATTCATTGAGAACTAGCAAAAGTGTTTGTTTTCCAGTAGATGGCAGCAATATTCCACTAAACTATGAGCATTCATGTTTTCACCAGGAATTAAACAGAAATTTAGATATTTAATGTGAATTTTACATAAAATGTTGCTATTTTAAATAAACCTATATATAAATATCATTACTAATTTGGGCAAATACATTTTAAAATTGATATACACCCCCTTAAAACTCCCTTAAAACTGCACAACTGCAGAGTTAAAACATTAGGCTATTAAAAAAGTGATATTACATGCGTTTAATATTTTTATATTATTTATTTTTTACAAAATCACACTGGCTGTGGCCTCTGGAGAACCCAACAGCTGCTAGCATAAAGTTTAAGGTAAAAATAACTGGAATTAATTAGCAAACATTAGCATTTTACTACTATGCAATTAAATAAACTGTTCATTAATTTGCCTACATCACTTTACTTCTGTCTTTACACTGCAAAAAATGCTCTTCTTATTTAAACAAGAATCTTTTTCTTGTTTCCAGTCCAAATATCTAAAAATTCTTAAATCAAGGTACATTTACTAGATAAGTAAAATGACATAAGCCATTTTTCTTGTTTACTTGAAAATAAAATCAAAATGAAGTGAGTTTTTGCTTAAAACAAGCAAAATTATCTGCCAATGGGGTGAGAAAAATAATCTTATTTCTGTTTGGGACAGAAACAAGATTTAAATCAGGAACAAGATTATTTTTCTCACTCCATTGGCAGATAATTTTGCTTGTTTTAAGTAAAAACTCACTTCATTTTGATTTTATTTTCAAGTAGCCTAAACAAGAAAAATATCTTCTGTCATTTTACTTATCTAGTAAATGCACCTTGATTTAAGAATTTTTAGATAAACAAAACACAAATACTAAGTAAGAAGAGCAGTGTAGCCTATCCCTTATCTTCCCTGCTTCAGAGGGCTTCTGTCTTTTTTGACACTACAATTCGGCCATCCGTCATAAATAATCAGGCAACTTACACCGTGTCAACACCTGGAGCGAGCGGCCAAGCACCCTAAAAAATGAAAGCAATCCTGTCTGCGTTGGATGCGGCTAGAGGCGACGCAACACAACAAATTCCCCTAACGATAAACTGATCGCGCGTTGTATTTCTGACGCACTTCAAGATCGGCGGGGGGAGATTGATGAGGCGGACCGGGAAGATGCGGGGGACTTAGTTAAGTTTTTTGCGCTTTATTTGGTAATATTTCAAATTAATATTAATAAAATAGTATCAGTAATACATTTTTGGCGCCCCTATGGATGAGTGACGCCCCTAGCATTTGCCTATTCCGCCTATGCCACGGGCCGGCACTGAGTCATGGGTGTGTTTTGGCCGTAACGTGCAATAAACCAATCAGAGTCTGATCTCACATTCCCTTTAAAAGCCAGTTGCGCTCGGACCATGGCGGATTCACTATTTGGAGGAATTTGTGAGCAGAAAGACTGAACGCTTCTCTAGAGAGGAATCCTTTTATTTTTAATATTTAAAAATGTGTGTGCTGCTGCGTGTCCCTGTGTGTGAAATAAGTAGAGTGTATGCGCGTTGTGGACCCACTTATAGGTGCATATTACTAACACACCCTTTAAATAACACAAAAAATACTGAGCCATTGACTTTAGACAAGGTTTTGTTGGTCAATAGCGCAGTCGTTTTCAGTTCCTCAAAATAGCAACGTGCCAACAATGCGCCTGAACACACCTGGTTTTAAACAACGCGGCGCTGGATGTGAAAATGATAACCGCATCGGGCTGAAACTAGCTAAAAATACTTGCGTCGTGCTAGGCATCACACTGTGCCGGGTGTATGATAGGGCCTCATTTTCTCACATCTTCAGTCACCATTTTCTGTAATTGTATGAAAAAACAGTGACAAGCACAACCTTAATTTTACTTAGCATTCAACAGAAGAAAGAAAATCAATTGAATGGACACGAGGGTGAGTAAATCATGACAGGATTTTAATTTGTAGGTGAACTATCCCTTTAATATTGATTAACCCTTCAAAAAGTAAGTCTTAGACATGGTATAGTGCCTTGTACATGGTGTTGTGATTGTGTCTTTTTTTCTTTTTCAAACACAAGTGGTGACTTTAAGGTTAAATCAGAATCGAAAATGTGGCAAGTACTCTATTCAGTCTGGTTCTCAAGTGCTCCACATGCTCAGAATCTGACCGTGACATGTCCCTCTTCAAAAAATTGTATGTATCTTAAGCAAATATACATACTTGTCCTTATAGCCCCCACTGTCTACACAATCAGCTTCCACTAGTGTAGAATTAGACTTGTGTTTAATGGAGGTTGTCAGGGGTTAAGAGTGGTTTTAGGATAGAGGGAGGGAGAGAGAGAGAGAGAGGAGATGTCATTGGTTGCCAGTAAGTTGCCAGGAAGCTACAGACTCCCCTGCAGTGCTCAAGCCAACATCCCCCCAGGCCTGAACTGTCCATTGAACCCCCTGTCACTTTTCTAACTCTCTCTCAGCCAAGGCAGGAATTATATGTCATTAAATTGAAATTTGGTGCCACAGCTGTGGTCCAGCTTCACACGGAGAGAATGGAGTACAGTGATTTAATGGAGAGAACTTCCCTTTGAAATAGACTTTTGGATCATTGCTCAAAAAGAGCTCAACTCAAGAAGTTTAATCGGGAGTTGACAGCGGAGCATGAGGCATCTTTACAGTAAAAATAGAATCTGCAATAGTTGTAACATCCAGAAATGAACGCCTTGGGCGATGTATTAAATATTCACAATATATTTGAGATTATTTCACTGACTATATGAAATTAAACAACATGAGCATCATGGAGGATAGTGCCTTAACATATAGCAGTCCAATCAAGTGAGTCAAAAAAGAGAAATTGTTAACTTGCGTCCAGATTTGCTTCACACTATTTGTAGGTAAATGCGGTTTCTTTTACCATTTATTGTTATATTTGCACATATAAAAGAAAATGATTCAATATAATTCCATCATTAGTGATTTTTGTGCAAATATTCATAGGTAATTTACCATTTTTTAAATCTGTTAATCTGCTTGGCAATAAAAGCTATTCGGTTCAAGTGGTTCTTATCATTGACAAAATAAAAACACTCTGCTCTGAAATGACTTAAAATGCTTCAAATTTTTCCGATATATTCATTTCAGCCCAAATTAGTACCATTTGGCTATTTCAATCCTTGCTCTTAATGTTAATATGACCTGATCTTTAGTCTGAAGATGCCTTTTATTAAGATATCAAATGCAGCTTCATCTTTCCAAAGTGACACCGTCCCGCTGAGTCTCAGCATGATGTGTTATTACGCAAATTAGCCCCATTAGGTGTTGATGACGACAGAAAGCAAGTGGCACCAGTTTCAGCATAAGATGTAAAATTATCCCTTTGCTAATTTGATCAAAAGTACGAGAGGGCTCGCACATTTTCTCAAGTGAAATGCTACTGTGTGTCGCAATTATATTGACGTAGCCTTTACGACCACAATTACTTCTCAGTTTGTTGTGCCTTTCATTCCAATTACTTGGAGGGATTGTGATTTTTAGTGTTTACTGAAATGCGTTTTCCTTAATAAGAGCACAAAACGACTCATTCCAGCAAACTAATTCAGAAATCCCCACATCTGCAGGGAGTCCTGTGACTAAAATGATGTATGATGAATATGATATTTTTTGTGTGTATATGGTGTTGAAGTGTACAGTGGTTTTGTGTCAAAAGTTTTAAATCCAATTTCCCATCTGTTTTAGCTTTTTTGTCTGTGTAAATTCATGCCTAAAAATTGAGTTGGCAGTGTCTAGTAAGTAGCTTTAGAGATAATCTCTAAACCCTCTGACTTTTCTATAAGCATCAAGCCAGCTTGTTTATTCCATAAACAATCGGGAATGGTACAAAATAGCCTTCATATATGATGCAAACAGCGAGTGATCCTAGTGTTCCCGTGCAGCACTGTTCATTAAACATCTGCCGCAGTGACGTGAGAAGATTCTGTCAGACACTGTGCTCATTCACAAAAGCCGTTGAAGAGAAGTTCAGCATTGTGTCCAGTGTGATTCTGTGAAGTATGAATGACCTATAGTGGTTTAGATTAGGATTTGGTGCAGTGAACATCCATAGATGGGGCTATTCATGGGTTGTCACGTCTGAAGAATGCAGCTTTCATAAGTTGGCAGCCCAATACCGCTGTTTCTATGTAACCAGCATGTCAAACAAAATGCAATTGGAAGACTTTAGACATTTCAAATATTAACTTAGAAACATTTAAGTGATTGTTCAAAGCCGTGAGCACTTTAAGAATCCTGGAAGAAGCTGCATTTTCTGACATATATGTCTTAGAACTCAAACCTGAACCATTTTGGACACTGTGTATGTGACATTAATGTTTCTTTCATGCTTCTGGAGTCCCTATCTCCTGAAGCTAATAATAAGTCCTGTTTTAGGCCGTGCTGTTACACTTTCAAAATGGCACACGGCTGGAACATGCATGATCTTTCTCTTGAAGCATTAATGAACCTGTCAAACTCGTCTCTTCTACACTCACGAGAGGCAAACATCCCACATCTCAGTCTTATTAGTGTGCTTATAGCGACTTCACTGGCGGAGGTCATGATCACGAATGGCTTGAAACATAAAATATGAGAGATGTCAGATCTTTACCATTTCTCCACTTAAAATTGTGACATTTAAAGGGATAGTTCACCCAAAAATTTAAATTCTGTCATCATTTACTCACCCTCAAGTTGTTCCAAACCTGTATGAGTTTCTTTGTTCTGCTAAACATAAAGGAAGATATTTTGAAGATTGTTTGTTACCAAGCAGAGAGAGCAACCATTGAATACTATGGTAGTCAATAGTTGCTCTCTCTGCTTTGTTACAAACATTCTTCAAAATATCTTCCTTTATGTATAGCAGAACAAAGAAACTCCTACAGGTTTGGAACAACTTGAGGGTGAGTAAATGATGATTGGGTGAACTATCCCTTTAAAACTATCTATAGCACAAAAAAAAATATATAAAAATGTGCTTTCATATTCAGTAATGCTGTAAACATAATTGCAACTTTGTATACTAAATCCCTCCAAGTTTTGTTTAAAGCCAAAATATGTAATTTTTCACCGCTAGAGGTCGCTTTTTCAAAACAAAGGTGTAGCTTGATGACGCCTGGATTTCGCAGAGCTTTTATTCTGCCACAGACGAGCACTTCCGCTCATGTGTATGTGGGGTAACGCAGCGCTGTTTTATCATATTAGATACATCTGAGTGTGTTGAAAGTTGTTATAATGCTACTCTGCGCATTCGCTCGGCGGCTACTATGAGACACTTGTTCACACTGCAGTGAGCTCGATCGATATTTGGCGGTAAATCATGAAAACCAGCTGTAAATGATAAGACTAACTGTGTTGAGCTGTAGAACAATGATTCGTTTTCTGTCCATGAAGGATCCAAACTTGCTCACCTGTCTAATAATACACATAATATATTAAAGCGTCTTTGGTGTGTCCATGGTTTCTACAAAATAAAACCGGTAAGGTGGGTATGATGTCATTGATAGGCGACACACAGACATGGTCCGTGTCCTGGGCTGCGTTCAGCCCCGACAAAATGTTGCAAATCGTTTTTAAACGGAAATGGTGGTGCGTCCTTTTCTGATTACGCAAGAGTTGCATCTTTGGCCGCTGAGAAGGCCTTTTTGAAGATTTTTCGGAGCCTGATGAAATCTTTATAAATACTTGTTTAATTCTGCAAAATATGCTCAATGTGACAGTCACTGCCCTTGCCATCCAGAATAAAAGAGAACATCCCAATCGAGTGAAGGGATTTGTGTAAACTGTGGTTCCCTTTTTTTTCCAACATTTGCCTCGCATTTAAGGATGAAAAGACAAACATGTCTTCTAATATCTTCAATTGTTGCGTATACGGAGCTGCAGCGGACACATTTGTAAACGACTTTACTTGGACCCATTGTGCGAGCTGTCTCTCTAATACTGCATGGTTTATATACATGTTGCTGCTGATTGGGCTGACATTTTTGACACACCCACCAAACAAGAGAAAACGTATCTCAGACCTGTTGCACACCGTTTCCAGGAAACATGTCGTTCAACCCGGAAACCGTAGCAAAACGTTGCGCACCGGTTTGAGCTTGAACGTGCCCCTGGGTAAAATTGCTTATTTCTCTGGATTTAAACATTCTTGGTAACGTTTGGGATAATGTAAGTAAGTACACAAGTCAACTAAATATATAACATTGTTCTAGTGGTTATTGGATGTTTTAATCCAAAAATCGTACATATTGTGCCTTTTAAAATAGATATTAATCATATTAAGCACATTCTTCTTAGGATTTACAAAAAAAAGGAAAGGAAAAATCTGAATTTTTTTTTTTCTCTTTTTCTCTGTGAGAGCCACTTACGTCAGTCAAGAAGAATTCTTGCACCAAAAACAATCAGAATTAAATTTTACCTGACCAATTACCACTCTTTCTGAGCCTCAGTGTTAAAGGGATCGTTCACCCAAAAATGAAAATTAGCCCATGATTTACTCACCCTCAAGTCATCCAAGGTGTATACGATTTTATTCGTCTGAAAGAAGAATGTCAGAGTTATATTAAAAATGTTCTGGCTAATCCAAGCATTATAATGGCAGTATTAGTTGCTCTGTTTTTGAAGGCCATAAAAAAATGCATCTGTCCGCCAAATAACGTGCTCCACGCGGCTCTGGGGTGTTAATAAAGGCCTTCTGAAGCAAATCGATGCGTTTGTGTAAGAAAAATATCCATATTTATTTCATTTTTTTCTATGGCTCTGCATCAGCCGTCCCCGCGTCATTACTTCCGGCGAATAAGGTCAAAATACAAGCCGCAATCATAGATATATACATAGATTCCTCATTAGTGCCTGCGCGGATCGGTCGAATGAGGCATCTATGTTTATATATCTTTGATCAAGCCAGTATTTTGACCTTATTCGCTGGAAGTTATGACGCTGGGAATACTAGATGACATTCGTCTGATAAGAGGTAAAAAAATAACATAAATACTGTTGGGTTTCTCGCAGAAACCGATCGTTTCGTGTCTTAAGACATCAATGTGTCACCACGAGCCGCATGGTTTATTAAGGATTCGTATGTCTGTGTTTTTACTCTCATGCTCTAAAATATCCCCATTGACATGCATTATACGACTATCACACTGCAACGGTTGGAGTTAAAAATCTTCATTTGTGTTCTACGGAAGAAACAAAGACACCTACATCTTGGGTGCCCTGGGGGTAAGCAGATAAACATAAACATAAACATTTCATTTTTGGGTGAACTATCCCTTTAAAAATTATGATTTTTGTTGCTGTGCCTTTAAGACTTCTGAGTAAATGCCTTTTAACATTTTAGTGGTTTCGTATAGTTGCCATTAATCCTTAAATAATGACCTCTTTACAAAGCGTGCATTGTGGTATTATGTGATGTTGAATAATTATGTTAACAATAGCAATGATTTTGCTAAAGAGCATATCATTACACTAAGTCGTGAGTATGTTAACGCAGATATTTTAATAGCCTGTCTTAAACATAATTAGCAAAAACAGCATTTGATTCGTTTCTGTGAATTAGGCCAAACTAAAAAATGCTGGGTTAAAAACAACCCAAGTTGAGTTGAAATGGACTAACCCAGCAATTGGGTTGTTTTAACCCAAATTGGGTTAAATGTTTAAAACAACCCATTCGGTCCATTTTCAACCCAAATTGGGTTGTTTTTAACCTAGCATTTTTTTTAGAGTGTGTGTTTTAAATCAATTGAAAACTCTGATTCAGCAATTTATTTCTCAAGAACGTTCATGAGAAATATCAATTACATTGCAGTACATTTCCATAGGTCAACTCATTTTTTGTAATAGTTTGAAATGAGATTTTTTTTTTCCCAGTGAAATGACTCCTACTTCTGCTAGTCGTGTTGAAGATCTGTGTTGTGGTGTTCTTCATCTAACAGATGGTGGATAGTGATTGAGCAGCACATGTTGAGACTCTAATCCCTGTGTTTTTGATTAGTATGTGGCGTCTATAAGGAGTGAAGAGGTAGAGTAAAGCCTGGACATTTCAATTAGAGCTATCAGGGATTGTGCCGTTACCCCGCAAAAACCCTGATTAAAAAAGCTCTGCTAATCTATCAGAGTGCTGCTACTCAGCTTTTAAGGAATAATGGGCGGTACTTGTCAATACAGAAGTCTTCCAACTGAAAATGGCATATTTTGGATCAATCAGTCTTTCAGTTGAAGCCAAAAAGACTTTGTGTAGAGTTAGGAATCCAGCAAGCAGTCATTTTTAAAATTATTTTTAATCATAATTCCTAAACATCCACCTGGAGGTTCGCTTTCAAAGGTTCTTGCAAGTACTCCGTCAAAATCTTATGACTTTCTTTGAGTAAAATCTAATGTATGTGAGATGGAATGAAAAGAAGCAACAAGCATTTAAGACTGAAATTATGGTTGACTCAGCATTCATCGAATAGCTTTCCGGCGCGACTTTTGCTTTGCTCGTTGAATTTCATGGAGGCTTATGGAAATCTTGTTATAATTTAATGTTAAATGCTTGAGTGGAAATCTTAATGGCCTTTTTGGGTCACTGTTGAAATGGAATTTTCTCATTAATCATAGGCTCTTTGTTATCTGTGTTTTTTTTTTCCCCTCTTACAGTTACTTCACTTATGTTCTGTGCCAAATTTCTTCTTCACACCCACATTGCGATTTTAAAGAAACATTCTCCCTCTTGAATGAAATGACGCATTGATCAAACTCAATCTAGTATACAAAGTCATGTACATCATGACATGAATTTGCAACAAATCTAGGGAATTAGAGATGGCGTTTTATGCGGGGGAATGGGATGCTGAATTCCCTGGTCGTTCCGCTTGTGTTTCTGTTTCATTTGCCATTAGCTTTGGAAATGAGTAATTTTCACAGGCTATCAAATCAGAATAACCTCTTAAGCAAGCTATGGAAACATCCATTCCCTTGAGAAGTTGTGTTATGAGTGGACCCTGTGTGGCTCAACAACTTACCAGAGGTTGGAGGAATTCATCTCGTTGAAATCGATGATGTCAGCTCTCTTGTCACGCACATCAGACAAGATTTGGGTAACAAATCTTGTAAATATAAATATTTCACAGTTTCGTAGTTCATTTTCTGCCTCCTTAATAACATTAGATTAAGTTAGGGCCGATAATAGCTCATCTCATTAAAATTTGACACTTAATCAAGCAATGTTTGCAATCGCTCATTTGCATGTCCCAGCAGAATTAGAAGTAGTGGTTGCATATTTATCAGGATGCTTTAAGGATGTAAGTGTTCAGGGCATAAAATATAGAGCTTTTTTTTTTTTTAATGAATATTATTTTTTAAATTCTTGATGTAAATGTAGTTTTCCCTCCAGGATTTCTTGTTTTTTCTTTTGTACTACACTCTAAAAAAAAAAAAGGTTCTATATGGCACCAAAAATGGTTCTTGGCTTGTAATCATAGGGGAACCTTTTTTAGTGCTATATAGCACCAATTTTGGTGCTTCAGTGGTTCTTCAGAGGTGCTATATAGCACCTTAGTCAAAGAACCGGTAAAGAACCGCTGAAGAACCACTGAAGCACCAAATTTGGTGCTATATAGCACTAAAAAAGGTTCCCCTATGATTTTTTTTTTTAATGATTTTTAGAGTGTAACATCCAGGGCCCTCATTTATCCATGTTGCGTACGCACAGGTTTGTGCGTTATGAGTGTGTAAAAAAAGTTTAACCCAAAGTGTGGGATCTCCCAGCTTGTACTTATACGTAGAAATGTGTGTAAATATAAGCACACCTCTGAGCATGATTATGCAGAGTATCTAGTGCACTCTAAAAAAAAAAAAAAAAAGCAGTGGTGCTAAATAGCACCTTAGTCAAAGAACCGGTGAAAAACCTCCTGAAGAATCGCTGAGGAACCACTGAAGCACCAAAATTGGTGCTATATAGCACTAAAAAAGGTTCCCCTATGATTACGAGCCAAGAACCATTTTTGGTGCCATATAGAACCTTTTTTTTTTTTAGAGTGTTAGAATAGCGACACTACATATAAAAAGCTTTTAAGAGTGTCACAGTACACTCTAAAAAAAAAGGCTCGTAATCATAGGGGAACCTTTTTTAGCGCTATATAGCACCAATTTTGGTGCTTCAGTGGTTCTTCAGCGGTTCTTCAGCGGTGCTATATAGCACCTTAGTCAAAGAACCGGTGAAAAACCTCCTGAAGAATCGCTGAGGAACCACTGAAGCACCAAAATTGGTGCTATATAGCACTAAAAAAGGTTCCCCTATGATTACGAGCCAAGAACCATTTTTGGTGCCATATAGAACCTTTTTTTTTTTAGAGTGTATGCATTAAGCAGTCCACATATGTCCTGTGTTTCCTTTAGTTATAAAACACTCAATTTATAATTTTAGTAGTTTTAAACAAGATGTGTAATTAGACTGTATGCAAAGACCCGCCCCCTTTAGTTACTGTTGCTATGTCCGACAAGCCATGGCGCTCTCACACCACACACATGTTCTCACGTAGAGAAAATACATTGCGGAGCAAAGAGGACACTGACAACACGCCGACAGACAGGACCGAGCAAGTTACTTTTGATATGAAACAAAGTCTCAACTTTGAAATTGTAATTTTTTAAAGAAATTTGAACAATAAAATAGCGTTTTGTGGCTCTTTAATGTGAGGTGATCGCTGTAGCGCCTCAGTTAAAGCTGCTCGTGAACCGATTGTCTCTTCCTTCTAGTTCATTGATAAGCATGAAATAAACATGAATGAACACTAAAATAAATGTTGTTTCAACCGCGGAAAGACGTCAGTACACACCGTTTTTCCAAGTTCAAGTCCACTGACGTTATTCTACTAACTCTCCTGACTGCTTTGTCGGACAAAACGGCAGATTCGGCGACGTGATTGGTCAGATCGCCTGTCAATCAAACTCGTTGCAAAGGGTGAATTGGTGTCAAACCCTATAAAAGACAGCTGTGACAAATGTTGGATGCAATTATTTCCTTGGCCCCAACCTACATCCAGTTCCCTTACCGAAATCCTCAACAAGCCGAAATAGAATATGGGGCTTTCATGTTATCGCCAGATTCCCAAACATAATTGGAGCCATATACTGCACCCACATCTCCATAAAAGTCCCATCAACCAATGTATTTAATGATGTAAATAGAAAAGGGTTTCATTCTGTTAACATGCAAATCATTTGCGATGCAAATTTGTTGTTGTTAAACGTCATTGCGCGACTCATTCTGTGTTGGTGAAGTTCCTCTTCTTTGCTCTCTTTGCCATTATTGCGGTGAGGAAAAAAACAATTACGTGTTGGAAGTCACAAGGAAAGTGTTGTCACCATATATTTCCGAATGCTCATGAACGTGAAAGAGCATGGTACTTATGCATATGCAGGATTTATCAACAATGATTGCTTACTCATGTGCGTAAGAACTGTGTGTGCTCGTTTGATAAATACGGATTTTATTGTACTTAGGCACATTCTAAATTTCATTTGTAGGAGAAAATATAGAACCTTTTCTACGCACTGTTGATAAATGAGGACCCAGGTCTGTCTCATTAGGGCCGGAGCACCGATAGTGTGAGGACCCTATTGAAATTGCTCGGTCTATTATTCTTCTTCTCCGAAATCGCATTTTTGAGGGCCTAAACATGTTCAAAAACTCATGAAACTTTGCACACGCGTTAGAAATGGCAAAAATATATGTCTGATGTGGGTTTCAGAATTTGACATGGCAAAATGGCTCTGTAGCGTCACCTACAACATTTCAATTAAGTGCCGTTCACGATGTGTTTCACGTACAGGTATGATATTTTGTACACAAATGTAACAGCCCAATACCTACAAAAAAGTCCCTAGGAGTAAAAATCTGAAACGCAACAGGAAGTGAGATATTTTGAATTTTCTCTGCAACATTTTTGCAGTTTTTGCTATTTTTAGGCCTCATACTTTAACAAACTCCTCCTACAGTTTTTAAATTGGATCATCGTCAAATTCGATAGGAGTAATCTTAAGTCCTTGGCAATGTTAAATTGTGAAGATCTTGAGTTTTCCCTGATGGGTGTGTCCGTGGTGGCCTGACAAATTTTGATGTTTCGCCATGAAATCGGAAGCTGTTGTAACATGGGCATACAATGCCCGATCTGCCCTAAACTTCATGTTTTATTAGAGTCTTGGCCTGAAGACATCAACATGCCAATATTCAGTTAGTCATAGCGCCACCTGCTGGCAACAGGAAGTGTGGCACATTGAAGTGACTTTGCCATATTTCCCTATATTTTGCCCACTTTCATGAGAATTATGAACTGTTCAAAGTTTCCTGGGTGCGAGGGCCCTTTCATCGCTGCTTGCAGCTTTAATTGTGTTTTGGATTTTTTTTTTTTTAACACATGACAACATCTAGATTGCAGTGATTAACTTTGTACCACTTCAGATGACTTTGCCATGTCATTGAATAACATGCATACTCATCTTTAGTAGTCCTGGTGCAGTTCAAGGCACTGACTATACTTAGTCTTCAGGTCAGCCACTAAATTATAAAATTAAATGCTAATACCGGTGAGTATATCCTTAGAAATTTAATATTCCCTCTGATATGAGCCAAGGTAGAGGTTTATGTGAGGAATGCTCAAGAGTGTGTCTGATACAGCTGTAATATAATAATGCTTCTCTTAGGGACTCACCTTGTATCATGCTGTCTAGATTTTTTATATATATTTATATGCTGTCTACTGTGAACGAGGAGATTAGAGCAAAGCAACATAGAGCGAGACAGTGATGAGAAGAGAATCTGAGTTGTCATTTTGAGAAATTCTCATTTGTTTTGTCCTCTACAGCCAGAAAGTCACATTTTGTCACCCATTATGGTTTTTTGAATATTCCCTTTCATGCAGTGTGTAATATCGTTTTTTTGTGAATGTAAATGTTCCGCAAAGTTGTGCAGTCGAAAGTGCACGATAAATAAAGTTATTGTCCACCAAAACAAAGAATCAACTTTGAACCGCCTATTCAAGTCGTTTTTAATTTTGATTCCACTGTGTTACGGTTCTACGTCACTAGAAGAGACATTTGCAAAATGCCCGCTAAAGTTGTATGCCGTGCAGCTGCGAACAACTTGACCCGCCCTCAAACGTCACTTTATTGACGACTGCTCAAATCTCTGAGTTCAACACAGGATTCACAAGACGCTTGCTCTTGGGTCAGTACCAGTTTATTTAGACCAGCTGCTCCTCAGAATCACAACCTGTACGTATGAATAATTATTGATGTATATATTTTCTACCTGGTGTTTAAAATACATAGTTTTGTGTTTTATATTGGGTAAGTTTCCAGCTAACCGGCTAACTCAAGTTATAGAGACAGAGCGTATTTAGGCCACGCCCACACCGGGGGGGGAAACAATCCAACGCTCTCCATTGACTTAGCATTGTGTGAGGCTGCATCCTTGTCATTTCGGACTTATAAAAACTTATTTCTATGTTTTTTAGCTTGTTTGCTGTACATATCACACTGTCACATATCAGCTTTTAGACATTGTTCTGTTTTTTTTTTTAATAAGCTGTCGACCCAAAAAAACAAGAGTTTAAGGAGACAAAAGTGGATAAAGGCAGTAAAACGTGACGCTTCAGCAGGAAGAATGGGTAAATTTTGGGATCCTGACTAATTGCGCTAATATAGCATAACAGTTAAAGCCAGAGTGTTGAAAAACGGAGTTGCGACGTGCTCTCTCATCTCCCGGTGGCGCGCGGTCACGTGCTTCACGGAGCTCTCAATACTTCTAGCGCTGTGTCAATACATTTGAATGGGTTGATACACAACAGCTCCACTTTACAGGGGTTTGCAGCAAGTTTTGGTAAACAGTACAGCATAGTGTGCATTGATTATTACGTCAACCATACAGGAATGTTTATAATGGAGAGTGATGGAGATGCAACATTGTTAACGTTAATGTTTTCTTGTATTTAGCCCTCAGGTATTCCTTACTAATTGGTCACACTCACTCATTGATGGTCAAATGTGACCATACACTTTAACTATTTTTCAATTGAATAAATGTTCTATATTTTAGTTCAATAATATTTATTGAATATTTTGAGATTTTGGTTCTAAATACTATTTGTGCAATAACTATGGTCCATTAATGACCACTTAAAAATGTTCTCTTCGAATATTTGTATTATTTATATTACCATTAGTTTAGTTATTAAGGTTAAATTAGAGAATTCTTATTCAAAGAGGCAAATTAGACTCATTTTGTGGCTCGAAAAATAATAATTTCCATTTGTAATGCCATTACCCACTGGTGCCTTTATGGCTCTTTAATCAATATACATGTATCTAATCTAGTTGCTCAAAAAAGTATTGCAGTTTTGCATTTTAATAAATATTTAGATATGATCAAACACTAGATTTCTTTAAATGTGAAATTTTAAAATGTTAATAACCTACCTATCCTTATTTCCTTCAATGTACAGCAGGCTATGAATTGATACTGAAATCGATATACCGTCAGCCACTCAACCCCCCCCCCCCCCAAAAAAAAAAAAGAAGAAAAGAAAATCTCACTCCAACCTGATCTTAAAAGTTGGCAACCCTGCTGTCTTACTGAAATACTTCTGCTCATCAGCTGTGGGCCACTATTACCTAAAACTGTGTGTATTAATGCAGATCGTCTGTCGTTCTTACTACTTTGAGTAAAGATAAAGGATGGAGCAAGATTTGTTTTACACACTTTAATGTTCCATCAGTCAGTCACGTTAGCGCTGGGCTAACGTATGTGCTGTTATTGATACAGTTCCCACATGTGAACTGCAATAAATCAGAAACACACACACAGGTTTGATGATGGACGTGCACTTGTGAAATGCCTGTTACGTCCCAATTAGTCTAGAGGTATCAAAGGGACATCAACATAAACTAGAACTAGAACAACTCATAGTACACAGAGACAGGTAAACATATTTACAGTCCATCAAAAAGGGGGAAAACAAATAAAAGGGGTGAAAAGGGAACCAGAGTGTTGCCAACAAAAAGAAACAAGGAAAACCAAAAGGACCAACTTACTAAAGGTGGGAAGAGCTTACTAGAAGCAAAAACACCAGAACAAAAAAAACTACCTACGCTCACTAAAACAAAACTTACAACGGGTGGCAACACTCCTTACCTGATGTTACTACACAGGGTTAAGGTCTACGTGTGGCAACAATGTGCAGAGCCCCTAACCTGTTCCCAATTCAAAAATAAAACAAACAACACAAAAAGGTCCAAAGACCTTCAAAGTTAGGAAAAAAAAGGGAAAACAAATTGAAAAGCTTTACACCAAAAGCAGTACAAAGGAAAGGTCTCCTTGTGTAACATCCATCTTGAGTTTTTATAGCCCTGGATGATCTCAGGTCCCCGTGTGTGATTGGCTGGTCACACAAGACTGGCAGCGATTGGCTGGAACAAGTTCAAATGGATAAACCAATGGGGGAGCAGGCTCCAGCAACAGAACACACAGGAAAAACAAGACGCATACGCCTAGAGGGCGTAACAATGCGGAGGAATTACAGCTGCAACATCTCATAAGGAACCTCAAAATGAGTAGCGTATGACTGAGAAACCCCTGCTCGAGTCGTCCTTTCGATGGAGGTTGGGGTTGAATAACTAGTTCTTCCAATGTTTCATCATCGGACTTGTGCTCGGATTGATTTGGTAAAATCGACGTCATCGTTACTGTCTTTACAATGTGTACTATCACTGAGTTTTAGGAAGTTATGGTAATGGACTGTACACGGTAGACCAATCACAACACACTGGGCCATCTGACCAGTCAGAGCAGAGTAGCTCGCGGAAAGGAGGGATTTAGAAAGATTGATTCATCCATCGAGTCGTTTGATTTTCATTGAACAACGTTTAGGGGTGGGAATCTTAAGGTAATTAACGTTTCGATCCGATTCCGATTCTGGGAGTAACGATCCGATTCCCAAAACGATTCTACATGAACTTTACATTTTAACCAAAATTGGAGCTAATATGTGTTTTGTTCATAGTTAGAATATCTGTTTGACAGTATTGCCATATTAAAAATGATTATAAAGATTTCTTTCAATACTTTTATTTTATTAACAAAGTTATATTCAAGATTAACAAGCTCTAATGAAACATAGTAGGGCCTCAGCCATACAATTGCAAAGAACACTTATTAAGAATAAACGGTTCTCAGTTTACAACTAAGTGTGACAATTTTTCAGTTTCTTTAGAACATTTTAACAAAAAATGTCTTTAAACAACTTTAGTGCTCGCTGAGAAGCCAAATTCAGTGTGTGCGCATGACCTCTCACATGAGAACTTTCCGAGCTGCAACAGTCATGTTAGAGTCATTTAACGAATAACTCACCAAAACGAAGTCTTTG
Source organism: Gobio occitaniae (assembly GCA_033150135.1). Taxonomy (NCBI): domain Eukaryota; kingdom Metazoa; phylum Chordata; class Actinopteri; order Cypriniformes; family Gobionidae; genus Gobio; species Gobio occitaniae. The sequence continues at coordinate 78,402 of JARQWZ010000337.1, forward strand.
TTCAGAATTTTCCATTCATTTGAAACATTGTGCAGTAGTTCAGCAATATTCAATAAGTCATTTCAAAAATTATGCCACAGATGTTGGTAGGTTTATGCCCCGGCCACCGCATCGGAGACATAGGAGTGTTATTAAGCATTATTGGCAAGGAAAGCGCCTTATAGCCGACTTGAGCACCACTTCATTATTTTGGCTCAGAATTTCGTTTGTTGGAAATATGAACTTAATTTAGAAATGCTTTAGAAATTAAAAACTTTGCATTTAATAAGCAAAATACATTTTTGAAATGGGTCGGCGAGCGAAAACTCAGAGCGGCCAGAGAAACGGAGGAGCGACTGCTGTAAGGCGTTTGTGCAAAACTGCGGAAAAACTGCATAAAACGTACGGGTGTTGAACCCTTGAGCAGGTCGTAGTTTGTCCATTTTATCTTAAACAAAGCCAATTCACCAGCATACGAATGTTCGCCTATCAACAGGGTTTTCTGTTTGGCTGGTGACTGCGCGCGCACACAGTGGTGAAGTGGCCGTTTGAATTGAACAGAATCGATTCTGAATTTTTGAGAATCGATTCTGAATCGTTGGATAACGAATCTCGATGCATCAACCTTTTCTCCCACCCCTAGTGGTGATGTGCAATGTACATTATGAGAAAATGAAATGTTTTTTGACCTTTTTGATTCATGTAAACCTGTTGTAGGAGACTCCAAAACAAACTCAGGAGCCTTTAAAATAGCATAATAGGGGCACTTTAATTAATTAAATTGTCATGGCTCAATCTTCCGGTGAAACAACAGACTTCTCCAATCATTTGATCCGCTTAAACCTTGACCCTTTCTAACTATTGACTGCGGCTTGCATTCAGATCTGCCTCCATCCAGTCCACAACATAAAAACCAAGTTCACAAAACCATCTCAGTTACATCACGACCCTAGCACCACTTTGTGTAACTTTGGTTATTTAATCTATTTTTTGGCTTTCAAACTGTGAAAAAGGTTTTTTTTAAATTTCCAGGTTTTAACCTTTTAGCTTTGCAACTGGACAAATATTAGTCTTTTTTTTTAATACTTGTTAGTTAGCAACCTCATGAGACTGAACCACAGGTACATCACAGCCGTCAGCAAAACATTAGCTTGCTGTTTTGTTTTTTCCTCTCTAATGTTCAAAGGATACCTGGAGCTGCTCTTTGATGGGTAAAAAATAACCCCGCTGTATCCTTGAAGGCAGAGTTTCAACTGCGCTGGAATGCAGCTCATTAGCTGTCGTGAGATGTTTCAAACTATGATTGCTGTTGATTACTGCATGTGGTGGGCTGTGTAGAGTGATATTAAGATGTGAGAGAGGATCTGAAAATCATTTCAGGTGGAATATATTCATAAGAGCCTTCAGATATGAAGCCAGTGCATAACATCTCTCTGACTGCTCATCAAATTCAGTATTGTTGGGACAATGTCTTGTTATAGCTGACGGAGAGACATCTACATCAGGATTTCGTTGAGTGCCTTATTACAGTTGCCTTTTCTCTCTCTGCAGTGTTTATTCTCGTACGGTTATTGCAAATATGCTTAAGGAACTGCAAGCTCAGCCTGTGCTTCTATTAGAAATGATGAAGATATTTCTCAGGAGCGGTTTAGAGGGATAGTGGATCAGTGCTCATTGGTCCATACATGGTTTACGACAAAAGACAAGCACCCGTTGTGACATCAATAATCCCACGCTATACAGTGTCACGCCATTTGGTTTAAAATCTAAATCAAGAAATCCCAGCCACAATGCTAGAACGATTCACTCCATGGCCTGTTTGCATACTCTCTATTAAGCCCCTCGTTTATTTTCTCTCTCCCCCTCCCCAAGTTTTCTAGTCTTTTTGCTTTGCATAGTCTGAATAGCTTCATAATGTGTTCATTTGTATGCCCAGGTATTATGAGAGATTTCATTTCATGTTTACTTTAGTATGCATGAGCTGTTTACTTTTAGTTTAATCTCATTTCAAATTGTATTTTATCAGGGTTTGTAGGAAATGTAGGACTGTGAGCTATTTTAAAATTAAAATGCCAATTATGGATCAGCCCTCTACAGTAAACTGACCTCATTGTTTATGTTTGACTGTAGCTCTGAGACTGATGTATGAATATTACGGCGATGGCAATCTATAAAAATTGATTCGGGGTGTGTGGGTCTTGGGGAAGGCAAAGTTACACATTCAAGGGAGCGTTTGAGAAGGCCACATTTAAATGCATGACTTTATGAGAAATGAAATAGATTTCTCTCCAAACTTTTATTGGGTCATATTGAGGCTCTGCTTCCCGCAAATAAATAGCAACAAAGATTTCTCCCTTCCACACATGGTATTTACGGAACGCGGTGTTAAACAATTTGTGAAATCGTTCAAAGGTGACATATTTTTGATTGATTTTTGGCTGTCCTTGGATAGAGATGCGCGATTAGCACCAGGAATGGCAAGTATCCTAGTGATTTTAATCATGAAATGCAATGTTAGCTTTTCACGTAGAGATTAAAAGACGATGCTTGGAAAGAAATAGGAGTAGCCCTTCCACGAGCGCACTGACATCCAGGTGTAAGTGGTACGTCTCCTCTGTGAGCACAACTCTTCAGAAAAGACAAGTCAAGGAAAAGCAGCACCCACGTATAAACAAGCCATGTTTTCCGAGTCCGACACCTTAACTCAGTCACATACACTAAAAAACACTAGGTTAAAAACCACCCAAGAGCTGGGTGAACACATGTTGGGTTAATGGGTTGTTTATTTAACCCAGCATAATGGGTTGATTTCGTTTTTACTATAATACTAGCTTATTTACTAATGTTAATGGATTAACTTAAATCCTCTAAAATTTAAGGGAGCTGTATGTAGGACTGTGGCCAAAACTGCCAAAAAAGCGGTGTATCCCCTCTCCCCCTCCCCCTGACTCGAGGTTGCCAGCTAGGCTGCAGGATCCAGCAGGAACGTAGGCTGCTACACGGAGCTTTCAATGGCAAGTGACGAGTCGTACACAGTACGTTTTTTTTCTTTCTTTCTGTTAATTATGTTCATGCGTCAAGAGCGATGTTTTGTGAAGTAATTATGAATCGCAAAAATTTACTAATGGCGATTAGCCAAATATAATCGTAAATATGAACGCTCGTATGTGACCGTACATTCCCACATGAAAAAATACTATAGTATATTATAGTAAAATTACAGCAAAGCTAAATAACATTAGCAATGGTCATACAGGTCAACTTGCAGCATGTTTTGTCCACTATAAATGCGAAGAACGAATGTGGAATAATTTTTACTGAGGTAACGTTAGGCTACTGTCTCAAATACGTTTTCACATTGCAATAATAAGCGTGCTAATGTTGTTTTCCTCAGCGTCCCAGCATAATGACAGAGAAACGGGCTCTGATAATGCATTACTAATGTTAGCAATGACGACTCGCCGTTTTTATTTACCAAACAATTCCTTAACGTTACCTTTTCAATTCGATGACCCACCTCCTCCATCTGCGGTAACCTAACGTTACTTTGCACGAACATGCATAACTTTGTTCGACTGTCATGAATATTTGAAATGTCCATTTACATTAAGTACAAGTTAGCCAAACATAGATGAACCTTACCTGTCCAGGAGAAAATTAGCAACGTTGGCATCAGTCTTCAAATTATTCTCCGTTTTCAGCCATCTCCATCTTTCTACAAATCCTTGTTTTATTTCGGACACTGTCACAACGTTTTTCTGATTCTTAACGAGGTCGTTTAGGTTTCGTAAAGTTAGACATTGTTTATCCAAAAAGTTTGTAGCTGCAGCTGTGGTAACTAGAGCAGAGCTGGCAACCCGAATGCAGAAACACTACTGACTTCGTGATTGGTAGATAGGTGGAGGGTGGCGCTTCAGGCCAAAACACAACATGTGAACATCAACATCAGTTGTGGGCTGCAACTTCACTTTTAAAATGACAATATCTTGGCCGGACAACTGTTGTCAGTGATATAAGTATTTGAAATTAACATGATTTCTTAATGTCCAGTGACATATCAGGGCCATTTTATGATTAATTGAAGTGCATTTCTTACACACAGTTCCTTTAAAAAAATTATAATTCTTTTTATTTTCCATCATATTTTACAGTATAGCGTATTTTATATATATTTTTAATACATATTGCCTATATTTAAACTTGTTTCACAATTATTAGAAGTAAAAATTAAAGATCTAGAAGTAATTCAAGTATCATCGACCAGTGCTTTCCCGTTTCCACCGTAAAGGCACTGGATCTCGTGCCGGAGCTTGTATCATGTTCAGTGGGGGAACTTCTGACTTCACACCGCCGCCCTGTGTTTCTCTCATAGGCGATATATGCTGTGTCTGACTCCAGAACCGGTCCATAAACAATCAGTGTACAGTTCTGAGAACATATTTTAACATCATAAGCATTTCTATTCTGTATTTTTTTCAATAAAATCCTACAATTTTTTGCAAGAGCAAGGCATCAGACCGTTTCCATCAGACGAAAAGACCAACGTGACACTCGTTTAGGTGGCTCACATCGCACCCCTGTATGTTGCTTAGCATAAAATGAAACGATATACAGCACAATAACAAATTTATAGATAGAATAAAATGTACACAAACCTGTATTTTACCAAAGACATGCACCAATTTGATGGAGCTGCACTGCTCTCTCGAAGAGGCTGCAAAAAGCCTGTGATTAAATAACTCAACCCCTCGGTTGTTACGTCTGACTCTGGGTAACACGAAACCTACCCTGTTACACCTGACCCAGGATCTGGGTAACACAAAAACTACCCAAACACTGAAAAATAACCCAAAATGCTCAACCCAGGATTTGGGTAGAAAATATAACCCAAGATTTTTTAGAGTGTAGGAGTGAGGGAGCGCCTGTTTGACACACTCGATTTAGAAACACCCTGAGCTTTCCCTGCTCATCTCACAATTCTGTATTTTTATCCTTTTTCAAAGAGTTGCTATAGATTCTTGAAATGTCATGATAAATAACAAGCTCCTATGGATGTGAGCCACAAACTTGTTTGCTGTTTGTCCAAAGGATGGAAGGTCTTCACATGATGAGAAACTTGTTACTGTGCTGCAGGATTCTGGTTTCTGTGGGAGAGTTGGGGAACAAAATAAGTTCCCCTGGGGTGATTTGTACTCCTCCAAATGGGAAGAACTTCTGTGAAAATTTTCCACAGAATAATAAAAAGGAGTGTGAAAAGGTTTTGAAATCCAACCAAAAGTTTATTTTTGAATGGCCTGATTTAGTATTTCTCAGAATAACTACCATCTTCTTAGAATAACCGGTCAGAAGTCTCTTCTTGTTGATGCTTGTAAGAAGAGATGCCATTTTTGATCAAATCTGAGAGCTTTCTGAACCACCCATAGACAGCATCTTCATTGCAACTTTCAAGGTCCAGAAAGGTAATAAAGACATTGTTAAAATAGTCCATGTTACTACAGTGGTTCAACCTTAATATTAAGCAGCAACGAGAAAAAACTAAATACCTTTCTGGGCCTTGAACGTTGCAATGACGTTTCTGCCTATGGGTGGTTCAGAGACCTCTAGGGTTTCATCAAAATATCTTAATTCGTGTTACGAAGATGAACGAAGGTCTTACAGGTTTGGGATGGCATGAGGGTGAGTAATTAATGACAGAATTTTCATTTTTGGGTGAGCTATCCCTTTAACACTAGAACCGCCATGGGGTAAAATTTACCCATGGCTGTTTTTCAAATGTACATGACAGATTTCCAATAAAATATCCAAGTCTCCCAGTCACTGACTTTAACTAAAACTGTTATTTACAACCCCCTGTTGTTAAAAATTGTTTAAATAAAACCAGATTTAAAAACGGGGCATTTATACCTATAAGCGCCAGCGGGTCAAATTTACCCCTATATAATTCCTCTATTTTCACGCTGTGTTTGAGCAACACGTTGGCTCAACGGTCAAATAAAGATGTTTTAGCCTATTTATAAATGTTCAAACTTTGGATTAATTATACATTTTTGTTTTGCAATTTTGTATTGAGTATTGTTTGCTACTGTGTTGCTATTTATTCAAGTCTGCCTGTTTCCTGAAAAAAAAAAATCAGATATGATGGAATGAATAATTTTTTTTTCATGATTATCCCAAGTTTATTGGTGTTGTTCTCTTATTCAAATTATAAATGATATAACTATACAAATGAATAATTAATTAGGTCAAACTGCATGAATTCGTATGTTATCCTTATCGTAAGTTGTACGTACATCTTATGCAGTGCTGTGAATTATTATTGCTCTTCATTGTCTATTTAGGGTATTTTAGTAATTTAAAAAACATGGATTATCTTTATATGGGATTAATGACATTTTATTATAATATTACACCACCCAAATATGTATTTATTTCCATCTAATTCTCGTCGTCATTGCAGGCTGGTTTAGCCTATAGTTACCAAAAAGTGATTAGTGTATCTGCTTAAAATAGCATAAAACAACAGGACAAAAACATAGTTGATGACTAAAAATAATAATTTCATGACTCTATACATTACTTTGGTAAGATAGTGGCATAATACAGTGACATATTACGTTTTTTTTTAGCCGTATCAATACAGTAATAATCTGCATGGGTAAATTTTACCCACTGATGGTTTTAGGTATACAGCTGGCGGTTCTAGTGTTAAGGGATGAAGAATATGGTCATGCAGAATAAGGCATTAATATGTGCGTTATAAGTACTAATAAACAGCCAATATCCTAGTAAATGCATGCTAATAAGAAACTAGTTAATAGTGAGAATTGGACCCTAAACTAAAGTGTTACCATTAATTCAAGTCAGTGTGAACACAAGTTCCTCAGGGCAAGACAATGCAGTAGTGAAGTCACCAATTTGTTTTTAAGCATTAGGAGAAAAGTCACGGAATTATGAAATTTTCACCAGTGATCTGGCAAGTACTTATGCAAAATATCTTTTTGTTTCATTAAGAATAATAAATCAGAGTTGTTCCCTCAAATTTTCATCACAGCAGTCGGTCACTAGGAGGACATGGTATACACACCTTGCCATAGGCATGGAGAAACAGGCATGCTGTCAATAATCAATTAGCCTGCCGGCACCTACGCATGAGCATCTGAAGGCTCGAGTGTTCACCTTCTCTCTCATTCACGAGTCAGTAATTTCAGCCTTGCTGTTTTCTTTTATCAGATAAAGGCCATATGCCACTGTGCTCTCTGTGTCTAATCTAACAGAGAAGTTAATGGAGAATTCTGCCAGTCTGGGTTTAGCTATGTTTTATAGTAGTTGACATTTACTGCAAGATGAATGAAGATTAAATTAATAAAGTAAAATGAAGTGTAAATTAATATTATGAGGCCTAAAAGGAATATTCAGTGTTAAAGTGCCACTATAATGGTTTTTTCGAGTATTCCCTTTCATGCAGTGTGTAATATCGCTGTTTGTGAATGTAAACGTCCCAAAAGAAATAATCGACTATGAACCGCCGAAACGAGTCATTTGTATTTCGAATCCCACCGCGTTACGGTTCTACGACACTATACGTATTTACATTTGCATAATGCACGCCTATGTTGCACATAATCTGCCTGCGAACAACTTGACCCGCCCTCAAACATCACTTTACTGACGACTGCTTCTCAAATCCTGGAGTTCAACGCGGGATCCGCAAGACGCTTGCTCTTGAAAGATGGGTCAGTACCAGTTTATTTGGACCAGCTCCTCAGAATCACAGATTGTCTGTCGTTCTTACTACTTTGAGTAGTGTTATGTAGTAGTGTACCACATGTTAGTCCTGGGCTAACGTATCCGCTGTTATTGATACAGTTCCCACATGTGAACCGCAGTAAATCAGAGACACACACATGGGTTTGTTGATGGACGTACACTTATTAAAGGACAACTCCGATGAAAAATTAACCTAGGGGTAATTAACACATGGTTAACGAGTAGATTGTTCTCTGGGATGCGTTTTCATGAAAATCGAATGTGAAGAGTTTTATCTATATTAACAGATTAGCTTATATTGCTAGTCTATGGGGCATAGAATAAGTAAAACTAAATCGCTAGTTAATACCACTAACACGGTAGCATAATGAGGGTACCTACATGCAAACCGAAGCATTGAGAACAGTTTAATAAGAAGATACTTTATAAATACAGTACATTACGCGTATACAGAGAGGAGCCATCTTGGAAAACAGTCTCGACAAGTCGAGCCACGAACGCTGCGCTGAGTGATGAACTGTGACTTGGAATCTCATATGGTCCGTTGTTTCCGGAAGAAAGCACTGAACGCAACAGAAAATAAATAAATTAAAAATAATATATAAATGCAGTCCATTTACCATTTACTAAAGAGATGGCGGATTATTCAACCGTGGCTCGACTTGTCGAGACTGTTTTCCAAGATGGCTCCTGTCTGTATTCGCGTAATGTACTGTCTTTATAAAGTATCTTCTTATTAAACTGTTTGTACACTTACAAAGTTCTCAATGCTTCGGTTTGCATGTAGGGACCCTCATTATGCTACCGTGTTAGTGTGAGGCTATGTTGAGCCTTGTTAGTGGTATTAACTAGCGATTTAATTTTACTTATTCTGTGCCCCATAGACTAGTGTTATAAGCGAATCTGTTTTTAGAGATAAAACTCTACATTCGATTTTCACGAAAACGCATCCCAGAGAACAATCTACTCGGTAACCATGTGTTAATTACCCCTAGGTTCATTTTTCACCGGAGTTGTCCTTTAATGCTGATGGTGAGGAATTACAGCTGCAACATCTCATAATGAACCTCAAAATGAGTTGCGTATCACTGAGAAACGTCCTCGAGTCGTCCATTCGACGGAGGTTCAGGTAGTTCTAGTTCTTCCGATATTTCATCATCAGACTCGTGCTCGGATTGATATGGTAAAATTGAAATCATCGTTACTGTCTTAATAGTGTGTACTATCACTAAGTTTTAGGAAGCCTCTGGAGCTGAAGTTCAGTTATGGTAATGGCATTTGTTTCCGAAACACACACACACACACACACACACACACACACTGTATGCGGTAGACCAATCACAACATGATGTTTCATTTAACAAAGTTCAGGAGGCGCACGTTCAAATGATCTATCCAATCATTGTCATTCCAACCAGCTGTCAGCAATCAGTAATCAACTTGTCTACCCAATCAGCACAAGTGGAGGACTATATAAATACCCAGTCAACTCCCCAATGTTCTTTGACAGGTTTTCAGCATCCCTCCACCACCCCGTCTTCCTCACACTCACCTGGTTACTTTCCTAACCAGAGATACAGGGGGCCAAATACCGAGCTCTGAGCCCTCTCCTCGGACAGCACGCCAAATACGCATACCATTTATTCTATCTGACTTATTTGTAAGTGTGAACTCGTGAAAGACTGGGCCATCTGGCCAATCAGAGCAGAGTAGCTCGCGGAAAGGAGGGATTTAGAGAGACTGATTCATCCGTCGAGTCATTTGAGTTTCATTGAACAACGTGGTGATGTGCAATGTACATTATGAGAAAATGAAATGTTTTGACCTTTGATGCGTGTAAACACCAGAAGACCACCAAAACTAAATTAGGAGCCTTTAAAATGGCACTGCAGAACTAAATGCTCTATTATTGGCATTGAAGTTCATTGAGATTTCTCCTCAAAAGGATTTCTTTAATAATAACTGATTCAAATCATGTCTTGAAGCACTGGAATATATAAAAACTGATCACCCAACAACTGTGAACTAAGATTTTAATTAAATTGTCATCTCTTGAATCAAATCATTGTAATATTATTTTCTGCTGGGGACCTGGCCATTCGGGAATCTCTGGAAATGATCAGACAGTGCTACCAAAGAAGCATTATCTACCAAACCAACAAATTTCTCTATACCTTTCACAGATCTGAGACCAACATTAAATACATACACCAAAAATAAATTAATAAATAATAATACACTTTATTTTATATAGCGCCTTTTAAAAGTTGCATCTTAAAGCGCTTCACAGAAACGTATAGGTAAAATACATTGAAAAAAACCCATAAGGAAACAAACATTAGAGCAAATTTCAGTCACTAAAAAAAAAAAAAAAAAAAGTTTTAATTGGCGATTTTAAAAACACTAAATGATGTCAGGGATGTCTGATCTCAGTGGGAAGAGCATTCCAGAGTTTGAGCAAATGAAGAAAAAGCCCGGTCACCCATAGAACGTAAACGCGTTGAAGGAAAAATAAAAAAGCCAGAATCAGATGAACGAAGACTGCGTCTTGGTGTATGCCAATTGGAATGGGATCAGTGCTGAAACAACAAACTAAATCCTGACGTTGGTAAAAGGTTGGATCAAGTCATTTACACATGTTGCCAGATGGGACACTAAAGACTCGCACATTTTTTACTATCAGGAGAAAATTCCCAGAAGTATTATTCTTGTCAGAATCACTGTCCATTAAATGAAGTTCCAAACGTAATTTAGGGAGGAGTGAGCCCATCTAATCTTCCAATCAACAGCCAACAGCCAGAGTATATAAACAACTGCTTACCTCTCCTCAGTCTAAGATGTTCCAGCATCCCACCACCTCCCCAAACTCCACTTTTATCTTAGGTACCTTGCCCTACATAATCATTTAGTTACTATGGGGGTATATCAGAGCTTGATTTGAAACTGCTTCATCGAATCCCTCATCAGTAGACAGCAAGCCAAATAAGCTTAACCTAAATATTTTAGATTATATGGGCAAACGAATTTGTTAAATATATTTTGCTGGACTGTAATACATCTGCCCCTTTGAGAAAAGTGTTTTATTCTGTTATTCTGATACTTTTGAAAAGGGAAGTAAATCCAAATTTAGTTTTAAGGTTTCTAGAAAAAAAAAAAACCTTAAACATCTTATTTATTTTTATTTTTAAGGCTTTTTGCTTTGAACATAGCCATAGAAGCTGGACTTGCATTAAAGAAAAAAAAAAAAAAGATCTCCTTTTGAACTTTTTAAAGCAACACAGTTTTGTTGAAATGGACTTTAGAAATGAGGCATAGAAATCTCTCGGGTATTGTTAAAATGTCTTCATTTTTGTTTGGAAGCTGAATACAGAATTTTCATTTTCGGGTAAACTATCCCTGTGCTCTTAAACACATCCCTTTTAGACTAAAGTTATTGACCTTCATTTAAAGTAGAGAATGGACAGGATCTAATAAATACTGGACTGTGAAGAGACATAGTTGAACTTCAACTTGCAATGTGTTGGTGTAGGTATGCTATCCAATATGCCTCAACTCCTGAACTTTTGTCATCCTCTTTTTTTTACAATTTAGAAGCAATAGTCTTCCTGCACTGTTTGGACTTCACCTCAGTGTGAGTAGCAGTGTCATATTGTCCTCTGGGGTAAGGTGAGTTTATTTTAGAAGTTCAGGACAATGCCTGCAAGAATAGAAAGGCCATGGAAAAGAAGACGCACTTATCTCATTTAAACTAGCGCTTTAGCTGCTTACACAAGGTTCATCGCATATAGAAAAGACTATATAAAAAGTACACTCATGATTCATGTTGTGCAATTCTACTGTGTCAAAAATAGCTTTATTATTTTGGAAATAAATTGTATCAAATCAGCGACGATGCTGTAAATAGCATAAGAAAAAATTAGCTGACTATGAATGCGTGAGACATTAGCTGTCAAAAATATCTTGTTTTTGCTATACTGACAAAAGACAAGAATAGAAACAGCCCTGCTGCTGGCTTTCTGCATTGCACAATGTCCCTCTTGCGTTTGTTTGGAAGGTCATTTCTATATAGCAGTTTGCTGGCTTTGTATACTGTCCCTTGTCTGGAATTTGGAGGGCTAACGGCACGGGTGGACGCTCATTAACATTCCTCCTGCAGCATATTGAGAGCACCTTCACCATTCTTGTGTAATAGAGAGTCGTTATCTTGCGCTGGTGTTGTTTGGCCACCCGTTCACAAATTAGCTGCCAAACGCATTGTAAACTTCATATCAATCTAGATGGCCATTAGAGAACGAATGACCATCGGGTTATAGGTGAAGCAATAATTCACCTTAAAGACTCCACACCTGAACCTGAATACAAATCAGCAGGCTGATCGTTTTTTTAGTAGGGCACTGCGTGGTCCAGGCAGCCACAGATTCACTGTAAATTCATTTCATGTCATGACAGGCTCCAAGTATGTCAGGGAGAACGTGAGAATGGAATAAACTGGTGAGAAAGTGTATTCTGTGGACACAGTTTGGTTATTGATGGAGTTTTGACTCTGCAATGATGAGGTGGAGGGACTCCAAGCGTGATGGGTTTTCCAGAAGCCCTTTCTACAGCTTGTTTGAATAAATTTAGACTCGACTCCTGCCAGTAAACAAGTCCTTAGGGTTTTTTAGGTTTAGAATGCTTCAAGAGTATAATATATAATATATAATATACTTTTATTCAACTGTTGAATAAAAGACTCTTTAACGATTAAATTAATGTCCAGAGATTTGATAGATTTTTCTATGCAAAGGGAACCTCTGACAAGTGAACTCAAAATGGATACATCACAGCAGCGTGTATTATTCTTCATACAGAAAGAAAAAATAAGTTAAATTCATAAGAGATTTGCTAGCAGCTTTACTCTTAACTTGCAGTTAACTTTGTTAACACAAAAGATATTTTGAAGAATGTCCGTATCCAAACAGTTAATGATCTCAGAAATATTTTCTTCCCATACTATGGAAGTCAATGTTTAGTTCCCCATATTCTTCAAAATATCTTCTTTTGTGTTCAGCAGAAGAAAGAAATTCATGCAGGTTTGGAACAACTTGAGGGTGAGTAAATGATGACAATTAAAATTTTTGGGTGAACTACCCCTTTAAAGAGAATCAGAATTCATCCTTAAGATTTGTAGATTTCCATGGTTGCGTCCGAAAACTAAAAAATGCTGCCTTCGGAGGGTGCGTTCCAAGGTAGGAGGGCATCAAGGCATGTCCAGTTATAGCTTCACTTCCTATTTCCTGAGATAACTTCATCTGATACTCTTTTGAAGGTGCATCTAAATTTTTATCTGTGCATCCTCGTTTCCTTTCCTCGCTTCCTTTTCTCGCGTCTTAGCTCCACCCCTACAGAATGCGAGGGAATTTAAACAAGTGAAATGATGTATCCTCGCTTCCTTTAGCATCACTTCACCACTGGATTTAGCTTGCACATTGGGATTCTTGGACATTGCTTTTATATTGTAATAGTTTCAACCTTCACAAAATACCACATTTGTCCGTATTTTTTTATTTATAGTTTTTTTTACAGGTTATTATTAAAGGGGTACTTCAGTGCTGGGAAGATGAATGTGTATTTAAATTGGGTCATTTATGTAGTAGAAATGTGAAATTATTTTTGAATTTGGTGCCTTCTAGACTGAGAAAAGACAGAAAATGTATTTGTCTCATGTGGATTAAAGACAAAAACTCCCAGAATGCTCTTGCTTCGCTGCTCAACGAGGCCACTCCCAAAGCCACGGCTAATGGTTATCACTTGTCCACCATAACACCGCCCCCACCGTCGTTTAGATTTTCATAGTAATAAAATAATTTTGTTCAGTTAGAGAATGGACACTACAATTAAAAACTGAACGTGTCTTTTCAATGAAGTGTGAGTGAGCCGAACGACAGTCACCGCACACAAACGCAGCAGGAGTCAGATTTCATTCATCATGAGAGAGAAGAGCTGAGCAGAGCTGAGGTAAGCGCGGCTGTCATTCACGACGCGTGTCCAGTCTGGGGTGTTTTCAGATCATGCCTATGGAAGCTTAACTTTTATAGAAATTCATTGAAAAGTTGAAACACTCACTTTGTTCCACACCGCTCCGTTATTAATGCCCGAGCCGAGCGGCCGTGCGCATTTACATTTTATTAGTGAGATCGCTCCCCTGTGGGCGGGTTGATAACATGCGGAACAGCTCCTTCTACTGGCTGTAGTTTATAGCCTCTGGCCAAAAAATACTCAGATGGCGCAAAATGACGATATTTGCGTCATCAGAGGATTTTTTCCAGAAATAAAATGCATAATTCTCTCGTCTCAGGGGGATATGAGGGGGGAAAGTACGATCATTCGAATATACTACCGGGTTTCTACTGATACAAAGCTTAATGCTAATCGCTGAAGTAACCCTTTAACAATGAATTATTCCCAATTATTAACTGCTTTTTATTTGTTGTATAGTATTACAGTTTGTTTAATTTTCTTTAAAGGTCCCATTCTTCGTGATCCCATTGTTCAAACTTTGGTTAGTGTGTAATGTTGCTGCTAGAGCATAAATAATACCTGTAAAATGATAAAGCTCAAATTTCAATGCCAAGCGAGATATTTTATTTAACAGAAGTTCCCTTTCAAAGCCTACAGCGAACGGCTGGCTTGGACTACATCCTGGTACTTCCTGCTTTAATTATGTCAGTAGAGCAGTAGAACAGACTAACCTCCGCCCACAAGAAAACGCGAAAAAAGGGGGCGTGGTCTTGTTGCTGTCCCACGTGGAGAAGAGGACGTCGCGTGGAGAAAAGGAAGTGCTGCGTTTCAGTGTGTTTGTCGCCATGTCGTCGAGACGCTGTTATTTTCATCCCGGAGTCAAATCACCTTTGTTTGACTTTCCCAGGGACGCTGTAGAGATTATTAAGCGCGTATATATCTCCCGTTAAGAGGCGTGACCTTTCCACGTGCGCTAAGCTGCTGTCGAATCACAACACAGGACCGTGCTACGTTCGCTAAGCTGCTGTCAAATCGCAACACGGGAACCGCTGACACAATCAGAACTCGTTACGTATTTCTGAACGTATTTCCGTAAGGGACTTCATAGAATAAAGGAAGTCTTCAGTCGTTTGTAGGACAGTGAAAACAGTGGTGTACAGATAAGTAAATTGTGTTAAAAATACAGTTTTTTTTTTTACACGTGAAACATGAACACGTTATATTGCACACTGTAAACACAATCAAAGCTTAAAAAAAACACGAAGAACGGGACCTTTAATTTTCTTGTGCTTTGATATAATTCTGCAAATGTCCTACAACAGTTGTTGTAATTTGACATACATATGTGTCTTGTACATGTAAACAATGCTAATAATAATAATAATAATAATTAATAAACTGTGGCAGAGAATTTATAGTTTATAGACTTTTAGTCGACAAAACGCACCTTTGTATCCTCGCTCATGACTCCTCAGGAAGCCTCCTCATGGTGCAATTAGAGAGTGGAGATGTCTTGCATATCCTGTGCTTTCCATTCTGTGACAGTTGAGCTAAAAAATAGATGGCATCTGTAAGTTGCGGTTGGTGGTCAGTTTGTGTGCAAATGTATGTTTTTGACCTACGGTTTCCACTTTTTATTACTTTTTTTTTATTGCAAGAAACTACTATTGTAGTAATTAAATATTCGCTTGGTTTTCACCAAAGCTGTCTCTATTTTAGTTGTAGATCATTAAACCATAACGCTGCTTCAGAAGCCTGTCGGAAATCAGTTTCGTGAGGTTCCTTCGTGTGCAAACGCTGCATGCAAAGTCAAGTCAGCAAATCAGTTTTCGGACGTAACCTATGAATTCTCAACCCATTGATTGATTGATTGGGGCTTGAAACTGCTCTTCATGAGTGCAATCTGTTAAATCTTTATATAACCACTCATAAGTAACTGCAAAATTCATAGACATTCTTCAGTCAAATGGTGGGGTTACATATAAAGTATGTATGTATGTATGTATGTATGTATGTATGTATGTATGTATGTATGTATGTATGTATGTATGTATGTATGTATGTATGTACACTCACCTAAAGGATTATTAGGAACACCATACTAATACTGTGTTTGACCCCCCCCCTTCGCCTTCAGAACTGCCTTAATTCTACGTGGCATTGATTCAACAAGGTGCTGAAAGCATTCTTTAGAAATGTTGGCCAATATTGATAGGATAGCATCTTGCAGTTGATGGAGATTTGTGGGATGCACATCCAGGGCACGTTCTACCACATCCCAAAGATGCTCTATTGGGTGGAGATCTGGTGACTGTGGGGGCCATTTTAGTACAGTGAACTCATTGTCATGTTCAAGAAACCAATTTGAAATGATTGGAGCTTTGTGACATGGTGCATTATCCTGCTGGAAGTAGCCATCAGAGGATGGGTACATGGTGGTCATAAAGGGATGGACATGGTCATAAACAATGCTCAGGTAGGCCGTGGCATTTAAATGATGCCCAATTGGCACTAAGGGGCCTAAAGTGTGCCAAGAAAACATCCCCCACACCATTACACCACCACCACCAGCCTGCACAGTGGTAACAAGGCATGATGGATCCATGTTCTCATTCTGTTTACGCCAAATTATGACTCTACCATCTGAATGTCTCAACAGAAATCGAGACTCATCAAACCAGGCAACATTTTCCCAGTCTTCAACTGTCCAATTTTGGTGAGCTTGTGCAAATTGTAGCCTCTTTTTCCTATTTGTAGTGGAGATGAGTGGTACCCGGTGGGGTCTTCTGCTGTTGTAGCCCATCCGCCTCAAGGTTGTGCGTGTTGTGGCTTCACAAATGCTTTGCTGCATACCTCGGTTGTAACGAGTGCTCTTCTATCAGCTTGAATCAGTCGGCCCATTCTCCTCTGACCTCTAGCATCAACAAGGCATTTTCGCCCACAGGACTGCTGTATACTGGATATTTTTCCCTTTTCACACCATTCTTTGTAAACCCTAGAAATGGTTGTGCGTGAAAATCCCAGTAACTGAGCAGATTGTGAAATACTCAGACCGGCCCGTCTGGCACCAACAACCATGCCACGCTCAAAATTGCTTAAATCACCTTTCTTTCCCATTCTGACATTCAGTTAGGAGTTCAGGAGATTGTCTTGACCAGGACCACACCCCTAAATGCATTACAGCAACTGCCATGTGATTGGTTGATTAGATAATTGCATTAATGAGAAATTGAACAGGTGTTCCTAATAATCCTTTAGGTGAGTGTACATTAGTACTACATATATAAGTATTGTAAATATTTCAATATATTATATTTTTATCATATTGTCACATCTCAGGATAGTCAGTTGTGTATTTAGTTGCCAGTAATTTTCCTACATTTCTTGGGCTCAAAAAATCCTGAATGGGGAAACTGGGGACAGATTTAAAATCGCATACTTCCAGGAGCATTAGCCGAGCAACTGCCATCGAAATGCACGGGAATGCTTATGGTTTGTGGGATCCCTTTGTGGGATCAAATAATAGGGTGAAATTCTCCGTTCTTGTGAATTTTTTTTTTTTTTTGATTTTTTTTTTATGAACATCAGGACGGTCGCTTCTAAAATAATTAGCCTCTAATTGCTTTGACAGCTCATGCTCATGAGGTTGTGATTTGCTGGAGATGTGGCTCTGTAGCGTCACCTGTAGTATAACAATTACAATTCAGCCCAAACAGCGAGAGCCACTCAGTCACTGGGCTTTGACTTATAATCATTGAGTGAATTTATTTATTTATTTTTCCCTTGCCTTTATTTGATGAACGAGTTGCATTTAGCCTTGTCTTCGTTTTTCCGGCGAATGCTCTAAAGATGTAGCATTATGTTTATTAAGCCATCGTGAAATGTTGATCTGCCCTTCGATCATCTCATTAAATAAACGATTTAGTCTTGACATCCAATTGCCTGGCTTTTGTGTTGCTGTTTCACAACAAAGAGGGATGATCATTAATTAATAAGAAGAAACCTCACAGAGAGTTTCAGTGTGGCTGCTTGATTTTCCACACATCCTATGACATCCAGCAAGCAGGACAGGTGAGACAGACTGCAGGATAATCACTCATTCTGACAGTTGAGGATTCGTGCTGACGTGGGAGATTAAAGGTCTGCCTGCCAGACACCCACCACCCCCCCCACCCCTCCACTCCCTCCAGCTCACCCTAAATTAGCGTTGCAAATGGGCGAGTGGAGTTTGTCTGCGACGGGAGGTGGCATTTTTAATCCAGTTAGGAGACACACATAGGCGGACTGTAATCTAATCTGAGTTTTTCTTCAAGAATACACTCTTGTCCTCACTGTATCGCTCCTCAAAAAGATATCCGGCTGCATATTTCATAACTTTTTTTTTTGTTCTTGAAAAATGCAGCTCAACTTTGAAGCCTGTAGTTAATGTTACCGCGATTAACAGAATACCCACAGGGACAAAAATATGTATATGCATTAGTCATTCTTATGGCAGAGAGCACATTTCCAGCCCACTATGCAGTGATTAGTTTATTCTGAGTATACCGACACATTGTAATCACTGTGATTATGTCTCTTTGGCCTTTTATTCATAAAGCATCAACTGCTGAGAGTAATGGCTTTACATAAGCAGCCTCTTTACTGGCTCGTATCTGACCTTTGGATGTTGACATTTCTATGGCAATGCTCTCTCTCAACCCACAGTCATCTGAAAGTATAGGATGTATAATATGCTGTTTCTCTCTGCTGTATTTATGTACAATGTTTTGCAGGTATCCATGGTAACAGTGTACCAAACTAAACTACATTTTTTTTTTTTAAATCGACTAGAGGCTACATGGCGGGTTAACTAATAGGTCAACTTCATAGATAGATGGATGGATCGATGGATAGATAGTGGTGGAAATTAATTTCCTTTCATGTAATGTATGTGTTTGCACAACAACAGACAACCGATCTTCGTGGACAATGACTGTGTATCACATGCTATCTCACGAGCCAGACAAAATGAGCCACAAATCATGCAAGAGGTGTTAAATGCCTACTAGACATTCTGCTGTTTCTTAGAAGTGGTTCCTCTATCTGGAGCCTAAAGAATGTGAGATGGTTTTGGTTCCTTATATAGGATATATATTTTCAATTTCTATTTTGCATAACAGGAAAACAGCAGGGTGAGGGGTAAGTCGTATTTAAGGCAGCCCTCACCGGGTGAGGATGTCCTTCTCTGCAGAAACTTTGTCTGTATGTGAATGGCTTTGCAAGAATAAAATTCTTCAAAGACAAGTGGGTTTGGTTTTCAGTACACTCTCACCACTAAAGAGTTAAAATTTCCACGACGATAGATAGATGGATGAATATTAGATATTTCTATTGAGCTTTAAAGGTGATGATACAAGGTGATGATACATGGGGCAACTTTTTGAGCAATGTTGCTGGGCACTTTCCCATTGAGAATGGGCAACAAATGTCTCACCTGGTTGCCCATTGATGGCAACATTGCTCAAAAAGTCAACACCTTAAATTCGCCGCTAGGGGTCGCTAACCACTTCAAAAACAATAACAAAGGCGTAGATTGATGACGAAGTGAAGGCGTGTAGAATCATACTGATGATATTCTAATATTTCAACGTGTTAAGCTAGAAACCATTGATTCGTTTTATGTACATTTGCTCACCTGTCTAATAAAGCACATGTAAGAACGGCATCTCTGTCAAGTTGAAGTTTGTTGCGAAGCTCTCGCCATCTCGAAAACGCCACGTCGAAACTGGTCCTCTTTTGAGTTCTCATTTTGTTCCAAAGTCAGCTTGCCATGGTCCATAATATTTGAACGAAAATACAACAGCGTGCCGCGAAATGTTATGCAGTTGTCCACGTCTGTTAACATGGTTTCTACGACAGTAAAAGCGGAAACGAGGATAACGCGGATATGACGCCATTGACAGGCGACTCCCTCACACGTCCCGGTTCCTTGGTTAAAAGGAATTTTCTCATGATTTACAAATAGTTGGAAACCTTTGGGATATTGTAAGTACTCAACTGAACAAAATATATAACACTGGCCTAGTGGTTTTTGGGATATTTTACTGCTAAAATCTTACACATTGCACCTTTAACTCTTTCCCCGCCAAA
Source organism: Gobio occitaniae (assembly GCA_033150135.1). NCBI lineage: Eukaryota > Metazoa > Chordata > Actinopteri > Cypriniformes > Gobionidae > Gobio > Gobio occitaniae. Next base: position 98,277 of record JARQWZ010000337.1, read on the forward strand.
CACAGAATTTTCGGTGTTTTCACTGTTATACGCTAAGGGGCGCTATGACTCATCTTCTGAAAGAGCACTGAAGCGCGTGAAGAAGTTGCAGAAACGATTGATCTCATATGTAATCATATATGCATATGTAAAATAATGTGATCATCAACATTTAAACAGAGTATAAATCAGAACTGCTTATGTTTCATTAACAAAGTTCGGGAGGCGCACGTTCAAATGATCTATCCAATCATTGTCATTCCAACCAGCTGTCAGCAATCAGTAATCAACTTGTCTACCCAATCAGTGGAGGACTATATAAATACCCAGTCAACTCCACAATGTTCCTTGACAGGTTTTCAGCATCCCTCCACCACCCCGTCTTCCTCACACTCACCTGGTTACTTTCCTAACCAGAGATACAGGGGGAGTACTCTGGGTTGGGGCCAAATACCGAGCTCTGAGCCCTCTCCTCTGACAGCACGCCGAATACGCATACCATTTATTCTATCTGACTTATTTGTAAGTGTGAACTCGTGAAGTGAGATGTCAACCCAGGACGAGCTATAGGACCGTGAAGCTTTGGGGGTGTTGATGGACTCCATCTACTTCATCTGTTTTGATCATGAAAAAAAAAAACATGATTTTTCAGCTTTATGCTCAAAATGTTGTGTTTTTATGAAACTGACCCACATTCAAGTTTTGATAAAAAAAGACTGCATGAAGCTTGAATAAAACAATTTTTTTTTGTTTAAAAACAGAGGGTCTGTTCTTTCTTTTGATATATTCTTTTGATATATTGCATATATCAACATCAAGGGGGGCATACAATGTTTGTGATAAAAAAAACGCTGGCGGTGCCTGGCCATTTAAAAAAAAAAAAAAATATTGGCGGGGAAATAGTTAATGTTATTTTAGTACTTCACCTTAGTTGCCAAGGCAACATTTTTTTTAATTTTATGTTTTTAACTTGTATTACAGCTTTATTGCATTTACTGTAAACTATTTGTAATAGGTTTAGTTTTAGTAAACAATAGCAGCATTGATGTATATACTATAAATATTAGATTCAATTATTGTAATTGTACTTATTACATTATAAGTAATTGTGCTTATAATGTACATAACCCATGTGTAGTTACCTCGCCTTGCCCATTTGTCTGCCTGTAAGAGGCCCCTCCAGGGGAGTGTTATGATTGTGTGTGTGTGTGTGTGTGTGTGTGTGTGTGTGTGAGGCACTGCGACCAGAAAACACTGCTGCGAGGAGGTTGACTGCATTACTGCGATAACAGGTGTATTGCTGATGGCAACGCTGATCTAGAAATACAGTGGAGATATGACAGCCTGTGTACGTGTGTGTGGCGGAATAGACGCTTGATATTTGAGAGCAACAGCAGGGATTCTGAATTTCAATACTTGAGCATTGACTTTCCCCCAAGACCCCAGGTGTAGAGTAAAATGATTCCAAGCTGGCATTAGATTAATATTCAGTAGCGGTTGTTTGTTGGTGCAATAAATATTTGCATGGCATCAAACAAAGCAAACGCATTAAATAGAAGTGAAGAACAGAATAGCTATCGTCGTTGCACCGTCATTGATACTGCTTTGAAGCGCATTCATGGTGTCATATTTTTGTGCTCTATTGAGCTGCGTTATATGAAAGGCAAGAGTAGTTTGTTTCTCTGTTGCCTTCAGGTAATTTTTAGACCGACATTCTCATCTCACATTATTAACAGCCGAATACACACTTACAAGTACATTATAAGTAGCTCACAGCATTTTGGAACATCGAAGACTTGGTATACACTAGCTAAAAAAAATAAATAAGTTTCAACATGCACAGAGGCATCAAAGGGTTAAGAGGAATTTTGCCATGTACTCATCCTAATCTTGTTCTTTGACTTGCTTTATTTAGTAGAGCACAAAAGAAGTTATGAAAACCATTCAGTTACTTTGAAAAGAGACTAAATGAATGTAAAGCACCATAAGTGGTCCATATGACTTGTGTGCTAGAGTCTTCTGTAGACATGCAGTTGCCTTGCGTGAGAAACAGACACAAGTTCAGTGATTCTTTTTACTTTTTAAACGTTTTGGAACACTTTGAGGTAAGAATCTGTAAGGGTTTATTTTTGTCTAATATATAATATTTAGACAGCTTACTGAGACGGAGACTGATGGGATGAGTTCCCTGGAGACGTTCTCTTCTGTTTTTATATTCTTCAGGAGTAGACAGGTAAAATGAAGACAAGAACATCCTCTGTGAGTTAAACTCAAGAAATGCATCATATAGATGTGTCCCCTGTCTGACCTTAGAGGTCCACTGACGGAAAACATATTTTTGCTATCTATCTTCCCTTTAAAGGGTAACTAAACCCTAAACCAACTTTTTTTAGTTAATGATCTGCAAGACTGTGGCTTTATTAGTGCTGTTCTTTGATTCAAGTAAATGTTTTTACATTTGGGTATTAAGTGTTTTAATTCTAAAATATATAGTGTAAAAACGAGTGCTGCCCTCTTACGGTTGAACGGTGGCTACTGCAGTTTAATTTTCCTATTGGACATTGTAGGTCATCGCGATGTATGTTGGTTCTTCTAACGGCTCACTACCCACAAGCTCACTGCGCCCTAAGAAATGAATGCTGCGCTTCATCACTGCGTGTGCTGTGAGTTTAACACGCATTTTTAGAATAATCCTGACTTGTGCAACTTTGTACACATTTGTTTCTTAGTTGTAGTATTACTTTGCTAAAAAATATATTATTTCTGATTATGGCATAGCACCCAATTAGGCTAATACAGGGAGTGCAGAATTATTAGGCAAGTTGTATTTTTGAGGATTCATTTTACAACATTAATAATTAAACAACAACCATGTTCTCAATGAACACAAAAAACTCATTAATATCAAAGCTGAATATTTTTGGAAGTAGTTTTTAGTTTTAGCTATTTTAGGGGGATATCTGTGTGTGCAGGTGACTATTACTGTGCATAATTATTAGGCAACTTAACAAAAAACAAATTTATACCCATTTCAATTATTTATTTTTACCAGTGAAACCAATATAACATCTCAACATTCACAAATATACATTTCTGACATTCAAAAACCAAACAAAAACAAATCAGTGACCAATATAGCCACCTTTCTTTGCAAGGACACTCAAAAGTGCCATCCATGGATTCTGTCAGTGTTTTGATCTGTTCACCATCAACATTGCGTGCAGCAGCAACCACAGCCTCCCAGACACTGTTCAGAGAGGTGTTCTGTTTTCCCTCCTTGTAAATCGCACATTTGATGATGGACCACAGGTTCTCAATGGGGTTCAGATCAGGTGAACAAGGAGGCCATATCATTAGATTTTCTTCTTTTATACCCTTTCTTGCCAGCCACGCTGTGGAGTACTTGGACGCGTGTGATGGAGCATTGTCCTGCATGAAAATCATGTTTTTCTTGAAGGATGCAGACTTCTTCCTGTACCACTGCTTGAAGAAGGTGTCTTCCAGAAACTGGCAGTAGGACTGGGAGTTGAGCTTGACTCCATCCTCAACCCGAAAAGGCCCCACAAGCTCATCTTTGATGATACCAGCCCAAACCAGTACTCCACCTCCACCTTGCTGGCGTCTGAGTCGGACTGGAGCTCTCTGCCCTTTACCAATCCAGCCACGGGCCCATCCATCTGGCCCATCAAGACTCACTCTCATTTCATCAGTCCATAAAACCTAAGAAAAATCAGTCTTGAGATATTTCTTGGCCCAGTCTTGACGTTTCAGCTTGTGTGTCTTGTTCAGTGGTGGTCGACTTTCTGCCTTTCTTACCTTGGCCATGTCTCTGAGTATTGCACACCTTGTGCTTTTGGGCACTCCAGTGATGTTGCAGCTCTGAAATATGGCCAAACTGGTGGCAAGTGGCATCTTGGCAGCTGCACGCTTGACTTTTCTCAGTTCACGGGCAGTTATTTTGCGCCTTGGTTTTTCCACACGCTTCTTGCGACCCTGTTGACTATTTTGAATGAAACGCTTGATTGTTCGATGATCACGCTTCAGAAGCTTGGCTATTTTAAGACTGCTGCATCCCTCTGCAATATATCTCACTATTTTTGACTTTTCTGAGCCTGTCAAGTCCTTCTTTTGACCCATTTTGCCAAAGGAAAGGAAGTTGCCTAATAATTATGCACACCTGATATAGGGTGTTGATGTCATTAGACCACACCCCTTCTCATTACAGAGATGCACATCACCTAATATGCTTAATTGGTAGTAGGCTTTCCAGCCTATACAGCTTGGAGTAAGACAACATGCATAACGAGGATGATGTGGTCAAAATACTCATTTGCCTAATAATTCTGCACTCCTGTAAAGTAATGATAAAAAAAACACAAACGATCAAGGGCCCGGTCCGACCCGGCCCGAGGATAGTGCCGGGAAGTCTTGGGCCGACCTGGCCCGCGGGTTTGGGCTTGGGCTCGGGCAGGGAATCTAAACTCTAGCCCTCGGTTCATCCCCTCTGTCTCCGCTGGGCTCTGCCCACTTTTCCAGCATTTTTCAAATATTGCCAGTGGGTGGAGTCAAGCGCTGAGCTGGGGTTTAGTTATATAAAAAATTATATGTGTATGTGTTGTGGCACCAGACCTAACATGCATTTAAGCTTTGGTTGCTAAGTGCTAAGATGTGTCATGTAAGGTGACCATTATCTGGAGATTAAAGGTCTTTTCAGGGTTAAATACGACTTAGGGGGAGGGGGTCTATGACAGAGTCTATGCACCAAATACACTCCTTCTGGATTCGAACAAGTTTCTGAAAGTTTTTTATCGAGTATGGCCCTGTATGACATCAAAATGGGTGGAATTCCTTGTATGGGCACTTCTCCAGGAAGAGTGCGTGCGAGAGATTCTTGACTAAGTGGTTTGTGTGAAAAGTCTCTTGGGTCTGAGGGGAGTGTAGTATCTTTCAGTAGGCGAGAAAAACGGAGAATCCTGTTTATCCATCTATCAAGCGTTTAGAGAATATTGCAGCTCATCTACAACATCTGAGTGAATTAGTTCAGCATCTGCTGTGTCGAAGGAGGACAAGTATCTCTGGTTGCTCTCCTACACATGATGATATCTGATATACGCTGCATGAAGTAGTAGGCCAATTAAGTTCTCACAATCTCAAAGCTACTCTGGTCATTAAAGTGGAGAACTCTCCTGATGGCCAACACATCACATTCTCAAGATGAAGAAATCGAATTTTGCATGGGGAAAACTGATTACATGAACATTTAGGATATGAGCAGAATATTTACCTAGGATAATGTGAGCATTTTAGCAACCGACGTCTAGTGTTAATTAGCTGATGTAAAGAAAACGTGTGAATTATTGGCTTGCATTCATTAAACACATAGTCTAGGTTACAAAAATACAGTAAAAACAGTAATATTATGAAATTTAAAGTAACCGTTTTCTATGTTAATATATTTTAATGTAATTTATTCCTGTGATTGCTAAGCTGAATTTTCAGCATCATTACTCCAGTCTTCAATGTCACCATGATGCTTCAGAAATCATTCTATTATGCTGATTTTGTGCTCAAAAACATTCATTATTATCAATGTTGATAATTTTGTGCTGCTTTAATGTTTTTATGGAAACCGTAATCCATTTTTTTTCAGGATTCTTTGATAAATAGAAAGTCCAAAAAGCATTTATTTCAAATAGAAATCTTTTGTAACAGTGTAAAAGTCACATTTGATGAATTTAATGCATCCTTGCTAAGTAATTTCTGTACATTGAAATTAAGTTAGAAATATAGGCTGAATTCAGGGTGAGTGGGACACTTTGCCATTGAGATGACTTGGAAAAAAGTGTCCCACTTATAAACCCATACACTATACAGTTTATGGTTGGTCTATATGCCACATTTTTTGATTCTACAGTGCGTTTGAATGCTTGAATCTGATTAGTTGACCAACGTTCTAAGGTGTGCAAATATTTTCAGGGAAACGCACGGCTAAAGTAGTTCCAGGCAGGTCTTGACCTCATTACAGTTCCATATCACTCCGCCAAATGATTTCAGTCATTTCAGACTACAACAGCAAAAGAACCAAAACCCACAACAACACTGACCAAGCAAATAAATAAACAGTAGGATAAAAATGACTAATTATTTCCATGTTTTGCCACAAAATTTAATTTTTATTTCCACTCGATCACACTTGCACAGGAATGTTTAATCAGAGCTGCTCTGATGATTTTATCAGTAAAATAGTTTTGAAGCGTAAAAGCTACATGCTATTTCTCACTAGCGAGGTAATAATGGAACCATTCTTGATGCAGATCAAATTAAAATTCACACACGCTTACTCTCTCTTTCATAACTGCATTAATAACTGCATTAGTCTGCTATCAATGGCTCAAGCCTCCATTATTAGCTCTAAAATGATGTTTTGGAATTGGCAATGGAGGCTTGGGATGAGATGCATTTTAAGGGCAAAAACCTGACAAATGTCTTGAAAAAAATCATCTGAACAATGTCTTGAGGTGTGGTAACCGTAGTATAAGCAGAATAATTGACTCCGGACTGTTGACTTATTAGAAAATAAATTTATTTCGTGGCCTCATTACCATCTCAGGTGTGCATTATTTTTTTAATAATTCGGCCCGTCGTCATTTATTCCTTCCATGAAAAATGTAATCTACTATAGCTATTTTTCAGCCTTTTGACGATATTCAATGTATAGCTTAATAAAAAATTAAATTTTGTTCTCTATTCATCATTTAAACCCAACATAATCTTTTTTTTTTTTTTTCTATTCTAGTCAATTTTTTTGATAAAACATTTTACTTTTGGAAAATGAGTTTTGAATTTAATGTCAGGTAGAATTAACAGCTATGGCTCATTTACTCTTTTACCAGTGCAACTTTGACATTTGAGTTTGACAAATGGGGCACTATGAGACCTCTTGAGAAAAATCAGATCTGAGATTTGAATTAAATCTTCTACAACTTGGTCTGTTCACACGGGACGATTTTCCTTAAAGGTCCCATGGCATGAAATTTTCATTTTATGAGGTTTTTCAACATTAATATGAGTTCCCCTAGCCTGAGTATTGTCCCCAAGTGGATAGAAATGTTGATCGGTGTAAAACCGAGTTCTGGCTGTCTTTCTCTGCCTTTGAGAAAATGACAGGCCAGACGAGCCAATCCTGACGTCTCCTGGTTTGACGTCCAAGCAGGAACGGTTACCTCCCTTTCCTCCGCCCAGAGAATCTGCCACGCCCATGCAAACGCTATATTATTGTCCTCGGCTTGTGAACGAGTGAACGCTGGCAGTTTCTCAGTGTTTGGATGTACAAATGAAAACAGAAGTCTTTTTTCAGTTCCTTCTGATCTGTGATCAGTGATTTCTGATGTGTAAGTTAGCTAATTATTTATTATTCGTGTAAGTTAGCTAATTATTTATTATTCGTGCACACGCTGCGGCTTCTCTCTCTCCCGACAGAACGGTGTTTTCGTGTTTTCTATCTTGTGAGTCAGTGTTTTTGTACGCCCTCGTCGCGTCTATCTGTTCTACAATGTGCATTCAGTCGTTTCTGCTCAACATCGGCTCATAAACCTCACACACGCCGAAGCTCGGGCTGCACTGAGCGCTCGGCCTTCAACATCCCCGACCCCCAGTACTGCATCTGGCCGACAGCGGAGGCACCAAACGCGGCGCAAGATTAAGCAGAAGGGGGTGAGCATATCCGGGCTAGGCAACTTTCCCCACAATAAACTGGATTACATTCGATTAATGCTGTTGTGTCTTTGTTTGCGCTGTGTACTCAATGCTGACACGTTTCATATGGTAGGAACATATCTAAAAAATAATGCTATTATCAACACTTACTCGTAACTCGTTCATCTCGACAGCTGTAATGGTACTTTGCATGTGTTACAAAGTTGGTAATAATGATGAAGACTCGGTGTGACTGGGACTCGTGTTTATTCAGAACTCTCAGATACAAACACAATAAACTCGCGCTGACTGACAGCGCTCTCATAACTCAGTAGTTACTATAAATAACTTTGTTTGCAATCGCTCCGTCTCCGTGATGTCCGGTTCGCGAACGAATCATTCTTTTGAACCGGTTCTTTTTAGTGAACCGAACCAGTTCACCAAATCGGACTGAATCGTTCTAAACGGTTCGCGTCTCGAGTCAGCGCTGATCCATAATTTACTAGAGTTACTAACTTTCTGACATGAGTGACAGTCCCTCCGACTAGAAATAGACTAATAACCTGAAGTATATGCTGTAACTACAACAGTTCACCCTGAACTGAGACTGACAGAACTGATGTGAAGTGAACTCAGGTCCATCCGTCTCTCTGGCAGCAGCTCGTGCCTGCTCGTGCCTCGTAGACCTCGTTAAACCACGCCCCCTCCGCTTATGTCAAATGCAAAGATGTCAGCCAATCACAACAGTGGGCGTTTTTACTGAAGTCTCACAGCAGACACGCCTCTTGTAACAGGGCCTTCAGCCACAGGGCAAACAGCAGTATTGAAAAAATGCCTTTTATTTCTAAATTATGACATTTTATGATGTAAAAATCATACTAACAATATAAGTACACCTCAGGAAACATTATAAAATAATAGAAAAATGCCATGCCATGGGACCTTTAAGACTAAACAAAGGGCGCCAATGTGAGCGTGCAACGTTTAAAATCGCCCCGGTGTGCACAGGCCTTTAATCTTGCGACTGAAGTGTCGGATTTAGTTTTTTTACCTGCTCACTTCATGTGTTCAGACCACTGAGATGATGTATTGTTGTTTGGTGGTACATGAAAGATTTAGCCTTCTCATAAGACAATTCTTTGATAATCATGATTTTGGTGAACCTCAGGGCTCACCGCTGTTTAATCCGGCCATGTTGGGGATTTGTTGGTCTTGAAAGTAACAGTGATTTAAACCACTGTCGACAGAAAGAGCAGCGGACATTCCTCTCCCCTGTTTTCAACTACACCTGGCCCTTTGAATGATGTCCTAAATACATTTTTGTGTGCCTCTGTAGGGAATGAATTCGGAGAGTATTGTTTTGGTTGCTGTATGGGGAAATGGAGTGGTTGAGGATGGGTTTCTGGTTCCACCTCCTCAGAGAAAGGAGAAAGGTTTGTGATTACCTGGCTTCATGCTGTTGCACATGGCGGTGCCTAGATCAGCCTGGCTAAGGGGCTTCTTGCTGCCAAACTGGAAATCAGTATTCTGCTCTGCTACGTCATGGCGTTCACCTTCCCAACTGTGCTTCAGCGCACATGGCAGATAGGGGAACGCCTGTTGGTAAATCCATTCATTGTTTCTTACGGACTATTGATCTCTTCGAATATCTGAAGGGCACATGTTCTGAGCTCACATGTCACGACACCTTTAGATCATTGCAAGGATGTTTTGGTTGTTCTTTGAATTTCACGGTTTGTTTTTGAGTTCATTCGAGCAGGGGTCTCAACACCCAACGCTCCTGTAATGTCCAGGGTCAAATTGACCCCAAAGCAACTCATCTCTGAGAAATATGATAATCGTATTTATTAGAAGAAATCATAATCCTACATATTTTGAAAAAAAAAAAAAAATCTGAAATTTACTCATAACGAGGGTTAAATCCAGCACTTTGATTTGGCCTTTTATGTTATCTTTAACTTTCTTAAGAATTATTAAAGAGTTAGTTCACCCAAAAATTTAAATTAGCCCATGATTTACTCACCCTCAAGTCATCCTAGGTGTATATGATTTTCTTCTTTCAGACGAATACAATCAGAGTTATATTAAAAAATGGCTCTTCCAAGCTTTATAATGGCAATGAATTGTTGTTTAGTTTTAAAAGTCCATAAAAGTGCATCTATCCATCATATAACTGCTCCACACGGCTCCGGGGGTTAATAAAGGCCGTCTGAAGTGAAGCGATGCATTTGTGTAAGAAAAATATCCATATTTAAAACTTTATAGACTAAAATATATAGCTTCCCCCAGATCAAAAAAAACATCACTGGTGTGCAATGTCGTTAGACATTTGAACTGCGAGAGGCACTACACTTTTTCCGTAAGTTGAATAGTGTAGGGCTTCTCGCTTCGCTTCAGAAGGCCTTTATTAACCCCCCCGGAGCCGTGTGGAGCTAGCCTGACAAGCCAGACCCACATCAAGATGTTGGGTCTGGGAACTCACCACTGGCAGGGCTCAATCTGAGGGGCGGGACAAACGGTTGTCTTTCAAATTCCCTCTGCACGCAATAGGATAGCGCTACAACCAACCAGAGCAATGAAGAAGGTGAAGTGGAGCTAGTTGATGGATTAAACTTTTGCTGTGTCCGGTCGGCAAAACGCAGAACACATCTTCCTTTCTTAAAAATGACTTCAGTGCCGTTCTTTTCTCAAGAGAAGCTTAACTCCAAGTCTTCCAGAGTCACAGCCAAAGCAGTTTCAAAAGACCGCTGTTCGCCAGCTTCTTTGTTTACAAGTAACACGCGGAACCGCCGCAACTCTGCCGTCATTATGTTAAGCCCGCCCACCGACTCTATACACGATGTGATTGGCCTGACCAGAGTTTGGTTTTTCCAGCTTTTCCAACGGAGAGTTGCTAGACCGCTAGTGTGCAGTAGTTAAATGATGGATAGATGCACTTTTATGGACTTCATAAACGAGGCAACAATTCATTGCCATTTTAAAACTTGGATTAGCCAGGACTTTTTTAATATAACTTTGATTTTATTCATCTGCAAGAAGAATATCATTTACACCTAGGTTGAGGGTGAGTAAATCATGGGCTAATTTTAATTTTTGAGTGAACTATCCCTTTAAATAGTAGCTTAATATTGGAAAAAAAAAAGTTTCAATTATTATAAATACTTATTAAACAATAATAAAAAGTGGTGTGTGTGTGTGTGTGTTTAAATTAATACTTTTATTCAGCAAGAATGCATTAAAACGATAATAAGACTTCTGCATTCATTGTTGAAAAAAGTCAAATAAAATTCAGAAAAAATGTATCATGCTTTCCACAGAAATATTAAGAAACGCTCTAAAGCACTAAATTATTATATTAAAGGAGCTGTATGTAGGACTGTGGCCAAAACTGGTACTGCAATCACTTTCAAATGACTGTAGAGCGGTGTATCCCCTCTCCCCCTCCCCCTGACTCGAGGTTGCCAGATAGGCTGCAAGATCCAGCAGGAACGTAGGCTGCTACACGGAGCTTTCAATGGCAAGTGACGAGTCGTACACAGTAAGTTTTTTTTCTTTCTGTTAATTATGTTTATGCTTCAAGAGCGATGTTTTGTGAAGTAATTATGAATCGCAAAAATGTACTAATGGCGATTAGCCAAATATAATCGTAAATATGAACGATCGTATGTGACAGTACATTCCCACATGAAAAAATACTATAGTATATTATAGTAAAATTACAGCAAAGCTAAATAACATTAGCAATGGTCATACAGGTCCACTTGCAGCATGTTTTGTCCACTATATATGCGAAGAACGAATGAGGAATAATTTTTACCGAGGTAACGTTAGGCTACGGTCTCAAATACGTTTTCATATTGCCATAATAGGCGTGCTAATGTTGTTTTCCTCAGCGTCCCAGCATAATGACAGAGAAACGGGCTCTGATAATGCATTACTAATGTTAGCAATGACGACTCGCCGTTTTTATTTACCAAACAATTCCTTAACGTTACCTTTTCAATTCAATGACCCACCTCCTCCATCTGCGCTAACCTAATGTTACTTTGCACAAACATGCATAACTTTGTTCGACTGTCATGAATATTTGAAATGTCCATTTACAGTAAGTACAAGTTAGCCAAACATAGATGAACCTTACCTGTCCAGGAGAAAATTAGCAACGTTGGCATCAGTCTTCAAATTATTCTCCGTTTTCAGCCGTCTCCATCTTTCAAAGGCATCTCTTATACAAATCCTTGTTTTATTTCGGACACTGTCACAACGTTTTTCTGATTCTTAACGAGGTCGTTTAGGTTTCGTAAAGTTAGACATTGTTTATCCAAAAAGTTTGTAGCTGCAGCTGTGGTAACTAGAGCAGAGCTGGCAACCCGAATGCAGAAACACTACTGACTTCGTGATTGGTAGATAGGTGGAGGGTGGCGCTTCAGGCCAAAACACAACATGTCAACATCAACATCAGTTGAGGGCTGCAACTTCACTTTTAAAATGACAATATCTTGGCCTGGCAACCGTTGTCAGTGATATAAGTATTTGAAATTAACATGATTTCTTAATGTCTAGTGACATATCAGGGCCATTTTATGATTAATTGAAATACATTTCTTACATACAGTTCCTTTAAAATTAGATCTATACCATTATATTCAGATGGTGGCCTGAAAGGTTGCAGTGATGATCATTGTAGCCGATCACACACATGTTGAGCTCATGAATGCTGTGATCTCGTCATTGCAATTTGATTTCTGCACACTAACGAATGCTTTCATCATAACCAACAGTGCAAACACAATGTAAATAAGAGATTCGTTGAAAGGAAGCATTCTTTGATCGCTTTCTATAATTTATTTACAGTTTAAATAAAATAAAATTTTTATAATTTAATTTTCATCAATTTTCATCCTATTAAAATGAAGTTCAGCATTTAGTCACTGTTTTGATTTACTGACACCGCAAAGAACATCTGACTGTACATGAATCATTACATCAGAAATCACTGGCCACTGGATTTTTGTTAGACATGTACACATAATCAGTACATATCATACGATCTGTAACAAAGCAATAGTGACACAGTAAACATTTGTGTTGCGGCATTCCTGTCACTTCCAATATAGAAAGCAAAGCATTGTTGTTTGATTTCAGTCTCTCTGCGAATATGCAGCGACTGTTTTTCCACAACCTGCCACTGCACAACATTTTGATTTCTCAATTCATGACCCCTTTAAATGCTTTCAAATTGTGTGCCTTGATTTCATTGTGATTACTTTTCTGTGCTCAACAGGATACCATTTTGTTACAGAAAACTTTGCACTGACTTTATTGGCATGGCGTAATGTTTTCTTTTTCATAATTAGAATAGCTTAATGCTTTTTCAGAATGCAGAAATAATTATAAACCCTCTCGGCAGCCTTGATTGTTTCCTGTCACCCCTGGCTCGTCATGCTAATTTTACATAAACCTCGATGATCTCCCAGTATTCACGAAGGGCAAGAGCCCCCACTTATTGTGCATTTCCGAATCATCAGGAGTTCAGTTGTATGTATAATGGATGTCCTCTTCCCTGCTGATTTCAGGTTGGCGTCATCGACAGTGATTTTACCCTAAGAATTCCACTTGTAGTTATGAGTGTCTCGTTTCCTGGACCTTTTACAAGTTGTTCTGGGGAGTAAAGTGCGTCATGCTGTGTGTAGCTGTCAGGGTTTTCTAAATAGTCTTCGTTTGGCTGCTGTCTTGGGTGTTGCATGGTGCCACTTATTGTAACGTTTGCTTTTTGGTCTTGGTGAGTTTTTATTTTATTTTATTTTATTTTATTTTATTTTATTTTATTTTATTTTATTTATTTTATTTTATTTTATTTTATTTTATTTTATTTTATTTTATTTTATTTTATTTTATTTTATTTTATTTTATTTTATTTTATTTTAATTTATTTTATTTTATTTTATTTTATTTTATTTTATTTTATTTTATTTTATTAAATTATTTTATATTATTAATGTATTAATAATAATATTATATATTAATAATATTAATATTATATATATATATATATATATATATATATATATATATATATATATATATATATATATATATATATATATATATATATATATATATATATATATATATATATATATATATATATATATAATGTATATGTATTATTATTATTTTATTTTAATTTTTTAAACGGTCTGTTTAATAAGTAGCCAAATTATCATCAAGGTTGAGGCCATGTTGCATCCTTGTTTAAGGTGTTTGCTTGTGCTCAGGTTCAAGAGAAAATATGGCCTCATCAAACTCTCGACTTGGAGAGTAATAGACCTTCACTGAAAGATCTGTCATAGCTGCACAATGGGCTATTTAAAGCTGTTTCAGATTTCTAAATGAATTTAATGGTTGAGGTGACGTGTATTTTACATTGGCTGTCTAAAATCTGGGTTAGCTACTATGGTAATTGAACATCACATACATATTATGTAGATGTAACTGGTGGTTAAATTCTTCTTTTATATTAAATGGCCTTATACAAGATTGACTTGAAATGGCCTTTTGCACTGTATATGGAACTGTTTTGCATATAAAAGAACTGAGCTGTTCACTTTGCGAATGTCAGATATTTCATTTGAGATTTGACTACACTCAAAAACTTGTGTAATGTATAATCCTCCATCCTTTTTTCCCCTATGAGAATGTGTGGCTATTTGCTCCTGTATTCTACAGCAGTGCTTCAGGGGACAACAGCTGTTTTAATGACTTAACGTTTAAAGACATTGGAGATCAGCACACAAGCGTGCGGCCCACTTTGGAAAGTGTTCTGAATAAAGCATACTAGAAATGCTGAATTGTTTAATGAACTGTTAAATGTTGGTTATTATTCAAGTAAATCCTCAAACCTCCACCGCAGAAATAAATTACATTTTAAAATAGATTATTATAGGTTACTTTAAATCGTACATATATTTGACTATATTACTGTTGTATTGTATTTTTGATATAATAAAAGCAGGAAAATCAAAAACATCTGACCCAAACTTTTAATCAATAGTTAATATATCATCTTCTCTAGCGTGATTCCTAATCTAGTTGTCTAATAAACTTTGCATTGTATATTACATACATTATTGTCTCCTTTACGAATTGCTTTGTCCCTCTCTTGTAAGTCGTTTTGGATAAAAGCATAAATGTAAATATTGTAAGACCTAAGGAACACAGAAATCATATAAATAAGTTTTACATTTCTCCTTTTTAAAAATCGGGGATGCACAATATTTTTGTTGATTATAATTATTTTCATGTAGCTGATATTCAAATGTATACTATTTATTTATCTATATAAATTAAGAAATGAAGCACTTAAAACAGTTGTTTTAAAGTGCCCATATCACGCTATTTTAAAGGCTCTTGAGTTTGTTTTGCCGTCTCCTAGAACAGGTTTACTTGCATCAAAGGTCAAAAAACATTTCATTTTCTCATATTGTACTTTGTAAATCACCACATTTTTCAATAACGGAGTGTCTTTGGACAGCTCTTTGGTCTTGGCCATGTTAGTAGTTGGATTCTTACTGATTGTATGGGGTGGACAGGTGTCTTTATGCAGCTAACGACCTCAAACATGTGCATCTAATTTAGGATAATTAACGGAGTGGAGGTGGACATTTTAAAGGCAGACTAACAGGTCTTTGAGGGTCAGAATTCTAGCTGATAGACAGGTGTTCAAATACTTATTTGCAGCTGTATCATACAAATAAATAGTTAAAAAATCATACATTGTGATTTCTGGATTTTTTTTTTAAATTATGTCTCTCACAGTGAACATGCACCTACGATGACAATTTCAGACCCCTCCATGATTTCTAAGTGGGAGAACTTGCAAAATAGCAGGGTGTTCAAATACTTATTTTCCTCACTGTATATGGAAAATATATAATCAATATTTAATACGTACAGGTTGTGATTCTGAGGAGCTGGTCTAAATAAACTGGTACTGACCCATCTTTCAGAAGCAAGCGTTTGTGAATCTCGTGTTGAACTCTGAGCTTTGAGAAGCAGTCGTCTGTAAAGTGGCATTTGAGGACGGGTCAAGTAGTTTGCAGGCGGACGACATACAACTTTGGCGGGCATTATGCAAATGTTCAGAGTCAAATTTTTTCTTTTGGGAGACAATAATTTTATTTATTATGCACTTTTGACTTCACAACTTTGCTGAACGTTTACATTCACAAACAGTGATATTACACACTGCATGAAAGGGAATATTCGAAAAACCATAATAGTGGCAAATGTTCTTTTAAATGTTGCAACACTACAATTACAACATGAAAAATGCACGATATTACATTTACCAGTTATTAAATTGAAATGTACATGCTGTAACATATTCCACTGGAGGCAAGTTGTAGTTGATCTCGAGTACAGCATTTTTTAAAATCCAGGACGTGAACAGGAATGCGATGAACATAGACTTGGCTTGGCATAAAATAGACAAGAAATATGAACTCAACAACAATGGTGCAGGGGATAATACTCAACAAACTGACAAGGCAAACATGGGGACTATATATACAGATACTAGGGGAACACATGACTATGACAACCAATGAACAAATGAACACATGACCAACCAATGAGAACATGAAACATAGACAAGGGAACCAATCAGAACAAGAATGAAACTATGGTGAAATTAGGGAAGCACATGACATGATCACACAAATGACAAGAAACAGGAAACATGACTGAGGCCAAATTACAAAATAAAAGACATGAAAACATAAACGAGAAACAAATTCCAAAACCAAACGTGACACATTCACAGTTGCATTATCGACTGATTTCGAAAAAATATATCTCTAAGATGACTAACTAATATGGTCCTGATTTATTGTGCATTTAAAGCTACACTATGTAACTTTTCCGTCCACTAGAGGTCGCCTGTTCAAAACAAAGGCGTAGTTTGATGACGCAACGTTTGAGCGCAATCTTGGGACATGTGGTCTTCACCTAACAGCCGGTGGAAAAGAATCGGGATAGGACTCGGGCAGAAATCATGTTCATGGATGTGATTATTAACGTTACTGTAGTATGAAGAAGAACAGGACCGAGTGTTGTGGAGCTGAACAAGGCCGCTGGAGCGATTGAAGAGCGGGTCTGTTATTATGGCATAGTCGCCGGCGGTACTTTTATTATGACACGGTCGCCGGCGCCACTTCCTCTTTTCCAGTCATGAGTTTGAGGTAACGCAACTCTGTTTATCGTATTAGATATATCTGAGTGTGTTGAAAGGAAGTTATGACGTTCGCTCGGCGGCTGCTATGACACTTGTTCACACTGCAGTGAGAGTAAAGCGTTTCTGCTAAATAAAACCGGAAACCGAGGGTAACGCAGATATGACGCAATCGACAGGCGACTCCCTCAAACGCGTAGCTCACACGTCCCGGTTCCTCAGTTAAAATAGCAATTTCTCACGATTTACAAATAGTTTGAAACATTTGGGATATTCTAAGTACTCAACTGAACAAAATATATAACCCTGGCCTAGTGGATTTTGGATATTTTACTGCAAAAATCTTACATAGTTCACCTTTAATAATGTGGAACGAGAAAATGTGTCCAGTGCTTTGTGAACTGAAATATTCTGAGCCCCGACTGTAAGGGTGTACTCGCACTAGGCGATCTGAACCTTTCCCAGGCGCGTTTGACCCCCAAAGTCTGGTTCGGTTGACTAGTGTGAGTGCTCCGTAGGACCCAGGCGCAGTTAGTTTAGCTGTAGTGTGAACGCTAACCGCGCTGGAGCACGGAACAGCTGTGCGCTACTGTCATCATTACGGCAGCAAACACCAAACTATTACTACTTGGTTTACAACTAGGCGATTTTCTTCCTGTCTTCTTCAAAACTAAAAGTTGCATTGTGAATGACGCAAGCGTGCTCCGGCCCGGTGCGTTAAGTGCAATGTGAGTGCAGGCCAGCGGGTGAGTGGGGAGGGGGGACAATCGCGCTCGTGCCTAGTGCGAGTACACCCTAAGTGTGCTTTCTTTCACTCTCTCTTTTAATGTATAAAATTAAGTGAACAGAACACCAGCCCCTGTGGTTTGACCCTGCTATGCCTTTTTCCAGTTACTCTCTCTCCTCCTATCTGCAGTTATATTCTTTCTCCGTCCTGGATTGCTCTGTATTTTGGGAGCTCTACTGAAGAAGGGCTAATTTTCTCACTCAGACAGCTCTCATCTTCATCGCTGTAAAAGGTGCTGTTCTTTAAAGCATACAGCCTCTGCGATAGGAGCAGGCCTGCCTCCTCTAAGAGCCTGTTATTAATGTAAAGGTCAGTGCAGGGAAGGGGACGGGCGGTGCAGAGGACAAACCTTGTGCTCGCTATACTTCACATTACAGCAAGATAAAGTCAGAGATGATGGTCTGGCTTTCTCCCTTAATCCTCAGATAGCTCAACCTAATCTCACTTTATTGAATGATTTTTCCAAGACAGCTTAGAAATAGCCTGTTGGGCGTTACGGATACCAGACACTTTCTTATAATGTTCTCTTTGTGTGTTCGGAGATGCCCTGTTTGTACCCGAAATGGCATTTTCTGGAACCCCCTAATTTGCATAATGCCTTCTGAACTTCTGATAAATGAGAGGCCTTTTTGTCAAATGTTTTCTTGTTCTTTATATCTCCTGTTCATCTCAGTAGTCAGCACGAATGTCTTCAATTATTCAGGATCCGAGTATTAGGAAAATCCCTCGGAGGCACTGATAATAGGGAACGAATAGCTGGATTATGGGTCGGTTTTATTTTTCTTGGAGAGGACACCCCTAACATATCAACTAATATCAGTAACGGAGTGTTTTTCAGTAGGACACATCACATCAAACCCTTCCGTGCATTTTGACCTCGCTTTACACGCAGTCTGAAACTTGACTCACCGACGTGATTTGAACAAGGTTATAAAATGCTTGCACTGGCTATGTTTCCGTCCTATTTTTATAGATGTGCATAAATTCTAAAAATGTACCCAAACTAAAGTCTGTCATCAGAATGATTTGGTATAATGACCTCCCAGAAGCGTCTCACATGATTGTGTTCCCAAACACCAGGCATCCGAACTCAAGATAACATGACTATTTATTGCCTTTTGTTTCATTTACAGAGGAAAAAAGAACCACAGCAACTTCTGCTTTTATTACAGATATTTTGTGGCAGTTTCCCTTTTCTCTTGAACACATGGGATGGAAACGCTAATGTATTCGCTAATGTTTTATGCGACATTCCAGTTTTGCACATACGTTAAATTTGCTTTTAAATTAACTTTAAATGGACTACATATAAGCTACATTTCTCATGCACTTTTGGTCACAAACACAGCAAATTATGGCTCTTCAGCTGTGATTGGTCATGTAGGGTGAATATAACCCAATAATATTCAATATCTTAATGTGAATAGGTTACCCAAAAAACTGACATCAATTACCTACCTTATTTTGTTCCAAATCTCCCCCCAAAAAATCCCCCCCTTTTATTTCCTGCCTTGGAACACAAAAGATACAAATTTAATCAGTAAAAATACAATAAAAAAAAGACAAAGCACTATAAAAGCAATGTTCTTATTGTAAATTAAAAACATTAAAAACTGTTTTTGGGTCATTTGAATAGAATGATTATGAATTAAAATATACTAATTAGATGAAAAACTTTAACTTATGTTAGTTAATTGCCAAGGCAACGTTTCTAGTTATAAAATAATAAGCACATAATACATTTTTACTTATAAAAGTACTTAATAGGACTAATAAAAGTCCTTAATAGTATAAATGGTAATACTTTATGAATGCTAACTAATGAAACCTTATTGGAAAGTGTTAAATAACATCAACATTTGTTACATTGTTAATTAATCTTTCATACAGTGTTACTGTATGAATACTAAAATAACACTGCTTTAAATATGGTCCATATGATATGAAATATGCCCTTGCTAGTGCTTTAATGAGAGTTGAGAAAAGTAACAGTGAATATTTTGATCCTGACCGGTTTGGATGAATGATTCATTGAAAACGTCATATGAACTACTTTTATGGTACATCAGTTTTGAAGCTACCTGGACATTATTCAGGATTTCTCCTTTTATGTTTCACAGAAGAAGGAAAATCAGGTTTGGAACGGCATTATTGGCAGCAAAAATGGCAGCAAACAGACGATGAAGATCAGGTTAAAAGTCTTTAATAACACACCAAATAACAAATCCAAATAACAGAGGGTAAATCCAAATAACAAAGACGAAGAAACACAACCAAAGCATTAACGTGAACGGACAAATGAACACTGAAAAAACTGCAACTTACAAGGAAAATGAGGGTAAAATATAGCCTAACGTCATCATACTCAGAGGCCGCATTTACACTGCAGGTCTTGATGCACAATTTCGATTTGGTGACTACATCCAATTTTTTTGACGACCCGCTTGCATCATATTTTAAAAGCGACCCGTATCCTATATTTGCATTTACACTATACACTGGCGAAACAGCCCAAGACGTTCTGACCTTGAACAGGAACTAGCCTAAATAATAATAATAAAAATAATAATAATAACAATAATAATATAATTTATTGTCATTGTTAGTACAACAAGATTACATAAGTGCATCAATCGACAGTGCATTTTCATAAAGTAATGACAATAAACGGCGCGATATGCAATTACTGAATTACTTAATTTTCATAAAGTAATGACAATAAACGGCGCGAAGGTCAGCAAAACGCATCGCATTCGCAGGTAGTTCGTGTCCACCTGAGTTGATGTAATTCACCTCCGTCCCTTTTTCAATGACGTACGACGCGCATTTACTGGGGAATATCCGATTTGACCGCTTACATGGCAGACACAAATGCACCTATCCGAATCATATCGGATTTATTACCACATATGAGTCTGAATCCGATCTGAGGATATATCCGAATTCATGCGTTTTTTTCCTGCTTACACGTTCACATGTCATATCCAATCTGTGCCACATGAGAGGAAAAAAAATCGGAATTGGGTCACTTGAACCATGCAGTGTAAATGGGGCCAGATTCTAGTCAGAATATGAGTCTTATACTGCTCCATTGGGCTGTGATTATGGGGTGTTTCAACTGAACCAGGAAAGAAAAGGCCTCTGCACTCAATTGTACAGACCTACTACCAATCAGAGCAACGGAGTAAGTGACGTATGTTGAGTGACGCATAGTTGTCAACAGAACTCAACTGTTAGCCTGGCTCCGCCCTCCTACGTACTTCTGTTCAATTTTCATTTTCCTTCAGTACTCCGTCTGGGACTGCGGTATAGTCTTAGGTTTTCTCCGAACAATTTTTTACCGGTCCAATCAGCGAACAGAGGGAGCGTCTGAGAGCGATGACGTTGATGTCGTGCGCTAGTTTGAGTTGTAGTTCAGTAATGGCGGCGGAGAAAGATGCAAGCGAAGCCGTTCGGTCCGTTGTGGCACCGCTGCCGAATATCCAGAAGTTAAAGCTGGAGCAAGAACAATCTTTGCTGAGTTTTGTTGGTGGCCATGATGTTGTGGCCCGGGAAAAGTTTGATTTTCCAGCTCGCTTCGTTAGTGGTGAAGGAGTTGCTGAAACCCTATTCGGGCGGTAATTGTTTCTTGTGCGGTCGGAAGGCATTGTCATCATTTACAGGGGCTAGTCAGGGATTTTATTGCCGTCCGTCTCCCACCACCTGTGTAAAAATCCCTGGCCGAATGACCTACTGCTTTTGACAAACAGGTCGTGTGGTAATTTAATTGCTCTCCGAATCCACATCTCTGAGTTTTCAAGAATATATCTTATTTCTTATCTATATCTTTGACCAGAATATAACCTTTTTGACCCCTGCAGAGCACCGTGCGGTTGCGCTTCGATGTAACTTGTATTTCTTTAAATGTTGGCAAGTATTTACAAGAGCAACATATTTCATCACCGCTCAAAAAATAAAAAGAAGAAAAGCACGTAAACATTTGAATTGGGACGTTATTTACGGCAGCACTTATTCTTATCATATGACATTTTTATTTACCGTATATACAATCATGTTACGGACCACGAGAGCAGCGCATTCCCGATAACAAAACTCTCCCCTCCACCGTGAATAAATCACAATCCGAATGCACAAGGTTTTATTACTGAGGTGGTGTGCACAATCGGCACACTTGCACAGTTATTTTTACGGATTTCCATGTGAGAAACTGAGGTGAACGCCGCATGACATACGTCACGACCAAACGTTAGCGATTGGTTATGGCAGATCTGAGTGGCTCTGGGCAGATCCAATAGTTTTAAACTTCAACAGAGTACCCGCCTTCAAGGAAGTAAACGCTTGTCAATGGAGAGTGGCCAGACTCCCTGTACAAATGAAATGAAATGTACGAGAGTCTGGTAAAACTGTATGCACGCTGGAAGAAGTAGAAGAAGAAGATGAATGTAAACGATCTTTGCCGGTGTTGTAAAAAGAATTTAAGGATACACAGAGTACTTACCAACACGATCATCATTTTTGAGAGAAATAGTAAAGGTGAATGCATATAAGAACAAGTTCTCTGTTTAGTAAACTAATTCAACCCCAGCGCTCTTTGGTGAAGTGGATGATTACGTTACTGTTGATCATCTGTCCATCATCGCATAAGCCCGCCCTGACAATTTGATTGGTCCGAACAGCTCTGGTTCGAGCATAGTGGCTCCACAACGGATCAAGTCCGGACCGAACTTCCCGACCTCAAACACCTGTGAAGATCAAATGAATCACCATGACAACAGATAAGTGGCGGGAAAACTTAATAAAGGAACACATTTGACTGAAAAGTCCATTAAAAGGAAACCAAGATCAAAATAACTGAATGTTCATGACAATTATAGGGTAAATGATAGTTCTTCATTTTTTGGATGAACAAAATATTTCCAGGCACATCTATGTGCTCTTTCTCAACTGAATCGAAGCATTTATGAAGCCCATAATTATGCGTTCACCTTTATACAAATCATTTTCCTTTTAACCTTTTCATGTGTGCCTCCTTCCCCGTGAGAGGTCCTCTCAGAAGCCACATGCAGTCTCTGAAGAGTCAAGCGTTATTTAAAGAACAGGGCGAGACGCTAGATCAGTTTGGCAGACAGACTTTGATCAGAGGAGGTTGCGCTAATGGTTGCTGAGGCTACGACATGCCTGATGACAACATAACGTCGGTCTCCACAGCATTAGAGGCAAGGTGTCTAAATCACACTGAGCTCCCTTGAACACCTACTCGTCTCCTTGCAAACAAATTTTCCCCTTTTTTCTGTGAAAGCATAAGCTTGAGCTATATTCACAATAATGATACTAACTGCTGTACTGTATTTGTGACTCATGGAGCCTGCTTTCACAGAGTGCCATGTCGGTAATCGTTTTAGTAATGCGGATTAGATCATACTACTGTATACACAGAAAGAAGCCCTAATTTAGTCGACTATTCCCGCCTCTATTGATAGAAACTGGCTCAAGTTCAGCTTCAGCCAAGCTGCAGTGTTGTTCTTTGGACTGCGCTTTCTCACACACTTTGAATACACAAGTAACTGAGTAATGGTGAAACACTGCCATGCATGATGTGATAAACGTTGTTGTGTTGTGGAGAAATGTTTAGCAAGGTGGCGCCGCAGGTGTCCTCTAACTAGCGCCGCGACATTTTATCTTATAAATTATTTGACAAGCTTGAGTAGACTTTCAAAACGAGCACTGTAGACTAATTGTCACTGTAAAGTGTGTGATTTAATTTATTTATTGGAGAGGTTTTACATTTTTGAACTGAGGCAAAAGGCCCTTGTGGATGTAATAGTGTAGATATAGAAACAAAAGTGATTGTGTGTGTGTGTGTGTGTGTGTGCACGCATATTTGCTCTATGAAAGACATTGACAAAGACGAAAACTAAGGACATTTAATCTATAATTTTATTTTATTTTATTTTAGTTAGTTTTGCCAAACACGCATTACAGTTTTGGTTAGTTATCGTTCTTTTTGCAATGCCTCGTTTTTATTTTTATTTCAGTTAACGACTGAAATGTTTTTTCCCACCTAGTTTTCGTTTTTTCGTTTGTTTTCGTTAACGATTATAACCTTGCACACAGGTGTTTTTTGCTAGTTTCAGCCCAATGCAGTTTTCATTTTCACGTCTAGTGCCACATTTTTTTTAAATGGCAAATACACTCGCGCCATCTGTTCGCCCATTGGCGTGCCGGTCTGAAAACCAGGTGTGTTCAGGTGCATATTTGGCGCTTTCTTATTTTGAGCAACTGAAAACGACTGCACCATTGACCAACAAAAACCTGCTCTAAAGTCAATAGCACAGTATTTTTTGTGTTATTTAAAGGTTGCGTTAGATATGTGTCTATAGGTGGGTCCACAACACGCTTACACTTATTACACACACAGGGACACGCAGCAGCGCGCACAAATGCAAAATATTAAAAATAAAAGGATTCCTCTCTGGAGAAACGCCCTACGTGTACCTGCACCATGTGCTTCAGACCATGCGCTCAGATTGTTAAAATAGGGCCCTAAGTGCAAATAGGCCGCATTGTTGGCAAATGCAATTTATACTAACTCCTCCCCCTGACATCTGGTTGGGCCAGACAAAAGGACGGAAAACACTGGTTTGTGTACAGCAGCAATAATATATGGATAAAGCATCTCTACATCAAACATTAGCCTTTATTTACATATATATGTTTAGTGTTTCTTCAGAAAAGAAAATGCTGTGTTTACTTACCCTTTAATTGCAAACAAGCAGTGACGTTCCAAAATGTGTGCGGCACTTTATTCAAGATTGAGGTTTTACAGACAGTTCGAGGATCCATATGAGTTTTACAAGCTCTTTTTAATAATTTTCATTGGTTAACAGACAGATGTAAAGGGTTACCATAATTTATCAAAAAAATAATAAAAATGGTAAAATATGGAGATACAAGGTTCCCACCCGACTGTGATTTATATGAATCTTTTTGGGGGGAAAAACACAGAATATTCAGTAACATTTAAGTACATGCTTATTCAAAACAACCACTCCAGGAGCTCTGACAATTTTCTATTTCATAACCTTTAATTTTTTTTTTTATAACTCCTCTATTATCTTGCTTTTATTGCAGTTTGTGTTGTAATTTACTGTGAGTGCAGCAGCAATATTAGTACTGGCTTTTTTCTTACAAATGAATCCCCATTGTGATTGGGGGAACAGCCAGTCTGCCCAATTTGCACAGTTAATTTATTCCCTAATTATAGCAGTTTTTTTGGCCACCGTTTTGTCTCAGAATATATGTAATCATGTCAGGGATTCTCACTAGCTAAAAATCTGCCACATTGTCAAATCTATTAAATTATTATCTAAAAATCAGCCTTTTGTCATTGTGATCATCTCCTGAATCAGACCAGTTTTGTGTTGCTGTTTAGTATTTGGGACCTTTTAGTCTGTCATAATGCCCAGTCCTATTCTTAGTGATTTCACCCCCGAATACTTTCCTCATAAACAGAGTTTATGCTGGATGGTCTCAAATCACCAAGCTGCATAAGATCACGGAGCGTTGTTATCTTATCTTACTATTAGTAATGGGCAATTATAGACAAAAACTCCTCATTAATCCTTCACAACCCTGGAAATGTTAATTTCATTTAGTGGCATCTCTAGAGTGGCCAAACAAACTGAGCTGTTGCTCTGTGGGAGTTAACCATCCCGCCGGACCTGTACATTAGCCTTTTGCGTTTTCACCAAACAGCCCGCCTGTTGGCAGACTTGGGAAGCTACAACTGCCAAGTAAACACATTAACGAAATAATTCTGGGTTAATTGTCATGCACGGTGTCACTTTGGGCTGTTGCTGTGAGACTATTTGTGCGTATGCGTGAGAGAGAGCAGAAGCGACACACTCGGCATCATTGCTGTGCTGGATTGAGTGTTACTCTACCGTGTTTACCAGTTAAGCTTTTTTGAATGGACTAGAAAAACAAGACTTTTTCTCAAGATAATTCAGTTGAAGGAAAAGTAGAGCTTGAGCTATTCAATTTATCGATTTCATATTTGTTATTGTTTGCTTTGTGTATATTGTAGACATTTAACAAAATGATTATAGTGCCAAAAAGTCACTCCTTACAGCTATAATGGATTTTATAGTGCTTTTACTGAAATGCCATTACTCTCTTAAAGAGAAAGTTGTGACAGTCATAATACATCTCAATGTAAATTAATTGTAAATGGAGTGACAGAATTTTTGTTTGGATGCGCTATTACATTATATTAATGATATTATATTATTATGCATCCAAACAAAAATTCTGTGACTATTTGCAATCAATTTACATTGAGATGTATTGTGACTGTCACAACTGTCTCTTTAAGAGAGTAATGGCATTTCAGTAAAAGCACTTTGAAATTATATTATATTATATTAATGATATAATATTATTTATTATTATATTAATGATATATAATATAATATATATAATATAATAAATATAATATAATAAATATAATATAATATAATAATATAATTAATATAATATATAATATAATATAATATAATATAATATAATATAATATAATATAATATAATATAATATAATATAATATAATATAATATAATATAATATAATATATTAATTTATATTAATATATAAACAGTCCTGATCATACTAATCCTTTAAGTGATATTTTACTTGTATTGGTGTCTCTCTGACTTACTTGCAGGTTTATAAAGACATGGGTGAGCTGGACTATGCTGTGGCAGCTGCTGTGTATCAGCACAAAATGCTTCAGCTTGTCTGGTGGATGAGTCGTGATCACCCATTTTATTGGGGATGTGTTGCGTGCAGACTTGATGGACAGTGCCCTTGTTTCCCCTCCTCTAATTGAAAGCAGCCATTGTTGCTATTGGGTTTTGCCCTCAATGCATTTGCACATTAATTATTCATCTACATACTGTAAATCAGCCAAGCTCTTTTCAGAACACATTAGCAGCAGCAACACTTTGCGGAGTGAAAAAGCATAATGTTTTGC